>CM068832.1:93620745-94220745 GCA_028554795.2 Sinohyriopsis cumingii
GAATTTTATATCCATAATGAAATGCTTTTAGTATGGACTGAATAAAATAAAGAATTCAGTTTCCATTATTTTGGTCCAAATTTGAAATTAATGGAACAGTTATTTAAGATGTTATAATAAACTGGTCAACAAAACATCTCTTTTGGATTTTTTACGTCTCATTCTAAAACAAATACATTTTAAGTGTGCAGTTTCTCGTCTAAATATTATCACAAATTCTACTTCAATTTTTGTTTAATAATCAGCTTTTATGCATTTAAACACCTTGTGATGTGTTTTTCCTTGGCATTATGTATGAACAGGAACATTGCATTCCCTGCAACCAGATTTTGTTGACCCTCTTTTCTCTCCAGTTTCTTTAAATTGTATGGTGCACTTTTCTGCTGATAGGCTCTGAAACAAGTACTGCAGCCTGTCCAGCTCTTGTATCACCAGCTACAGGTGCAAAAAGGTAGCTCTGAAATGTTGGCCACTTAATTTTTTCTTTGTCTGGATTTGTGTCTCATGCAATTACATATGCATTGTGTATCATGCAGTTATGTATGCATTGTGTACCAAGCAGTTACATGTGCATTGTGTACCATGCAGTTACATGTGCATTGTGTACCATGAAGTTACATGTGCATTGTGTACCATGCGGTTATGTATGCATTGTGTACCCATCAGTTACATGTGCATTGTGTACCATGCAGTTACAGATGCATTGTGTACCATTCAATTACATATGCATTGTGCACCAATCAGTTACATGTGCATTGTGTACCATGCAATTATGTATGCATTGTGTACCAAGCAGTTACATGTGCATTGTGTACAATGCAGTTAGATATGCATTGTGTATGATGCAGTCACATATGCATTGTGTACCATGCAGTTACATGTGGATTGTATACCATGCAATCACATATGAATTGTGTACCAAGCAGTTACATGTGCATTGTGTACCATGCAGTTACAGATGCATTGTGTACCATTCAATTACATATGCATTGTGCACCAATCAGTTACATGTGCATTGTGTACCATGCAATTATGTATGCATTGTGTACCAAGCAGTTACATGTGCATTGTGTACAATGCAGTTAGATATGCATTGTGTATGATGCAGTCACATATGCATTGTGTACCATGCAGTTACATGTGGATTGTATACCATGCAATCACACATGCATTGTGTACCAAGCAGTTACATGTGCATTGTGTACCATGCAGTTACAGATGCATTGTGTACCATTCAATTACATATGCATTGTGTACCAATCAGTTACATGTGCATTGTGTACCATGCAGTTATGTTTGCATTGTGTACCAAGCAGTTACATGTGCATTGTGTACCAAGCAGTTACATGTGCATTGTGTATCATGCAGTTATGTATGCATGCATTGTGTACCAAGCAGTTACATGTGCATTGTGTACCATGCAGTTACATGTGCATTGTGTACCATGCAGTTACAGATGCATTGTGTACCATTAAATTACATATGCATTGTGTACCATGAAGTTACATGTGCATTGTGTACCATGCAGTTACATGTTCATTGTGTACCATGCAGTTATGTATGCATTGTGTACCAAGCAGTTATATGTGCATTGTGTACCATGCAGTTACATGTGCATTGTGTACCATGCAGTTATGTATGCATTGTGTACCAATCAGTTACATGTGCATTGTGTACCATGCAGTTACAGATGCATTGTGTACCATTCAATTACATATGCCTTGTGTACCAATCAGTTACATGTGCATTGTGTACCATGCAGTTATGTTTGCATTATGTACCAAGCAATTACATGTGCATTGTGTACAATGCAGTTAGATATGCATTGTGTATGATGCAATCACATATGCATTGTGTACCATGCAGTTACATGTGGATTGTGTACCATGCAATCACATATGCATTGTGTACCAAGCAGCTACATGTGCATTGTGTACCATGCAGTTACACATGCATTGTGTACCATTCAATTACATATGCATTGTGCACCAATCAGTTACATGTGCATTGTGTACCATGCAGTTATGTGTGCATTGTGTACCAAGCAGTTACATGTGCATTGTGTACAATGCAGTTAGATATGCATTGTGTATGATACAATCACATATGCATTGTGTACCAAGCAGTCACATGTGCATTGTGTACCAACAGCTATGTATGCATTGTGTGCCATGCAATCACATGCCTTGTGTACCTTGCAGTTACATAAGCAGTACATCCTGAAGCTTCCATAAGATAGAAGAAAATTTTACTCTACCATTTTTAGACTAGCGATTGAGAAGATTATATTGAATCACTAGGTCACAGATCATACCCTTTGATGTTTTGTTGATAATCTGACAGCATTTTTGGAACTTAAACTGTTGTTAAACATTCATACCAGAATTTCCATGGGTCATGAAAATTTACACAACATGTACAGCTTTTGCATCTTGCCAAACCCAAAATGTATATTCATCTTTCTGTGCTGCTTTGTATTGACATTTATTAAGTTGTAAGTGTTTTGGTTGCAGTTTATATCGTAATCCCTTCAAGTTGTTTTGGACAGTTCTGTAGGTCATCTCCCATCTGGTATGTATGTCTGTTAATAAATCTGTGCAGGTGTAAAACTTGTCAAAATATTCTGTCAGATTTTTTACAAACGTGTATAAGCAGAAATCCAGTACTAGTCTGTATGTCAGTCGCTTTTCTTAGTCATTGTCTTTTGGCATGAATAACTTGGAATCTGTGTAAATAACAATTTGAACTGTCTGCCATATTCCAGAATAGAGTAAATCTGTGTGAAGATCATCCAAAGAACACCAAAATCTGTTCTTTATGGACACATGCCCCTTGTATACATGTAGACATTAAATATATATAAAAAAAACTCTTTTATGGATGGATGACCCTTTTATATATGTGTGTGTGTGTTTGGGGGAGAGGTTCAGTATAATCTGTGCATATTAAACAGAAGACCATTTGAATATAAGTCCAATGCTCTGGGTACCTCAACAAATGATGGAAAAAAATACATAAAGAATTTTTTTCATTACTTATCCAATCAACAGCATTGTATGAAATTTCTGCAGGAAGCTTCCTTGTGACCTAGATTTTTTAGACTTTTAGGCAGATATCAGCCAGGTGAGCAGCCTTAAGCTGACATGGGCCTCTTGATTTATTTTTTTCTTATCTTTTTCTTTTAATATGTAAAGCTATGATAATACTGTGTCTGATTTCAGAAAGCAAAGAACAGTGGACATCTGAGGAGATACAGATACTGGAAAGATACTTTGACTTCAAAGTAAGTGTAGAGTCATTACTTGCCTAATGTCATTAAAAACATCTTTTACATCATGGCAACTTGAAACAGTTATGTAATTGCTGTAGTGGAAGATGTAGTAGATAAAGTGGAAAGAATGGAAGCAGCAAAGTATGACTTTATATGCCAATTACACCATATGTGTCCATGTAATATAAATTCAGATGGTACTTAAATCTAGAGATAAACATAATGAAAATAAAGATGGCATCTTTACAATAAATAACATTGAAAATTTGATTAAAATAATCAATTCATTTTGAAGTAATGAGTACTAAAGTTTGGGGAGTTGACTCATTACAAATTGGAAATGAGTAGATGAGTGGACCCACCCCCACCCCACCCCACCCCACCCCACCTCACACAACACCACCGAACCCCACCTTTCGTATAACAATGAAGCCTAAGAAGGGGACAGGGATGGCTAAAACAGCCTGCCCAATCCACCAACTAAGGGAGCCATATAAATCTCTACAGTGATCCCATGGGGAGAAAAGGAGACATTCCATACTTGCCACCTGCTGGTGGAAGCCCCCAGCCCCATGGGGGTTGAACTCAAACATAGGGAAAGATGGGTATCAACCTAGACCTATTTCCTAGAGGAGGCAGGCAGCTCCATCAGCATGGTCAGGAAACTATTAATTCCTGGTGGAAACGAATTCCTTGTGACTGGTATTGGCTGTCCTACCTCATGTTTTGTGTCACATGCTTAGACCTGGTGTCCTGATATCTGGTGACATGCACCCAGTAATCAGTATTCATTGTTTTTCTCAGTGAACCAGTACCTGGTGTCTGGCACCTGTGAACGGTGCTTTTTTCTTATTGCCACTGAAGACTTTTTTTGTGTGTGTGTGTGTGTGTGTGTGTGTGTGTGAGAGAGGTTTAGGACCCAAGTACTTTTTAACAACCAAAAAATCAACAAACTATGACACAAAACCTGCTGTACAAATGACAGTCATGTCTCACTAAAGTGAACTCAACAAAAATCTAGTTGGAATCTGTGTGATTTAGATTTTTAATGTAGCTTTAACAATTTTTCAGTCATATTGCTACAATGTCTGCATTTTGGCAGTTTATGGTGATGTCTAGCGCTGGGGTATCATGCCGCAGACATGTAGCAAGATGTTCCACCCAGTCGCATTATCCTGACACCAGACCAACAAGCCCTAACTCTAATGTCTTAATGCTGAGCACCTAGCAAGGTAGCTGTTAGTACCATTTTTATAAGTCTTTGGTATGACTTGGCTGGGGTTTGAACCCATGACCTTCCACATCCAAGGTGGACACTCTAAACACCTGGCCACCGGAGTGGTTAGACCTTTTTGGGAACAAAAGGAACCCCATTGATACCCTGTCTCCCACCATTTTAGGACTGGCTTCTTGGCAGCTGTATGGATGGTTTCTTCTTGGAGTAAGGAAAAACCCAGTTGATTTCAGGAGTCAAAGGACATGCGCTTCCTGACCTCTTTAAGAAAATCATTTCTCTTTTATCTGTAGTTATTAAATTGTATGGATAGCTTGTATTTGGGATAAGGAAGAACCTATTATATTTGGATCAAAATGTCAAAAGGTCAATGTGATTGACTGAAATAATAAAAAAAGTTTCTGATCAATAACGTTAGTTCTAAATCACATACCTGAACCAAACATTGTGAGTGACATGCACTTGGGGTAAAAAAGTATTCTGTTAACCTTTGGGATGACAAGTTCATTAGATGAATGTAGCTGAAAGAAGAAAAATGTTTTTTTGTACACTGATTTTAGTTATTTGTATGAGGACAAATGATACCACAATTAAATGAGGTATATCACATGATATGCCAACTCATGCACCAAATACCAAGATTAGATGAGATATCACATAACATGTAATATGCCAACTCATGCACCAAATACCAAGATTAGATGAGATATCACATAACATGTAATATGCCAACTCATGCACCAAACACCAAGATTAGATGAGATATCATATAACATGTGATATGCCAACTCATGCACCAAACACAAAGATTAGATGAGATATCACATAACATGTGATATGCCAACTCATGCACCAAACACCAAGATTAGATATCAGATATTGTGTGATATGCTAACTAGATCTCTCTTTCTCTTCCTCTCTCTTCCTCTCTCTCTCTCTCTCTCTCTCTCTCAGTACTTAAATTATAACAACAGCTGATGATTATTTCATAGTTCTTCTTTGATAATGATACACTCTAAGTCCATCTGAATACCTTGAACAAATTTGATTTCACAATACATGTTGAACATTGTAGCTGTAATTTAAATTTCGCTATGTCACCACTGACAAGAAAGCATTGGTGTTGGAAAAACTACACACCATGATGCATAGACTAAGGATTGATTGGTTAGTGTGCTTTAGTGAGTTGTTTAAAATTGGAAGTTGTTGATATATCGGTAAATAACTGAAAAGGCTGGCAGATGTGATGTCACTAGTTTACATAATTATAAAGTTATCCAGATAGTTATACAAAAGTGTTGTACCGTTTTCCGCATTTTTTTAAACTTCTAAATTATAACAAAATTGCCATGAATTTTTGTTATAAAACATGATTAAACTTTTTAAACAAATCTGCAATCTCTTCTTTGACATTTTCAGAAATCATGAATATTATTGCGCTTTGCCAAAGTTACTTCCTTTGAAATGTGGATAATATATGGATGGATTGACAAATTGACAAAAACATTAAGAGATTGAATTGAAGAATTGTGAATAGCATAATACAGATCCTGACCACTAGTCTAATATATCTAGTTAGTTTATTTTATGTAATGGGATTGTATTAATGCGCTAGAAAAGAAAGTTTTGGGCAGTGTATAGGTGGACAAACAAACAGGTGAAAATGTAAAAAATATTGAAACTGAAGAATTGTGAAAAGTAAATAGCACAGCTATGCCACAAGCATTATTAATGTGAAAATTATGTAAAGATACTTGACACGGTTTTGTCCTGAAAGCAGAAGTGCGAATAGGGATTGATGATAGACAAATAGATGAAAATATTAAAAACAATGAAACTTAAAAATTGTAAATAGCAAAAGTACAGTTAGACCACTAGACTGATATGTGTATGAGATTTCATAGAGATATCTTGATTGACTTTGGAGTTTTACTCCAGAAATGAAAGTCTGATGGATGGACTACTTATTGTAAACTTCATCTCCATGCTAATATAGGAAATATTGAATGCAGAATCTTTAAGGTACATATATGTAACTTGCTTGACATGTGTTCCAAGATTGGTTGAAATATCTTGTATGTAACTTGCTTGATATGTTTACCTAGTTTGGTTGTAATACTTTTTATGTATCTTGCTTGACATGTGTACCAAGTTTTGCTGAAATACCTTGTATGTATTTTGCTGGACATGTGTAGCAAGTGTGGTTCAAATACCTTGTATGTATCTTGTTTAATATGTGTACCAAGTGTGGTTCAAATACCTTGTATGTATCTTGCTTGACATGTGTACCAAGTTTGGTTGAAATTTCTTGTATGTAACTTGCTTGACATGTGTACCAAGTTTGGTTGAAATTTCTTGTATGTAATTTGAGGATGTGTGTACCACTTTTCATTTAAATACCTTGTATGTAGCTTGTTTGACATGTGTACCAGGTTTGGTTGAAATACTTTATATGTATCTTGCTTGACATGTGTACCAAGTTTGGTTGAAATACCTTGTATGTAACTGTTTGACATGTGTACCAGGTTTGGTTGAAATAGTTTATATGTATCTTGCTTGACATGTGTATCAAGTTTGGTTGAAATAACTTGTATGTAACTTGTTTGACATGTGTACCAGGTTTGGTTGAAATAGTTTATATGTATCTTGCTTGACATGTGTACCAAGTTTGGTTGAAATAACTTGTTGGTAACTTGCTTGACATGAATACCATGTTTTGCTGAAATACCTGGTATGTAATTTGAAGACGTGTGTACCACTTTTCATTGAAATACCTTGTATGTAGCTTGTTTGACATGTGTACCAGGTTTGGTTGAAATACTTTATATGTATCTTGCTTGACATGTGTACCAAGTTTGGTTGAAATACCTTGTATGTAACTTGTTTGACATGTGTACCAGGTTTGGTTGAAATAGTTTATATGTATCTTGCTTGACATGTGTACCAGGCTTGGTTGAAATACTTTATATGTATCTTGCTTGACATGTGTACCAAGTTTGGTTGAAATACCTTGTATGTAGCTTGTTTGACATGTGTACCAGGTTTGGTTGAAATACTTTATATGTATCTTGCTTGACATGTGTACCAAGTTTGGTTGAAATACCTTGTATGTAACTTGCTTGACATGTGTACCAAGTTTGGTTGAAATACCTTGTATGTAACTTGCTTGACATGTGTACCAAGTTTGGTTGAAATACCTTGTATGTAACTTGCTTGACATGTGTACCAAGTTTGGTTGAAATACCTTGTTTGTAACTTGCTTGACATGTGTACCAAGTTTGGTTGAAATACCTTGTATGTAACTTGCTTGACATGTGTACCAAGTTTGGTTGAAATACCTTGTATGTAACTTGCTTGACATGTGTACCAAGTTTGGTTGAAATAACTTGTATGTAACTTGCTTGACATGTGTACCAAGTTTGGTTGAAATAACTTGTATGTAACTTGCTTAACATGTGTACCAGGTTTGGTTGAAATACCTTGTATGTAACTTGCTTGACATGTGTACCAAGTTTGGTTGAAATATCTTGTATGTAACTTGCTTGACATGTGTACCAAGTTTGGTTGAAATAACTTGTATGTAACTTGCTTGACATGTGTACCAAGTTTGGTTGAAATACCTTGTATGTAACTTGCTTGACATGTGTACCAAGTTTGGTTGAAATACCTTGTATGTAACTTGCTTGACATGTTTACCATGTTTTGCTGAAATACATTGAACAGTTTGAGAGCTCTGCTTCAAAAGCAAACGTTCCAGCAACCAGTTGTTGAGTACCCTCAATTTATGTTACTTATCCTACACTTTGTTTCCATGGTAACCAAAAACTAATGAATGCAAAAAAAGCTAAGTAACAAAAGACACCTATATATGTGATAGTTTGGTTGAAATACCTAGTATGTAACTTGTTTGACGTGTTCCAAGTCCGGTTGAAATTTCTTGAATGACTTGAGAATTTGTGTTCTGAAAACAAAATGTTTACAGACAAACATTTAATTTGTTAGACAGACAGACATTACAGTAGCTATTATCCCACCTTATTAAAACTTAAGAGGGATAATAATATTTTTAGCACATACAGCAAAAGTCACTTGAAGTAGACAAATACAATTTTGATATGCATGATTGTATGCAGTTTTCATGTTTATATTCATAGATCAAGTGCCTGTTCCAATTTTCATGTTTATATTCATAGAGGGCCTGTTCCAATTTTCATGTTTATATCCATAGAGGGCCTGTTCCAATTTTCGTGTTTATATTCATAGAGGGCCTGTTCAGTTTTCATGTTTATATTCATAGAGGGCCTGTTCCAATTTTCATGTTTATATTCTTAGAGGGCCTGTTCCAATTTTCATGTTTATATTCATAAAGGGCCTGTTCCAGTTTTCATGTTTATATTAATAAAGGGCCTGTTCCAATTTTCATGTTTATATTCATAAAGGGCCTGTTCCAATTTTCATGTTTATATTCATAAAGGGCCTGTTCCAATTTTCATGTTTATATTCATAAAGGGCCTGTTACAATTTTCATGTTTATATTCACAGAGGGCCTGTTCCAATTTTCATGCTGATGTTCATAGAGGGCCTGTTCCAATTTTCATGTTATTACAGCAGTCATATAGATTTGTGTACATTTTACATTTTATTTACATATATTTGTTTGGTCTACAATTGGACATGTGAATTTTACAAACACAACTTTAGTTGTAAAAATATATAAATATTATTTTTATTGTTTTGTAAAAAATATTGTTTACCATGTGTGATTTACTTGATTCCTCAGGTTGCCTGCCCTCCATACAAGTCTAATGCTTTGACAGCCTTTGGTCGTCTTCTTCGAGCCAAATCCCGAATTGTCAGAGACTGCATACAGATAATGAGACTGGAGCTGGTAAGTACAGATTGGGTCTTGAAACTTTTTTTATGTTACTGGTTTGCTGAAGCAAGTTGATTTTCACATACTGTTTTGCCAGGACAATTTGAGTTTTCACATACTGGTTTGCCAGGGCATTTTGATTTTTCACGTACTGGTTTGCCAGGGAATTTTGAGTTTTCACATACTGGTTTGCCAGGGCATTTTGATTTTTCACGTTCTGGTTTGCCAGGGCATTTTTAATTTTCACATAATGGTTTGCCAGGGCATTTTGAGTTTTCATGTACTGGTTTGCCAGGGCATTTTTAGTTTTCACATAATGGTTTGCCAGGGCAGTTTGAATTTTCACAGACTGGTTTGCCAGCGCATTTTGAGTTTTCACATACTGGTTTGCCAGTGCATTTTGAATTTTTACATATTTTGAGTTTTCACATGCTGGTTTGCCAGTGCATTTTGAGTTTTCACACAACTGATTTGCCATGGCATTTTGAGTTTTCACTTACTGGTTTGCCAGTGCATTTTGAGTTTTCACATACTGATTTGCCAGTGCAAATATTCTGTTATCAAGATACAGGTTTTCCATTTGGAAAGATAAAATATCAGTGTCCCTTTTGATAACTTTCAGTCTGTGGCATTGTGCATAAGATTTGTATGAAACATGTACAGTTGGTTTTATTGGAGATTAAATAATTACTGTAATTTTACAGAAGATAAGTTATGTTTTCCTGTACTTATGATGATATGAACTATTTATGGCAACCTAGGTTATGAAGACATTTGTTGGCCTCCATTGTTTTGTATATTTAATTTGTGTTGTGTGCTTACTTTTTCCATGATTGAGGATAGAGTTCTAGTTTGTACCTGGCTTTTGTTATGTTTTTAAGTTATAAATAAGTTGTTTACTGACATATGAGTTCAAGTTTTAGACTTAATTATGACCTTGGAAGGTTCTGGAAGCAAACTTGTTAGCAGTTTGGTGTAATTTTCCATTAAGATGATTGATTTTTAAAAAAATGTTATCATGACATGTTGGGTTGTATATAAACGAGGTTTCTGTCAACAGAATCTTCATCCCTGTTTTATTATCAGTCTGGAATTATTTTAACTAAATAATTATTTAAATTATTAAAAAGAGAAGTTACGTTCTTTTCCTGTACTGAAGATGATTTGGACATACAAAATGAAAATCCTGTGGCAAGTTGGGTTTTGAAGACATTTTTAGTCCTCCATTCCTTTGTATATTTAATTTGTATTGTGTGCTTGACTTTTGTCCATGTTTGAGGGTAGAGTTCAGGTGTGTACCTGACTTTTGTTATGTTTGTGAGTTATAAATATGTTGTTTACTGTCATTTGAATTCAAGGTCTAGCCTTGGCAGACCTTGGAAGGTTCTGGAAGTAAACTTGTTTACAGTTTGGTGTAATTTTCCATTAACATGAATGAATTTTGTCAAAATGTTATTTCGACATAGGTCAAGTGGGGATGTATATAAATGAGGTTTTGTCAACAAAGTCTTCATTCTTATTTTAATATCAGTCTTAAATTTTTTGCTGCTGTGTTCAGTTATAACTTGAGAATACTCATTTTTATAAAATTAGTCATTGGAATTATGAAGTGCTGATTTACATTTTGGACTAAAATACTACTTTGGAATTATTGTATATTCATTCAAAGACATTATAGATTATATCATTGGGATACATTAAGATTATTGGTACATTAGACATTCAAGACTTGGAATTCATTCAGAATATAATATACTTTGGACTTTTGATAGAAGATTTAGGATTCTTTGGGATTTAATTCACAATACTTTAAGTTCCTTTTAAATTTTCACCATGTATTGTAGGGAAATATATTATTTGTTGAATCTTATAAAACTTGCTGGTTTCGCTTTCTTTCTGTTACATTTTTTAAAACTGTAGAATCCTAACAATATATTTGACATGAGAAAGTTGTAGTAACTCATTTGGTAGAGCATCAGACTCATAGTGCAAGGGTTAGGTGGTAGAGCATCAGACTCAGTCCAAGGGTCAATTTGAAAAGCATCAGAAAGGGTCAATTGGTAAAGTATTAGACTCTTAATCCAAAGGTTAATTGGTAGAACATCAGACTCATAGTCCAAGTCAGTTGGTAAAGCATCAGATTCATGGTCCAAGGGTCAGTTGGTAGAGCATCAGACTCATAGTCAAAGGGACAATTGGTTGAGCATCAGACTCAGTCCAGGATCAGTTGGTAGAACATCAGACTCATAGTCCAGGGTCAATTGGCAGAGCATCAGACTTATAGTCTAAAGGTCAGTTGGTAGAGCATCAGACTCATAGTCCAAAAGTCAATTGGTAAGCATCAGATTCATGGTCTTAGGGTAATTTGGTAGAGCATCAGACTATAGCTAGTAATTTGTTGAAAGTGTTCTTAAAACCAACCAAGTAAAATGTCTGACTTATAAACTATGTATAGCTTTTGACAGTGACTAAACTGCAGTTATAGTTTGTCAAAACCAGTGAAAAAGAATTTTTGTATTTTAGTTCAGTTTGCTGTTTTTAGGTAGGTTGGTATTTGTATCTGCATGTTTGGCATGAGGTGGTATTTGAAGTGAAGAAAACCTGACATGTGATAGGTGGTCACCAAGCAGGAATCCCTTGGGTCAGGAAGAAAAAACTAAGAGAATTTTTAGTTTTCAGGAAAGTCAAGGAAAAATTTAAATGTCATAATCAGTCAGGGAAAATAGAAATTTTTAGTTAAGAGCCATGTCATTTTATATATTGAGTCAGGGAGATTTTAATAAGTGCAGTGGGAAATATGCAGTACAAGTCTCTCAACTAGGCTGTTTTCTTATCCATGATTTAAAATGTTCTTAAGTGCACAATGTTTGGAGCATCCTCTGAATTTATTTACATGTAGTGGTGCTGTTATTTTTCAAATTTTGGACACTTTTAGTAACCTTGGATCTCTTGTTCTTCATCGAAAAGTCAGAAACTTTTGATTCCAGTAACATAACGAACACTGCTAACCTTTGCACATGCTGGATCTGGGGAATAAACCTAAGACTAAAAAGGTGTAAAATGAGTTCCATGCCAGTATGTTATCCAGAACCCTAACCTTTGACAACATTTTTAACCATAGATTACTGAATCTACTGTTTTTAGTAGCCTTTTGTTTTGTTGCCAGTTAGATTACAGGAGATAGGGAAGTTCTTTTATGATCAGTGGTGAAAATTCTGCATGTTCAAAGTAGCCATATGCAATAGAAATGAAACAAGAGAATTTCAATCTTTTTTGAATATTCCAGATGCAGGACAGGAATGCCAAATGGTCAGTCCAGCTGTGTCTGACAGTGCCACCATCTGCTGCCCACATAGCACCAGCTGGGACACCAGCCATTGTTGTCATGACCAAAGTTGTTCTCATGGTACATACATACATACATACACACACACATGCACACACGCACGCACACACACACACTCGCACGCACACACACACACACACACACAATAGTGGCCACCTTTGGGAAAAGATAAAACTGGCCTCGGTACACAGGTGACATATGTACACAGGTTCATCTTTCAGACTTAGTCTTTGAACAAATACCATGCACTGAAAATTGTTAATATTATAATTAGTCAATTTTTTGTACACTATTCATCAAAAGTGTAAAATACACATATGTTGTTCTGTCCCAAATTTATTTTCCACACAAGATTGCAAGATCACTTTGATACATGCTCTTAATTAAATCATCTCTTTTAAAATAATAACTGATGTTTGTTTGTTCTGTAATGGAACACAGATTTCACTACTAATAGATTATGTATGACTATAAAACAGAAGACTTACTTTTGGTCAGCCAACTTTTATAAATTAGGCGTCGAAATAACTGTCTACGCTTCAGAAACCATATCTGGATTTAAAAATTGTTGAACTTGCAATGATAAAAAGACAGTTGGTTTATGTGAAAAGCCTGTGATGAATAAAGAATAAAGGAATCCATGTATGGCTATTTGCCTGACACATGAACTGAAACTTCCCTCCCTTTTAACAGGCAGTTTGAAATTACTGAATGACCCCTGACCCCGTTAAACAAGGATATAACATGTTATCTTTTCTCAGAGATGAACTTTATTCATTGGAGATGTTTGTAAGTCACAGACAAATGGATAAAGGTGTTCAACCAAACCTGTGACTCTGGCACAAAAGGCAACTTTTATTTTTGCTGCAGTTACACACTACTTTTCCAACCACCCATCAAATGAATCAATTTGTCCCTCTACGCTAATGATAAAAACTTTTGAATTTGATACATTGACAGCTTTGAGTTAAACTGACAATGTGACCAGATTACAGTGAGATGAGAAATGTTTGCATATCGACTCACATATTCTTTCATCTAAACATTACCTTCCTCATGAAGCAAAAGTTTCATTTGTATCCACTGAGTGGTCACTGTAGACACACTCCATTACCACTTAAAGCAGTGAGAAACCATTATTTGATTAGGAAACACCTTGACACTGACTGCAGAATGCAGGTGACCATCGAACATTTTTTGTAATAATCATTGTCAACAAATGTTATCTCTAGTTGTTTTTACTAGAGGGTATATTTTTACAGGTTCAGGTGACATCTGCTGTACTCAGACTTTGGAATTGCATGCCGCTTGCATGCATCCCACCAAACTGAAGGTATGGGGGTATATTGGAAAAGCAAAGTTCATCTGTCTGTACATTTATAAGCATGGTTATTTCGGCAACACAGCTTTTAGTTTGCTTTTGGTCTTTATTTCCACAAACCTCAGTATGCCTTTCCCATATTGAAAATGCAAAGTCCAGTTATTGCTGGGGCTCTTAGATCAAGGTCAAAATCACTGGAACTGAAGATGTGATTTTCCTTTTCTGCATAAATAAGTAAGTTTTCTTGGACATTCATTTTCATCAGACTTGATAGGCAGTTAACACTTGGCAGGGGCATTGTACATTCATTTTCATCAGACTTGATAGGCATTTAACATTTGGCAGGGGCATTGGGCATTCATTTTCATCAGACTTGATAGGCAGTTAACACTTGGCAGGGGCATTGGGTATTCATTTTCATCAGACTTGATAGGCATTTAACACTTGGCAGGGGCATTGGACATTCATTTTCATCAGACTTGATAGGCAGTTAACACTTGGCAGGGGCATTGGACATTCATTTTCATCAGACTTGATAGGCAGTTAACACTTGGCAGAGGCATTGGGTATTCATTTTCATCAGACTTGATAGGCATTTAACACTTGGCAGGGGCAACTCACTATTGGTTCTAAGGCTGAGAAGTTAAAGGTCTAGATTACTGAAGCCAACATAGTGATTTCTGTGGCTGCTGCTCAGTAAGTCTGGCATTCTGGATTCAGTTTTCTTAGGTTTTTTAACTGTACTGGTCAGACCAGAATGGCTTATGGGATGGTCATGTGTTTGTCATCCATCCTACCATACCACTAGCACAAGTTTGTTATCACTACCCCTCCCAAACTACTTGGTGGTTTGCCATGAAATTTTACAGATGCATTCAGTGCATGGTTTAGTTGGTCCTAAATGAATATGGAACTGCTTGGATATCTATTATGGTCACCACAGCAGCCATCTTGAAAATCTTGTTATTGCTCCTCTTCCAGAATGGATGGTCATATCAGCATGTTTTCTTTTAAAGACTTTTATTCATCTTGTTAGTCCTAAATGTGTTAGAGCGTCCACCTCGGATGCAGGAGGTCGTGGGTTTGATCCCCGGCCGAGTCATACCAAAGACTTACAAAAAAGGTACTAACATCTGCCTTGCTTGGCACTCAGCATTAAGAGGTTAGTATTATGACTGGTCGGCCTGGTGTCAGGATAATGTGACTGGGTGGACATCATGCTGCATGTCTGCGGCATGATGCCTCAGTGCTAGACATCACTATAAACTGCCACACTGCAGACTTCATAACGATATGACTGAAAAATTGTTAAAGCTACGTTAAAAAATCCAGATCACACACACACTCACACACAGTCCTAAATATAAATGGTGTCAATCTGATGTCCAATATGGCCACCACAGCAGCCATCTTGAAAATGTTATCACTATTCCTTCTGAATGGAAGTCATATTGATATGGTATCTATTTTGTCAAAAATGAAAATGTTGCCAGTCTGAAGTCTAATGTGACTGCTAGTTTGGCCAGCATGAAAATCCTCTTATGACTACTCCTTGGTGAATTGTTATATCAGCAAGGGGTTTTCACTAATAGACTTCTTGTCACAGGTTCAAACCCTGGCTAAGTCATACCAGAAACATATAAAATGGTACTTGCAGCTGCCTCACTTGGCAATCAGCATTAAGAGGTTAGTGTTAGGATTGGTTGGCCTGGTGTCAGGATAATGTGACTGAGTGGGACATGATGCCATGTGTCTGCAGCATGATGTCCCAATGCTAGACATCACTATAAACTGCCACACTGCAGACACTATAGCGATATGACTCAAATTGTTAAAGTCCCAAACACACACACACATACTCTAAATGAAAATTGTGCCAATCATACACCCCAAGACTGCTGATTGTTATGACAGTATGTCCACCACAGCAGACAATTTGAAAATATTGTTATTGCTGAAGAATATCGGAGATGGTTTTAACACTTTTTCAGTTAAAAGAAAGAAATAGTATTGTCTTGAATTCCTGGAAATTCTTTTCACCCTGTATAGCATCAGTCCTTATGAGGGAATCTTGTTATAAATAGTAAATATTTAGGCAGAGGTACTGTGTGACCTCACTATAGCATGCTCCGTTATAACACAAATTCGGATATAAGATGGTCATGGGTGTGGCTCCCGAAATTTCATATACATGTATTTTTCTCATACACATAAGAAAGTCTTTTTTAAAAGTACGTAAAATACATAAAAAATTTATTATCATTTTGGGGAAGAGATTGTATATGAATGATACAAGATGATCGTGGTTTGGCTCCTGAAATTTTATATGTATTTTTCTCGTACATGAAAAAGTAGTTTGTTCTTCTTAAAAGTACTAAAAATAACGTGCAAAAAGTTTATTCTGGGATTGCATCGGGCTTTGCCAATGTCGCAAACTTGGATTTTTTTCCTTATTGGCAGCAAAATATACCATCTGGCAAATGTTTTTTATTGGTGACATTGTTGGCTGTTTAAACATGTATATACAACCATTGGTTTGGAGTAGAGAAATTCAGAGGCCCCATGAAAGGAAGCCGCAAACTTGATATAAATTTATAAATTGTTACATAATCAAATTCTTTGTCCATATTGACAAATCATCTAAAAAATGAATTGTTATATCATAATCTGCTTATCTTTACATCTAGCATGAGTACTGTATGCTGTGAGATATCCCCTTTTTTGTTGTTGACATTCTGGTAACGGAGATCAACCGGACAAGGCATTATCTCGTAATCTATCTTTTGTCGGATTTTCAGCTGCTCGCTAATAATTAATATATTTACATAGACTGACACTTGTATGTGGATGGTAAGTAAAATTCCTCTTCTTTTCACTCAGAATTAAATCCTTCAGAACACTCACATTTTCTGTAATAATCCCTGTCATCAGACCAGAACACCTGGTCTCCATCGTCTGTTGACCCTTTGTTAAATTTCTGATGCATGCATGGAAGGCAGCATCATGCTGCTACCACAAATGTGAAACAAAAAAAAAAACATTGGTTTATTCATTAGGCAGGGAGGAACAGGTAGCTAGAATAGACCAAACGACTGCCAATTCCTTTTAAATAATTTGCTGGAATTTCAAAGGAAACAGATTATCTTTGAAGCACCAATTGTTATGAAAATGTACTCAGCAGATGGAGAAAGAAAATCAGCCTCAGTCATGCAGTACAATTATTTGATGTTGCTGCCACAATAAGAAATGGGCATTTGCTTGGTTATCCAAAGCTGTCCTTTAACGTTGACTTCAATAACGCATGCACCCTTCAATAAAAACAAAGAACTTTTCTTCAAAGGGAGTCAGTATCAAACTTAAATAAAAGTGATGGAATCTGATGGATTTTTTGCATTTTCCAATGTGACTGGAACACGTTAACTGTGCCGTGAAAGTTTCCTTTTTGCAGGGAAAAGGTTTATGCTTACGAACGCCACCAATGGTGGCTTAAAACGCAAACTAGCATTTACCTACTTGGGGCATTCTGAAAAGTAAATGTGCTTCGTCATTTGTTACGCGATTGTGCTATGTTTTTCCACTGAATTCAGACCAGTATGACCTGTGACAAAATTATTGAATATTTTAAATCTGTGTGTGCATGTTTTCAGTGGGATCACTTGTATTGTGGATTCAATGTATGTGATGAGATTTACCAGTGAGTACACGGTATTGATACTTTATTCATGCTTTACATTAGACATGTCTATATAAACAGTATTCGCATATATGTACCAATTCATGGTTCTCTAAATAAAGTAAACTATTATACTATTATATATGCCTTCTGTTTCCACTACCAGTGTATTTCTGATGTAATATGCATCGATTTAAGATGGTAACTGTGCCAATGAAGCATGTATTTTACCGCCCGCATTTATTACCTACCCCTACCACCACCCTGCAAATTGTTTTGGTTACATGCATCATTTTCTTCAGCTAACTGACCTGGTTGCTTATAACATGGCTTGGTCTATAACATGGTCAGGTTCTATGGCTCCCAACTGCCATGTTATAGGGTCACACTGTACATTCCTTTTGATTATTGGGTCTATTATGGCTATGTGGTCTTAAAATAAGTAACAGAAAAGAGTGGGAAGGAACAAGTTTTGTGAATTCAACAAATTTATTTCCCTAGTATACAAAGTGAAAATGTAAAAGGAACTTAAGGTATTGCACATTCAATCCCAAACAATCCTGTAATTACTAACACTAGTCTTAATGGACAAAGTTCTAAATAAACTTTAGTGATATTCCCAATAATTCCTGTGCTGAAGGTGTTGATGTGCATGTAATGGCCACTAGTCTCTAAATGTACTAATGTACCAATGGCCTGAGTTTTAATGATGTGCCAACAGTCTTTTGTTGAATCACAGTAATGTAATCCAAGGTTTCTTTGTTTGAATTCACTGTAATTTCTAGTTAATGTCTCTTTCCAAGAATATTATAAAGCACTTTGTATTTCCTGAGAAAAATAATTTGAATTAAGTAATTTCAACCAAAATCAAACACTGAACACAAAAATGATTTTGCCCCAAGCTCTTATAGCATGAATGAATAATTTTTTAGATAAACATGATTATATAAAACACCAAGACACAAAAGAAGAGCCAGGATGCAGCACAAAAGTTTATTTCCAGAACAATCGATCCTATATTTAGACAAGGTCCCAGCTATGAAAGCTGAAGGTTACAGGAGCTAAAATTAGGATTTTTCCACACAATAACTATACTTTTCCTGAATAAGTTTTGTTCATCTTCACAATAGCATTACATTTGATGAAAGCGAACTCCCAATCGTGTTTGTAATTGATAAATCAGAGTTCAAGGTCACTTGATGTGAAATAGGAAAATATAAAGGTCTCCAAAACATTTTGATAGAATCTAAGATTGTTCATATATTCTTAGATTGTTCAAAAAGTGTTTTTAGAGCTTCCATTTCAGTAACTTTGAAGGTATTAGATTCTGACTTAAAAAAAACTTGCAGTTATAAAATCATTTATTACATTCAAAATAGATTCCATCTTCTTTTTATACTCTGTGTCCAATGGATAGCTGTATATGCATTCTATGTATTTCTTGTCTCTCTTTTCAGTTGCAGTTAACAAGAGTTGGTCTACAACTGCCTCAGGGGGCTGAACCCCAGTCTATCATCATCCCTATTTTGTATGACATCAGTAACAACTCCATCACCCTAGTGGAGCGAGGTCCTTCCAACCCCAACCTGTCCCAAGTGACACAAATGCTTCGACGATTTATGGAGCGATACCACCAAAGTCCGGATTGTGCAATATTCCCTGCTGTGCGAGAATTGATGACAAACCTGGTTCTTCCTGTGGTTTGAAATGTTTTGTTAAGCATTTGATTCATATGGAATAAATAATGTCAGATAATGCCAAGTTCTAGAAGATTGTGAAATATTTTGGCAGCCAATATTTCTTTGGGATTGAGAAAAGAGGATGCATAAGCTAAGATTTTAGAACTGGACAAAACTAGGTAAATATTATGTACATACCATCCTGAGTATGGTGCCAGTGTTAACCAAATATGTCAGAAGAAAAGACTGAACAGTTTATGTATATCAGTTTTTTTAAATTGGTAGATATTTCTCACATGATTACTTTTTCTGGAAGAAATATTGTTCATGGATGTAATTTAAAAGATTTTGTTTAACTTGTACATCTTCAGCAAGAACTGCCAAGAATAACAGAATAACCCTGTATTTCTTTTCACATGACACATTAGTTCAGTTTCACGTTTTGGACAAGGTAAGTGTAAAGACTAATGTTACAGTTTCCATGTGGTTGATAATTTTTATTTGTCTACTTTAGCTGCTTGTAACATTTATGAGCTTTTAGTATGGTTTTGGCATTTTATGCCAAAGCAACCCAAGTACTGGGTTATATTTAGTGCTGAGGCAATTGGAGTATAGTGTCTTACCCAAAGATGCACTGTGGTAGCTGACCCAGGATGATCTGATGGTAGTATTCAAACCTGCATCCTTTCTGTCAGGAGTCTGGTATGCTAACCACCTGAGCCATTGCAAACAAAAATAGAGGTGACAATGGGAATGCTGCATTTGTATTATATGTATAAAAAGATCCTGAAAATATTGCCCGTTATTTTAATAATTGAATAATTTAATAATTGAACAAGGGTAATAAAATAGAATGGACCATGTTTATAATTTGGGCAGGGGGATAATAGGGGAGGTTAATTACTAACTCATTTATCATAGAGAGTAGTAAATTTGCTGATTGTTCTTTATGTCAGGTTGAAATCAGTACTTCATTCTGTTCAGAAATTTGCTAAATCATTGTTTTAAGAAACAAATCTTATTTTCTTAAAATATGAATCAGTGGGTTCTAGTATCAACGGGGCATATTTTAATATTTATATTACCACTGAGTTTCACACAAAACTAAGCATGTGCACATGTAATTTATAGAAATGTTGTTAAAGAAAATAACATTACCATCATTGTTAGTGTCTTGGATTTAATATTTTATTTGACCTGTGAAGTTACAGGCTTCTTGGATATCACCATTGTTTTCATAAGGAATGTTCATCATCGCTCTGATTTGTTCATTAAAGTTTTTATTCACTATTTAAATAATTTTAAAGAAAGCTGTGAAATTATAGTATGAAAAAGAACATTAAAGTTTGAAGATAAAATACTGTCTTTTGATTCAAGTCAGCAGCTTGATTGAAAAACACTTGAATCTATCTAATGTATATAAGGAAAATTTCTACATTGTTAAAAATGTTTAATTTTTATATGCCTGTCTTTTGGCACAGCGTGCTATGGCCCTGTCTGTCTTTCTGTTTATTAACTTTTCCATTTCCTTATGATAACTTCAGTTCTATAGAACCAGCCTTCACCAAACTTAAGAGGTACGTTTTTGATAGAAAGAAAGGACCTATTGATTTAGAAAATTTAGGTCTAGGAAAATTAGTTTTACGTCATAGACCTGGACCAGATTTTATGGATGTTTTGCACCTGAGGCAGGGAAAAGATCATCGATTTGGGATTACTAAGAGCAAATTTGTCTCCACAATAACATTGTCCTTCCTTTTGGTCAACATTTCCTTCTTTGTAATCACCTTAATAGACTGACCACTGGGTGAGGAAACACCATCCCAAGGCCACCTTACAGTCAAACATTTCTAGTTATGAGATGATCCAAGGACAATAAATAATATATATAAAGTAAGGAACATGTACAATGCCTAGAAGATAAAGACCTACCTTTGTGATGATACGTTCATGTTGTTCATTGAATCAGATGGAAAGAAAAATAACCAGTTGTCAGAAGGCAAATGCTTCTTCCACAAGTTGTTAATTCATGATTGATGCCAATTTTTTTTTAAATTGGTCTCTTTTTAAAAAAAATTAAATCTAGAGTTGTAATTTTGCAAGTTTTCTTTACATTTCAGCTACTTGTTTAAAAGTACAAATATTGAAGTGACAAGTGTAAATGTAATATTTAGCCAAAATAGGCAAGAAGTTACACAAAATGTCATCCAGATCACATCTTAAAAACATTTCCATTGGGACAAATTGCAATATTTGGGCAACAGTTTGCAAATGTTGAATAATATTGCAGTCATGGACGAGATGTTCTTTCATTCTCACTCTTACAGGAAGAACATTTGTCATCATCTAATATGTTAGTTCTTTTTTAAAAAAATTATTAGAATGATTATATTGGGGGTCATGTCCAAGAAACATTTAAATTTGTTTGGCCATTCAGCAATCTTCTCTTATGTGGCATATATAAGTAGCTCTCTAGAATGGAGGCTTGATTTAATTTATATTTAATTTAATTGTTTGTAAGTTTTTAAAAAAATTATTTTTAATTTCATTACATGTCAAAATAATGTAATTTTGTTTACTAACAACTCAATACTTTTTCAGAAAATAGTTTGACCTTGACTCTTAAGTTGTAAACACCTAAAGCTGACCTAATTCCTGACCTTGATTTAGAAATCAGTGAGAAAAGTGTAAATGTAATATTTAGCCAAAATAGGCAAGAAGTTATATAAAATGTCATCCAGATCACATCTTAAAAACATTTCCATTGGGACAAATTACAATATTTGGCAACAGTTTGCAAATGTTGAATAATATTGCGGTCATGGACGAGATGTTCATTCATTCTCACTCTTACAGGAAGAACATTTGTCATCGTCTAATATGTTAGTTCTTTTTTTAAAAAATTATTAGAATGATTATATTGGAGCTCATGTCCAAGAAACATTTAAGTTTGTTTGGCCAATCAGCAATCTTCTCTTATGTGGCATATATAAGTAGCTCTCTAGAATGGAGGCTTGATTTAATTTATATTTAATTTAATTTGTAAGTTTTTTAAAAAAATCTTTTTAATTTCATTACATGTCAAAATAATGTAATTTTGTTTACTAGCAACTCAATACTTTTTCAGAAAATAGTTTGACCTTGACTCTTTAAGTTGTAAACACCTAATTCCTGACCTTGATTTAGAAATCAGTGAGAAAAGTGTAAATGTAATATTTAGCCAAAATAGGCAAGAAGTTATACAAAATGTCATCCAGATCACATCTTAAAAACATTTCCATTGGGACAAATTTACAATATTTGGGCAACAGTTTGCAAATGTTGAATAAAATGGTACCAAACATGTGAAATAATATTGCAGTCATGGACGAGATGTTCTTTCATTCTCACTCTTACAGGAAGAACATTTGTCATTGTCTAATATGTTAGTTCTTTGTTTTAAAAATTGTTAGAATGATTATTCTATGAATTTAAATTAAAAGTAAAAGAGGTCACCTTAGTGTCTTTAGCAGGACTCGGGAAAAACTCTTGTCATCTAACCTGAACAGTGTAAAAATTGACTAAGTCTATTCAAATTTTGCTTTTTACTTGTCACTGGGATGAGTAGATACTGATTCACACTGTGAGAATAAGTCTGAATGCATTTTATACCTTAACAAGTGTCAAAGTTTAACATCAGTTAACAATTAGCATGTCTCAGTTATTGATAACATTTGCCTAATATACATACAAGTTGTCACAGTCTAGAACATGTTGCAGAGGAAGCCAATTTTGTTTTTTTACACAGGTACTCAGTGTAAGCTGGATACTAACAACGGTAAAAATGATGAAATATTGGATTTCACCCCTAACCCCAATTTCTTCTTGGTACAGGTCTTTTCAGTGGCACATTACAGTAATTTAGGCATCGTTTTGATGTTTAGAAAGTTGCCGTTTTAAAGAGCTATCGCAGAACTTATTATGCCGGATCTCTGAGGAGACAGAAAATGTCAAAGTATTTGTGATTTTTCATCTGGTGAGGAAATATTACACTTGACCAGGTCAACAGTATTTCAAGATTGAAACTTTGATACATTATTAAGCCAAAGGAAAGATGCCAGGATATTTTTTTTACAAGTATGTAATTACTTTTCACAGAAAAAATGCTGACTTTACAATAGAAATAGTGTTTTAAGTGTTTCGTCCGATTCCCACCAATTTTCACATTAACGCATGCTGTTATAATCTATTTATAATGCAAATAAAGTTGAAACATCAGCTGACTGGTAAAAATATTGGGGGTCATGTCCAAGAAACATTTAAATTTGTTTGGCCAATCAGCAATCTTCTCTTATGTGGCATATATAAGTAGCTCTCTAGAATGGAGGCTTGATTTAATTTATATTTAATTTAATTGTTTGTAAGTTTTTAAAAAAATTATTTTTAATTTCTTTACATGTCAGAATATTGTAATTTTGTTTACTAGCAACTCTATACTTTTTCAGAAAATAGTTTGACCTTGACTCTTAAGTTGTAAACACCTAAAGCTGACCTAATTCCTGACCTTGACTTAGAAATCAGTGAGAAAAGTAAACAACTTTTTATTTTTTTTATTCTGGAAGCAAAATGATTGGTTTTTATCAAGGTAATACTGGGGATATGTGATTTTTTAAAATCTGTAAACAGGCTCCATTTCGCAATTCTGGGCTTTCCGAAATTGCACATTAGTTAGTTTAAATAGCGATGCTTAAAGAGAGATCTCAGTTGGGCTTCTAAAAACTAGGATGTAAAGATGTTCATTTTGTTGTGACAGTTTGGAGTTATAATTTTTATTCAAATTATTTGGACTCTAAAAGATTAATTCCTTTTTCCAGGAAATATTTGAGTGCTCATACAGAATTCTTGGATGAAGATATTTCATTAAATTATGTTCAGAAATTCAAACACCAGATTATTATTTGTGAATAACACAGAACTGTAGGCCTAACAACACCATAAAGGCTACAGTATGTATCATCGCCTTCCTATTTGGATTTTTCATCGAGATTCAAACTTGAATTCATTAAAACATTTTATTATAGGACTTCTAAAATTTAATTCATGGATTATTCTTGGATTAATTTTTAATTTGATTCACAAAAACCATAAGTTCTTATTTTTTCATTTTTTTATAGTGTTTTTTCAGGGAAATAAATTATTAGAATTTTTTCAAAGCTTGTTGTTTTCACCCTTTCTTTGGTTACTGCTAATTGGAGCCTAAACACATAAGATAATTACATATAAATATCTGCCCATGTCTTTGCTTTGGTGTGATGTAAAAATAAAGATGCACAGTCTTGAAAATGCTGGAGCTCTGGGGTAAGCATAATAATAACCAACCAGAGGAAAAGCATAAATTTTGGGCCATTTTTTGTTTCTTCAGTTGTAGAACAAAAGGTTTAAAAACTTCTGAAAGGATGGCTTTGACACCAGCATGCCAGTTTTCTGTTGGCAATCATTCATTTCTTCATTTAATTAATTTCCACCATTTATTGCAGATCTAAAGAAAGAATGATGCCAAATAGTATAAAGTGAGAAAAAGACCTATTGAGGCCCATATTGGGACACATTTTTTTCACTGGAAAATTTCATGCTTCAAATTTTGTTTTTGTATCATTTCTAGTTATGATAATGAAAAAATACCTTGCAAGATATTCTTAGTTGCTTTGAGAGAACATTGAAATCCATCAAGAAGAATAAAAGCATCACTGGCATACTGACCCAAATTATACTCGCTGATTTCCATGGCCAGTCACTTTACATCCACATTTTAGCTTTAAATTGACTGTTAAAATCTTGACAACAGTGATAAATATGGTACAAGAGCATCCCTTGATGCCAGTCTGTGTCAAGTTTAAAGAAAAATAATACATGTTTATTTATAATTTTTTGAGTTAACAAATTTAAAGCTTTTTCAACAAAAGCTCTAATTAATTGCATCAAAGACTTTTTCAATGTCTATTAGCAACAATAAAATATCTATTGTCATTCTCTAATTCCATATTTTATAATACCCTGGTATTTTCTCCAGTGAATTCACACACACACACACACACCATCACAGATCCTTTTCAAGTATTGGTGATTATTGATGGAAGAACTTTTTAATCGTTGGTGCAGTAGCTTCCAAAGCAATTGTATAGTCGACATTTAGATGAGATATGTCTCCAATTTTGAATGATTTTCTGTCTTTTTCTTATTTTGGTGAACTTGATGGCTCTCTGGGTCTTCAAAATTTCTTGTTTTCATAAAGTATATACATAATATATTGATCTGCATTTTTTCATTTACCATCTATTTTAAAGACTTTTCATTAATTGTAAGAAGACCCTTGAAAAACTGTTTGGATACATTTAAATATTGTGATTAAAAAGTCTATTTTGAACTTCTGGAGTATCAACATTAAGCTGAGTAATTGTACATTTATACAGTTCCACAAAAAACGGTTTTTGAGCTTCTAAAATATTGATTGGTCTGATATATTTGTTATATCATCTAACACCATTTTCTTTATTGTCTTACTGGCATTTCTATTTTTAAGACTTAAAATGTATTTATACTTTTTATCTTCAAGCTCTTACCATCTAGCCATGGATATTAATATAACAACCATATATTTTTTCTTGATTCTTCAAATTTTGCTTTTTATTTCCTAAGTTGGAGATTTTCCTGATGGTCAACAATAAATTACACGAGTCTGTCGGAGATAACTCTTGTATAATTCTGACAGGCCTGTGCTGTGCTGAAAAAAATCAGCTATGTGAACAGACGAAGAAAATGTACAACTTACAAATTATGAATGAAAGAACATTATTTCTAAACCACAGACCAGGACCAAACATTAAGGTTAGCTTCCACTTGGGGTAACAAAAAAAACCCATGTATTTTGGGGTCAAAATGTTAGGGTCACTATGATTGCTATTAAAAATAAGTGCTCAGAAATTTATTTTCAACTATACGCCCTGATCAAAAATTTTCATTAAAAATATGTCTAGATCAAAAGGTTAAAGACAACTGACTGAATGAAGAAAAATTGTATTCGCTTAATATCTCGAGTTCTATTCAACATATCCTAATCACATTTTTGGGAAGACTTGCACTTAAGGTATGGAAGAGGCCTGCTGATTTGGGGGTAAAAAGGATCAAGGTAATTCTAAGAAGAAAAAAGGTTTTGTAGAAAAAATTTTGTTCTAGAGTAAGTTCCAGGACCAAATTTTTGGAAAGCTGCCACTGATAGTAATAAGAAACCTATTCTAGGATCTAAACATCAGAGGTCATAATTGAAGTTTGGTAAGAAAATAATGGTTTCTGCAGAGCATGTTTAGTTGTAGATTGCATACAGTAACCATAGTTTCAGGTCACCAAGATTCATTTAACAATAATCTTCAGACTGAACCGTATCCTACTGGTGCCAACATAGAGGACTATTAAACATGGGTGTGCATATAATGTGCCTACACAGATGTCTATTAAACATGGGGTGGGCATATAATGTGCCTACACACATGACTATTAAACATGGGGCAGGCATATAATGCGCCTACATAGAGGATTATTAAACATGGGGTGTGCATATAATGTGTCTACACAGAGAACTATTAAACATGGGGTGTGCATACAATGTGCCTACACAAAAGACTATTAAACATGGGCTGTGCATAAAGTGTGTCTATACAGAGGACTATTAAACATGGGGTGTGCATATAATGTGCCAACAGGTGTGCAGAATATTAAACAGGAGGTGGGCATATGAGCTGTTCATACTACTCGTGATATGGACAATTGGTAACAAACAATTTTAACTGAATCTGGAACTGAACAGGAAAGAAATAAAAACAAATTATGGGAGAATTTCTCCATACATGTTATCTATTGCTTGCTACCTGTACCCTGAGTGACAGCTATGTTAACGATGACCATGCATATTTTAACAACATTAAATATAGGGCCTGGATGGCACTGTGGTACACACTTTTATCTACACCATTGTTGTCTTATGATTGATCTCTGGTTCTAACATGTAAAGCAAAAAAGTTGGCAGTGTTTTTCAGGGTCTGGGGAAGATGGGGTGCCTACTCCACATCAATGACCATCTTGTACGAACACTTTAGAGTTAATACTGAAAACTAAAAATAACATAAAATGAATTAAGTTAAAAATATTGTACGTGATGATGACAAGGAGGAGAATCATACAGAAAACAAACAAGACATTTTTGTTTATATCTTTTATTTATAACTCTAGAAAGCATGGTCTACAAAGACCACTCATATATCTCACCAAGTAAACCTGGGATGATAAAGTAAATTTTAATTAACAAATTGTAAACAACAAGCAAGTTAATGTACTGACTAGTGTATCATGTATTTCAACCACAAAGAGCTCAAACCCACAATATTAGGGTCAACATTAAGAGTTTGAGATTGTCAATAAATGAAAATTGTAGACCACCTGCCAAGAAACCCAAGCTCAAGCTAAAAATGACAAAATGAGATGTGATGTTTTGGATAAACTTGTGTCATGAAAATTTGCACCAAAGAAATGACAAGCTGCTGTCTATACTTACAACACGAGCCCAGATGCAAATGGCAAAGACCCAGATGATGTGCCAGCAGATCTGGATCCATGCAGTTTGTTAGGAGTAATCAGTTGAACAAGCAACAGAGATCCTGATGTGCAGGTGCATTATGCTATGGCAGATCAGGATCTTTGTTGTTTGCAGTTTTGACTTGACCTATAAGTGAGGATATACTGTAAAAAAAAAAAAGGAAGTTGTGTTTCTAGCATTTTTCTAAATAAGATTATAGACCAGCCAAGATTTTGGATTTTCAGCTTGATCTCGAGTTTCTTACTCCAAAAATATCAAGAATACAGTCTGGATCCACACTACAGTGGCCTGCATGGATGCACATGGATAAATGAAACAAGTAGTTAAACTAAACTAAATGTCCACATGCGTCTTGCAAATATTTGGTTAAATTATGAACTGTACCAAGGATGCACACCACAATACTTTGCACAGGCTGGACTAGACAGTAAAGAACACTAAAATATGTTTTTAAAAAAAGGTACGGAAATTCCTATACAAGTATGGATATTTCAAGTTTTTTGTCAAATGTATCACATCACTACTTTTTGAGCACTCTCCCAACCAAAAAGAAACAGAATTACAAATGACTTCATTGACTGAATTAAGGGTTGAAACCTATTAATTCTATAACTGAATATTTAGAAAGCTGTTTAAACCTAACATCTTGATTATTTCAGAGAACAGTTTATGTCAGACAGCTTTTTTAACAAATCATTTCCATCTTTCCAAACTTTAGTTAGACTGGATAAATGGTGGCACTGGGCTTCACTAACTGAACTTTTACTTCATGAAGAGAAAGGAATATCGCTAACTGATGTGCCAACATTTATATTTTGCTTGTACTCACAGTCAATTAATTATATGGTGTCACATCATGTCAAATCTGAATACTGGGTTCATGCTAATACAGAACATGAATTAAAAATTGCACCAACCACACAATGAAGATATTTTATCATGACTGGGTCATATTAAATACAGTCTCTTTCAGTCTAACACACCCACTCACATGAAAGACAACCTGTAAAATACATTTTGATTCTATTTACAAAAATAATTCCAAAGCATACTCTTAATCACATGAAGGCATAAGATCTACCTTTATTCTGAAATTTTTGACAATTACCTGTGTTCTGCAATCACCTTTCTCAGAACGCATAGATTAGCAGTATTCTTCAATAACTTTTCTCAAACCAGATATAGGGGGTTAGTGATGTAGACAAACAGAAAATACTGACAAGGTACTTTCAGCTGGCTTAACAACAGACAGAATCTGAAATTTACCCACAAATTTTTTTAAAAATACTAAAATATTCCTTTTAATACATCTTTCTTCTGTTGTTGTTCTTTTTTCCAAATATCATAGATATTCATGAAAATTTAAATGCTTAACTAAGGGCTCATAAACTGTAGCCTATTTATCCACAATCTGCATACACTTTTTAAAAATCCAAATTTGACTAGACAAATGATGGTAATATTAGGCAAAACTGGTGTCTGCGTTTCTTCAGACCCTTCCCACCCTCGTTTTGATAGTTTGACTTTTATGTTTGGGGTGTAGGGTCAGAGCCAACTGCCTATCTAAAAGTTGGCATTTGATGCCACAACCATCAGCCTCATCATGCACAGAGCACGTGTCAATGTTTTTATTGATATCACATGATTACCATACTGACATGCTCTCTGCTTGATGAATCTGACTTTCTCCAGGTTGCTGTGACAGCAACAGATTTCTGGTCATTTCTGAATTGTTTCTATAACAACCTTGAAAAGGGATATCATGTGTCTATTGGACCACTAATGTCATCTACATGTAGGTTACTAGATTTGGATAGTCATGTGATTAGCAATGCAAATGGTGAGTACTAGGTCAAATTTCATTGATGCTTTAGGTTTGTCTCATCTGTCGGACATAATGAATATACTCCCAATTCTTTAGAAAATAAATTATCTGATCAATTTTATGCAGCTAAGGCGTGATGTTGGGCCATTTAATCTTGCTAGGCCCACTATTACGTGGCTACACAAAGATGCAATGGCATGATGGCATCAAATTCCAACTTTTCACTAGGAATATGGCTCCAACTCCTTACACCCCAACATAAATGTCAAAATATCTTCAATAGGGTTGGAATGGTCCAAGGAAACTCGAAGTAGCAAAACTGGGGAACAGACCAGCTGTCAAAGAGGTTACAATACTGCAGACCTTTGTTTATCCAACTAGAAATGTGTCCACACGATACTGATGCCCAAGTCAATATACTGCAATGGAAGGGCAAAGTTTCATGTCAAATGTCCACAACTCTCTTGAATTTTGGAAAATGGAGAAAACTAAACTTTATCCAGGTTATAATTTAAAGCCTTATACTAAATTCTGTTGCAAGCTATAAAGTTCTTCAATAGTTATTAATAGAAAATGAAATTTGAAACTGAGAAAACTAGGGACAAAGAGACATGGTGTGGATCATGGACAAGAGTAACAGTTTATACCCCCTTCATAGCTATGGCGGAGGTATAAAAACATTAGGATGTATTCGATTAGTCAAATATCACTAAATCAGTCCCTCTGAAAATAGTCAACCTTGATAGAGTGATTACATATTTTAGTCCTTTGGAGTCACACAAATCAAACCTTTTTAAAACTGGACACCAATATAAAAAGGCCACAAATGTTGGTGTCAGCTTAATGGAAATCTACTATACATCACACGATAGTGCTAATAATTTAAGTACAAATTCTTTTCTTCTAAGTTGCAATGGGTTTACGATTCGTATATAAATGCAGCACATGCTCTCATGCTATAGTATAAACAAACTTAATTGTGACTACTTACAATGCATGGAGATTCGCAGACTAAAAATGAATGTTTAACAATTAGGGTCCAATAATGTATCACTTCAACAGTAAGGGCTATTCAGGGTCCAATCTAATCCCTTCAACAATAAGAATTATTCCGGGTTCAATAATGTATCACTTCAACAATAAGGGTTATTCAGGGTCAAATAATGTATCACTTCAACAGTAAGAGTGATTCAGGGTCCCATAATGTATTGCTTCAACAGTATCGCTTCAACAGTAAGAGTAATTCAGGATTCAGTAATGTATCACTTCAACAATAAGGGTTATTCCATGTTCAATAATTTATCACTTCAACAGTAAGAGTAATTCAGGGTCCAATAATGTATCACTTCAACAATAAGGGTTATTCCATGTTCAATAATGTATGACTTCAACAGTAAGAGTTATTCAGGTCCAATAATGTATCGCTTCAACAATAAGGGTTATTCAGGGCCCTAAAATACATTGGGTCAATGGTAAGGTTTATTCAGGATCCAATAATGTATTGCTTCAACATTTAAAAAATTATTACATTTCCACATTGTGACTATAGTGTATTGTGGAATGTCTGTATCAATTTTGCTCTCTCTGAAGGAGGCTCAGCAATCATGATTTAAAAGATCTGGGGTGTGGCACATTTAAAAGTTGGAATTTTTGATTAAAAAAATCAGAAAATCTGACTTTTCTGATTTTTAAACCAAAATTCAGGATAAGTATCAACTGCAGCATTTCATACAAGCAACATCCACCTGCCCATCAAACCACATGTTAGCAAAATTATGGTACTTTCAAAATGGCAGCTACTATGTCAAATGTTTATTGCCATTTATAGTACAGTCAAGCCTGCTCTAACAGCCATCTCTGTAAGATAGCCACCTTTACAAGACAGCCAGTTTCCAAGATAAATCTCATAAAAATTTAAGCTCTATATAAATGTCACTTCTATATTACAGCCTGTTTAGGCCAGTCCTGAAGGGGGCTCTTTTGCAATGGTTGTACTAAACAACACATCAAGATCTTTTCATCAGAAAAATATATAAAATACAAAACATAAATACAATTCTTTTAAAAATTGGTTCACGGCCTAATTCTGCAAAAATGCATATTCCCCAATATTTTGTTAATTACAGGATTCAATTCCATGTTCAGTGGATTGGATAAACCAATCATCTTACAAACATGGTTAAAAAAATGAAGTCTGTATCAACAGGAATCATGTTGCTCTTCGGGAAGAGGGAGAACAAGTTAATAGGGCAAGACTCTTTCACATGGACTTAAAACTCATAAGTGGGAAGCATGCCTTCACCTTGGATTTCTTAAAGACATTAAACATTAAAATAACTTTGGCCGATGTTCATACCCTGGTCGCTTCTCAAGCTGTTGTCTGGGGTCAAGTTAAGGAGAAAATTTCATTGTAATTTTTTCAAAGTACTTACTTTCATCAACATTCCTTTCTTTTTGTTCTGTGCTGGTGTAATAAAATAAACAATAACTTGTAATGTTCCTTTGACACATGACCCAACAAAATTTGTTTTATTGTATGACTACTGTGTTATTTATGTTAATATACTAAGAAATGTCATAATGTCATGCAGAAGAAAGGTATAATGATTGAGATATCTGAATGTATTTCAAAGTCATTTCACCACACTATTCAGCAGTTTGGTAAAATCAGTACTTTTCATTATACAATTAACAGAATCTAACATCTGTGCTCATTTCAAATAAAATTTATGAAACATGCTGAATAAAACAATCTTTAGCTCAAGAAGGCTCATGAAAGGTAGAAACTGTTAAACTTCTTTTAAAATTGCATCTGAAATGAGAACTTGTGGAAGATCCAATATTTATGTGTGCTAATGTCATCATGCAATGCTTCTGGGGTTTTTCTGCACCAAGAATATTATATAAGAAATAATTCCAACCAATGTCAAACTCTCATTCAAAGAGAGCTGGTCACTGTGACCTATTTAAATAAATAGATCTGAGAGACCAGACTTAGAATTCACTTACTGTTTGGGCAAACAATTCAATGAACTACTTTTTAGAAACAAATTTTTCCTAGTAAAATGTTTCTTCAAGAATACTTAATTATAACACCTTAGGAGAATTACTACTACCTCACAAATCCAGCCCTGCCAGATACGTTTAGCTAAAGGGGGCTAAAAGTTGGCTGCCAGCCTATGTAGCGGTCAGGCAGAGTGATCTCCCCTTAAGTATAAGACTTGGCAGCAAAGCCTAAAAATACCTCAGTTACTACTGGAGTGGCAGGCATGTTTTCTATGGATATAACTGCAGGAAAGCTGGAAGAGTATACGTGTATTATGATTGAGTAAGTATTGAAGGAACATTGGTTTCTTCTTCAAATACATTACCCAATCACAATACCTTAGGATAATAGGTAAGAGGTGGAGGTATATCCCCTTACCTGGAGATATCATCTCCAGTCCCCTAAGGTATTTGTGATGGCTTCAAGGTAACCCGACTTGAGGGGATTTCATGTTGGGCCACAGCTTCAAGATGGAATAATTCCACCCACCCACCCCAATCCAGCGAAAGTAGTGAAGCCATGTCTTAGGAAGCTGTCTCTCGATCTGGAAGGGTGACCTGTTCAGCTGCAGATATAGGTCCTAGCAGATCAAATTGGGCCCTCTGGGATGGCAGATATCTGAGATAAAAGAAAATGTGGACTCCGATCTCCATCCTACAGCCTGAATGTTGGTTAGCAAACATTTCTGGTCTGATGCTATTTTGGTGGCAACTGCTCAAACCTTGTGAGCCAAAGTGTATGATGAGCTGGGATTATTTCCCTATATACATAGCGAATTACCCCCTTACTCTAGGACGTGATAGTCTGTTCTGATAGATCCTCTTGTCCTTTTCTGAGAAGTAGAAAGAGGGGTGATTTCACTTTACACAACAGCTCTGTTTTTATTAAATTATCACCTGAAAGCCCAGACTGGGTCTTGTTTGTGGCCTTCAGTTTATGTGTCCAGGTGAGAAAGAGGGTTCATGAAAAACGTTTAGTAACCTGCAGTCACTAATGCCATGAGGAAGCAGGCCTCGTAGGAAAGAGATGCTCTTGAAACTGGTTCAAAAGGTGTCTTATCTAGCCAGGTTAATACCCAAGATAGGTTCCAGTTTGTGCATAGGGTTAACATTTTTCATCATGTATACACAAAATTGGTGAGAAGGTCAGATAAGTCCTAGGTTTGTCCAATATCTTCTCTCCCATGATGACGAAAAGTGTCAGTGATCTTGGAGTGTTAACCTTTCATCATACTCGGTGCTAACTTGTTCTCTTTGAAGAACAAGAGGAGGAAACTGACTATCTGTTGTATTAATGCCTGGAGAAGCAAGATATTTTCATTTCCGCACACTGGGTGAAGATGTGCCATATGCTTTCAGGGTGGAGGGCCATTGTGCCTGAGCGATTCTCTTTATGACAAGTTGTAAAAGTTGTTTAAGTTTCAGGGCCTTTTCAAATGATCCAGACATGCAGGTTTGGGAGCTCTGGACAAGTATGAAATAACTGCCATTGTGGTTATTTGATTAGATGATGGAATACCCAAATTTTCCGTGGGGTTTTCAATACAAGATTGTTGAGGTCATTGATCCACAACTCCTCCCATTGGAGTGGTGAAGTGAGGATGAGGCAACACTGATTCCCTTGCTTTCTGTATAACTTTTGGAATCAGAGGTGTTGGAGCGTAAGTGTATGCATTCAGGTTGGTCCAATCCTATGATAGGGCATCGACTGCATCAGCTGTTGGGTCCAGGATGGGAGAGACAAAGGATGCTCGACATTCCACCTGGTCACAAACAGACCCACCACAGTCAGTCCCACCAGGTACAGATCTGAGTGAGAACCGAGGGACTGAGACCATTCTTTCTGTATTAGTTGATTGTTCTGTTACAAAGAGTTCGTGCTGATGGATGTGAAGATGTATACCTGCCATGAGCCAAGCTAGATTGCTCCCAGTTCTGCAGATGGCACCTCAATTGGGTGTTGATGGTGAAAGGATGGTCCGGTGGGCAAACGTAAGGACTCCATTCATGCAGAGGAAACAGTAACAATGCAGTAGAAGGTGACCTAGGACCATGAGATCTGCTGCCACACTGAGCAAGCCCAGTAGGTGAAAGGATTCCCGTATGGATTGAATTTCCTTGAAAGTAAGGTGCTACCATTGGTTATTTCAATGCCTCATTCTGAGTGAGACAAAGGTGAACAAATCATTGAGATGCTACTAGGTCAGAGTTTTCCTTGTTGATGAGAGATCCAGATTGGTAACAAGGGTTATCATGTTTTGTTAGAGCTAAATCACTCATGTCATCCAGGTAATTATGTTACAGGATGTCATCCAGGTAATAATGCTGCAACCATAGAAATGGTCCGGACATGTGCCACTAGATGATCTGTCAGATGAGTGAAGACCCCTGATGGGTGGAGCTATGATAGGACAGCTTTCAGAAGTTCATGTTCCTATGAATGGCCCTTTGGTCCTTTTGTTGATTTCCTGAACTATCCCTGTATTGACACCCTGGTTGTGGGAGGGAGGGTAATATGTCTCCTTGGTGGGTTGTTTAAGGATGTCATCCACTGGGATGTTAAACAGAAGGGGTAGAGGACAAAGGCTGTGCTCTTAGCTTGGCCAAATAGTGGTCCTTCAGGTAAGTGCAGGCAGAGGGACTGAATTGTGTTCTGCCAATAGAACTGGCAACTGTGGTTATGGCATGAGCGGCTCTGCTCCGTACTTAGGCCATTATTGAGTCTGACTCCCATGCATGCCCTGAGAAGATAAGCTATGCTCCATCAGCTGGAAGATAGCCAGAGAACAAAAAAACAACAATGAAGTCATGGCAGTGATATTGCTCACTAACTGCCTCATCAGCAAAGGCCATCCAATCCATATGTATTGAGCATGGCTGTATCATCCCCAAAGTGTCAATATCACTGTGACTGTTGTGGGAGGTAATGGTAGAACCACTGGCAAGCTGAAGACAAAGGTGGGTCAAAACATTATTAACTCTCCCAGACTATGCAAGTAACTGAAGTCAGAATCTTCTCTTCTGTCATAAGATCAACAGATGCTGGAACTCTTGTGTATCTTGTTGATGGAGTGGGAGAAGAAGGACAAAGCTCCAGGGGTGAAAAATGTCATGAATGGTGGCTAGGAAGGCTGAATCTTCCTGTGCCATTGTATAGTGTAGAACAGACGATGGTACTGGAGAACAAGCAACATCATCTTTGTTGCAAAGGGTGAGACTATGGTCCCCTGAAATACTTGAGACTCGGCTGGTAAAGAGTGGTGACCAGGTCAGTAGCTCACTAAACTCATAGTATACTATGAATTAGAAACTGTGATGGTGAGTAAAGAGGCTGTTCTTGTGGCAGAGTATAGAGAAATTGCGAAGCAACATATGTTGAGGTGTAAGGAACTACTTGTGGTATTATGCCGAATGAGTGTCTCAAGTTGGTATGAGTTAGACTGGTCCCTTCACATGTCAGCAAAAGTCAGGATTGACGTACTGGAAGCCAGACTGTTATTGATTGAGCATGTAATAATGATGTTTGGCCCGTCATGATCTCTAGTATATGACCTAGGCTGGTCATAAATGAAATAGGCCATCAGTGTGAAGAATATCGTTAGGTGGGATAGGTTATGGGATATTTGATCCATGTAACTTGACCATATGTCTGTTGAATGAGAGGAACGTGGCTGTTTGTTAGCTCTGTCCCTTGCTGTTCCGCAAGAGGAATCAAGTCGAACCCCGAGGAGGCAAGGCAGAGGGCTTCCAAAATGATGAGCCCTATGGTGGTGACATGGGTGCTGTAGATGTTTCGGATCATGTCAATGTCCAATTCTTTGTGGCTGAAGACAAGTTAAATTATCTCCCTTGTCCCCATAAAGTTTCACACTGGGGAAAAGTTAGCATGCAGACTGGTGACGTCTTTGTCCTGAGCAGTGTGTTGTTTGTGCTTTGGCCATAGTTCTAATCTGTAAGACACAATAAGAGCAAAATGTATAAAACTGTAGCCATGCACCTGTCTTTAGAACGCAATATCAGTGCAGAGCTAAATCATTAAAAGGATGACCCAGAAATTGATGACAGTCTAATAAAGCAAGGATGACATGTGCAGGTAGAATCGTTGAAGCATGGTGTTCCAAGGCTAAAGATAACATGGAAAGTTAAACTCACCTGTATATACCAGAAAAGACAGAATTATACATATATAAGGAGTTTCTTGGGAGCATAAAGACATGCACACGTATAAATAATGTACCCCAAACCTAACTTGTGAAGTCACATAGGTTACATGTGTGAGTGACTAAGTGCCCGATAAATGATTAAAATGTCATGCAGATAAACATGACTCAAATGTCGCCTTTAGAAATGTGCATGCACAGAAGGCAGAAGGTGACTATAAACCATGTATAGATCGCTGACCTGTACTTGTCTGACCAGAGTGGAAGAAATACAGAAAAGTACCCGAGTGTGTATATTATACCTTCATATAAAAGGGAACTGAGGCATGGGTGTCGAGACCTACACAGTAGGTGCGACAATATCCATTATGAGGCAATACTTTTAGGAAACAGACCCAGAGACCACCTGTACAAGTAAATACAAAAAGTTGGAGCCCAAATGGCTTGGATAGAAACTTGCCAATTACACATATATACGAGTTATATAAGCACTAAAGTCTTGCACGCATAAAATAAATACAGCCCAGACTGAAAGTGAAGTTGCTTAAGCTCCATGTGAAAGTACCCAAATGTGTGATGACAACAAAGTGTTAGCAACTTGTAAAGGCAGAACTTTGTCATGATAGAAAAAGTTGGAAATAGATGGAGTAAACTTTCCTTAGAAGTGTAAAACTGCTGCAACTTTCAGTGGAATCTCTTCCATGTGGCTTCTGGCTTATGTAAGGTCTCTCTTGATGAAAGCATGCTTCTTGGTAGTAACTGAAGTATTTTTAGGTTTATACATAAGGGGAGATCACTATGCCTGATCACCACATAGGCCAGTAGACAACTTTTGGCTCCCTTTAGCTAAAAGTAGTATCTGGGAGGGCTGGATTTGCAAGGGTGTAGTAATTCTCCTAAAAATGACTGGATAAAGTATTTGAAGATAAAACCATCCATGATTCTAAGCCCAGCCTTAAAAATTTGCAAAAATATTAATTATCTCAGAGATTTCAAGCTAAAGCATACTGAGTCTCCCATTAAAATGAAATATAACCCAAAAGCAATGCAGCAATTTTTTCTCTAATTTTTTTAAACCCAATCATACATTCAAGAACAATATCACCCTTCTCCAAGCACCACCAACAAGAATATTAATTAAAAGTCTATAACTTTTCCTAGTTCACACCAGATGCATTCCAATCTCCATGTTTTTGGGCAGAGGACAAAACTATTCCAAAGGATGGCAATGAATGCTGAAACATGATCTCATCAAAAGAACAAGAAATTATGGGACATATATCTTTTAAAGAAGACTAATCCATAATAGGCACATGTAAGTTTTAAGACAATTTTCCAACTGAAAAACTGAATCAGAATGTGTTGAATGGTTCTTGAACTATGCTAGTTGCAAGCACCATCCCCAACATGAAGATATGAAAGTAATTGTCAGGAGTCATAACTCTATACCCAAACAGAGTTTATCAAACAGACCCCTAGGCACATCTAGATCTTGAGACAGTCTACAAACCAAACTACATCAAAGCATGCTGAATGGTTCTGTAGCTATGCTGGTTATAAGGAAATGCTGCAGTTGAGATGTAATATTGATGTGAAAAGGGACAACAAGTCTGTCAAAATTGGGTCTGAAAAGCAAATGCTTTAAAAGGCATAGCCACCTGCAATGAACAATACACCAACCAATTTGCACAAAATTATGTGTAAGAATTGCAGAACTGTAGTGGTTGCAATAGGCAATACACTAAACAAATGGAATACAATCTTGTGTAAAGCTTGCAGAGCTATGGTGGTTACCAGGCAATGCACCAACGAAAAAAAGGTAAATGAATGGACAGAAAAGGTGAGTACTATAAGGTTCCTGCACCTTAATGCAATACCAACTCTGCCTGAATCTTCATTTATATATGTTATGAAATAAGGATACATTGAAGAACTCAAGGAACTCAGCTGCAAGAAAAAACAAAATAAGACAATTAGATGACTCAATTCCAATACATTTGATTGTAAAAAGAGATTTCTCAGTATAATACTCCTAATGCTTTAATGGACTATTAAAAGAAAGAGTATACTACAGTACAAGTGTCCAAATATGTGTATGATCCATTGTTAATTCAACTAACTCAAGTTCAACTGGAAAGAAGAAAAAATAAGATTTTACAGAGGAAAACAAAACGAATATTAACATAGATGCATTAAACAAAGAATTAGTAATTAATGACAGAGAGGTGGCATACAGATGTTTCTGTTTTTTTCATCATAAACTGACAGAGCCAAAAATATCCTAACTAATCCAGGAAAGTCACTTAGATCTGCATAATCTATAGTCTTTAATCTACCTTGTCAATCAGTCTCTTCAAATTCGCATTATTTCTTTTCCTAGCTTCTTCCGAGTCAAGTCTGAAACAGGAAATTAAAATCTCTCAAGTCATCACATACCAGCATAGAAGTATATACAATACAAATAATCAGGATTCACTTGTTTTCAAAGGTTTAATTATATTGATTAATAGATACCATTATTTACCAAACAACGGTGTTTCTCAAACTGGTCTTGGCAACAGTTTATAGCACAAACGTATGTTGGGAGATGACATGTATAATAGACATTTAGTTTCTGAAGACGGCTGAACTTAAAACTGCTGCAAAACAACACGACTGACCATATAGTTTTCCCTCACTATGAATCCCCTCATTATGCTGCTACCCTTCTTACAACCTGGGTGTGGTCACTAACCCCATCAGATTGTTTCAATTATTTTTATCATTGCTACTTTAATTATTTCCATTCATTTTAGTTCTTGGTTAATATGCAACAATTATTATGCAATTTCATATAATAAATTGCCCTATCTTTGCATTCTTATGATAGCCTCGTAGAACATCTTGCAGTATAAGGCTACTTTAACACATGTAACTTGTATGGCTCAAGTGAACAGCATTATAAAGAGAGCTTGTGCTTTACTCAGTTACTGATTACAATTCTTATTATCTGCCTCATCCTCCCCACCACCCATAACACCCTCAAAACATCTATGACCATTGTATTCCCCTCCAATAAACATCTCAAAGTCTAAGACAATTGTACAAACGCATGATCACAATCACATTGCAAAGTCTAAAACCACTGTATGCAACCCATATCAGTCTTGTTCCACTGTACACACTTCCAATCACATGCCAAAGTCTAAGACCATTGAACACCCCCATCACATACAAAGTCTAAAACACCACCCATCACATCCTGCAGTCTTTGACCACTGTCCAACCCCATCACACCCCAAAGTTTAAAATTAATGTATACACCCAATTACATCCCGAAATGTAAAACCACTGCAGACCCCTTAACCATATCACAAAGATTAAGACCACAGTGCCTTCCCCCAATCACATTCCAAATCTAAGACCATTGTACAAACCCCCCAACCAACGCCCTACATGTACTTGTGAATACGTGGTATCACAAAATTTCAGTTTTTCTTCCAATATGGAAGTAATAAACAAGCAAAAACTGAACCGTACCACTGTGAAAAATGCTGTCATAATTCACACACATCAGATCCAATTTCAAACAGCATACACCCAGATCTGCCATCACATAACATGCCAGTATATCTGGGTCTACACAGTTTATTACGATTAATCAGTAAACAAACAATATAGACCCTGACCTGGTGACACAATGCATGATGGCTGACCAGGTCTATGTTGTTGCAGTTGGATCTGATGTGTGAGTAACATAGTCTAGAATTTAATATGTTGAAGGCTCTACACAGAATTGAATAGAACTATGCTGGAGACAATACAAAGTACAGAATTTAATATGTCAAGAATTTACACAGACTAGAATTTAATATGCTGAAGGCTCTACACAGACTAGAATTTAATATGCTGAAGGCTCTACACAGACTAAAATTTAATACATTGAAGGCTCTACAAAGACTATTATTTAATATGCTGAAGGCTCTACACATACTAGAATTTAATGTCAAGGCCCTACAAAGAGTAGAATTTAATATGATGATAGCTCATCACAGACTATAATTTAATATGCTGGAGGCCCTACACAGACTACAATTAAATATGCTGGAGGCACTCCAAACAATAGAATTGAATATGCCAAAGCTCTACACAAACTAGACTTTAACATGCCAAAATCTCTACACAGTACATAATTTAATATGCCAAAGCTCTACACAGACTAGGCTTTAACATGCTAAAATCTCTACAAAGTACAAAATTTAATATGTCAAAGCTCTACACAGACTAGACTTTAGCATGCTAAAATCTCTACACAGTACAAAATTTAATGTGCCAAAGCTCTACACAGACTAGACTTTAACATGCTAAAATCTCTACACAGTACAGAATTTAATATGCAAGGCTCTACATAGACTAGAATTTAATATGCATTAGGCTGTACACAGTATAAAATTTAATATGCTGAAGGTGTGCACATTATAGAATTTAATATGCAATGGTTCTACAGAGACTAGAATTTAATATGAAGAAGGCTCTAAATAGACTGGAATATAATATACTGAGGCTCTACACAGACTAGAATTTAATATACTGAAGGCTCTACACAGACTAGAATTTAATATGCTAGAGGCTCTACAAAGACTGGAATTTAATGTGCCAAAGGCTCTACACAGACTAGAATATGCTGAAGGCTGTACACAGTATATAATTTAATATGCTGAAAGTATGCACAGTATAGAATTTAATATGCCAAGGTTCTACACAGACTAGAATTTAATATGAAGAAGGCTCTAAACAGACTGGAATTTAATATACTGAAGGTTCTGCACAGACTAGAATTTAATATGATGGAGGTTCTTCACAGTATATAATTAATATGTTCAAGGCTCTACACAGTATATAATTAATCCACTGAATGCTTTACACAGGCTACAACTATATTGAAAGCTGTACAAATTATAGAATTTACTATGCTGGAGGCTCTACACATTAAGTTCAGAAATTAACATTTTTACAAATCTTTTCCTGAAAACATGATACCAAAAACAAAGTAAGTAATTTCTAGTGGCTGCATTACCTTCTCATATCTTGCTGTAGATCAAGTTCAAAGTGAAGATGTGCTAATTGTTCTTGCTGTTCTCGAATATGGTCCATTTTCTCATAAGTGCTCATGCCACCTGAAATATTTCAATGTATAAAAATAAGGCACCATTGGTTGGACCAATGATTAGATGATTAGATGAAGATGAAGGCTGATGTTAATCCAAGTATCCACGGCAACAAATACTTCCCATGAATATATTTTATATCAATGTGAGGAATAGAAGAGGAAGAACATTTACAATAATGTTATTTTAACCTTTCACATTTTGCTTGTATTTTTATAGCACTGACCTGCACTATATTGCAACTGATTCCTTACATTAATGCTTATGCATGATATTATGTTCATTAGACCCTCTGTGCACACATGTATACATTAATACATACTTGCATTAGAGCATTAAAAGATGTGTGTGCACTAATGTCATGCAACTATATTTTTTAATTAATATATAAAATCTGACATAATATTTATGTTACAATAAGTAAATATACAAACATAGTTTCAGAATTGTTACCAACCCCAACACAAATCCTTTGTGAGGAGATAAGGAATGGTGGTGTTGAAACTATGGAGAGTGTGTTAATCAGTAACTGCAATAAGAACACAGGTACACACTTCAATGCATACCAAAAGCTTCAAGTTTGCCAGAGTGAAAATCCTCAAGCAGGTGAAGAAGGCCTTGTTCCATCACCCGAACATCAGCGACATCAGTAAGGAAAGTGTGCTCCTTGGCTGGCCTCTGAGCAAGAGCAGAGTCTGGATCACCTGAAGTGAAACAAAACAATTCTAACACAGACTGCTCTTGATTAAGTTAGGACTTGTTGTGAAAAACAGAAAACTGTACTATAACTTGTATGCTTCCTTTCCATAAAAGACAAATACATAAAACTCTTTAGTGAGGCTAAAAATCATACGTATAACAAATATGAATTTCTTGTTAAAATATTATATTTTTCTAAAAGTTACAAAGCATTAGATTTATGCAAAGTAAAGTAATGTAAAGTGGTGAACTTTATGAACATAATAATTTGATAAGTTATTCCATCAAAACTGATTACTGCTTTTAAACAATTTGAACAGTCTTATAGTAAGATAGAAAAATTACTAATTTAAAACAGAAAAGAGGACTAGAAAATATGCCAGGAAATAAAACATGAATTTTCAGAGATAGGACAGTGTACTCAACTTAAAGGCATTGTTGTGTTGTTTTATTATATAAAAAAACAAAAAACAATGTTTTCATTAATAATGTTTTTAAAAATGCAAAGACAACTTGGTTGACACTAAAATTTCAAAAGTAATTGCCAAATATTGTTTTACAATGATTATTTATTTGCTGTATCAGAAGTGGGTTGCAATATTAATTTTCATTCCAGACCTATCATTTTCAGTTAGTCTCAACCTATTATCAACAAAGTTTCTATGATAAATCCTTTTTATTTAAAAAGTAATAAATATTTGATTTAATACTATGTTATGTGCTTTCTGCAAAGTTATTTTTATGTCATTTTTTAAAACCTGTACAACCCTGAAAATACAGTGCACTAGTGGCCAGGCATTAACTTCTGATGCAAAATTCATTTAAAACAAATCATTAAAATTTCAAAAGCACAATATGCAGTTTTGCAGGACTCTGTAGAATTTTAAAATATAAGTTCACTGCCACATTTTGCCAGAAACTGACAGCACAGTACAGTGTATAAAGAAACCCATAAAACAAATTCTGAAAACTTGAGGACCAGACAGGAGATCATAGAAACAGGGACTCTCATAACATACAGATCTGGTTTACAGTGAAAAGAATCATCATCTGAAACTTCTAATTACATTTCAGTGTTGAACCATAAGCAAGCCCAGGGGACATTATCCCACCTCAAATTTCTAGTCTCCCACTAACTATAGTGAATCCCTGTATCTTGATCCTTAAGGAGGGAGGGGCCCAGAAGTAAACAAATGTTTCCTGGACAGCTCTGTCAAAGTACGACATTGCATTTGGTGAGTTTGGGGAGTGCTAGCACCAGCGCAGACTATGATTTCATACTCTTTGGTTTCTCTGGTGAATACATCTTCTTGTCTGAACTTGGAAGTTTGTTATCCATGTCTTGATTAAGAAAAATTGATGTCCTAATTTCTTTTTTCAATCCTCATGGCATATATCAAAATGATCATCTTCTCCTTACATAGTCTGGAAAATAGAACAAAATTAAATAATAATAATTCTAACTAAAAATAATAACATGAAGCAACAATGTTGATGATAACGATGGTAGTTGATGATGTTAATAAATTGTTGTTGTTGTTGTAGGGTTTAGCATCATTTTTCAGCTCATGATAGGCTATACCTGGCAGACAGTATTAATGGTGAAGGAAGAACCCAGGAAAACACCCAGAAAGAACCACTGACCCACGAGAAGCTAATGGCAAGCTTTCTCACATACCCACATTGGCTGAATCCGAGACTCGAACCCATGCAGACTTGAGATGGCAGTGATCTGTAATGGTGAGCACTTTAGACCACTTGGCCACTTGAGGCCCCTTGTTAATAAATAGATAGAGGATCTCCAATGGGTAATTATATAATACTGCAATGCTGAATCACATTTCACAAACCTGATCCATATATTGATCAAGGAAAGAATGTGCTACTGAACATGGGTAACTGGTCTCATCAAATCTCCTTCACAGCAGATGATTATAATGACCAAATGGTATTGTAAATTCTATGAAATTCAGGTAATACTTGTTCATCCTTTATATCATGTATGTTATTTTTTTTAAAAAAACATTTATATAATAACTGGCAACTGAAAATGCAGCTAGCTCATTTACTCACTTGCAGTTCTAAAACACACAGGTGCTCTCTATCTCTCCCATTCACACAAAAACATTACAGTGTAAACATACCATTACCCAAAAGCTCCATTTCACAAATACACTACCATTTACTTTCCTAAAACTGAGGGGTCATCTTTGCTTAAAATTTACAGAATATGATGCAATAAATAAAAAGAACTCTATTAAGTACATATTATTTTTTGAATCTCGATTTCCCTTTATGGGCTTTTAACTCACTTTCTGTAATAGGTAGGTTCAGTTCAATGTTAAATTCAGAGATATTACAAGGCAGTTGTACAATATCATCTTCGTTAACTAAATTATTCATATTTTTAGAGTGATCATAAAATAATTTCCATTGACACTCTGCACAACATGTGAGCAAGCTTGCTCTTGGGTCAAATGTAAAAATACTTTTGTATCTGTCTACAACTGATGTTGAAACTCTTTAAAAATGCATTTTACTACTTACATTTATACATTTACTGCAATGTACAAGGTTATGAATTGCCACCATTCTGAAATGCCAATATGTCTTTTTAACTTTACAAGGTTATGCATTTCCAGCATTCTGAAATGTCAATATGTGTTTTTAGCTTTACAAGGTTATGAATTTCCACCATTCTGAAATGTCAATATGTGTTTTTAGCTTTACAAGGTTATGCATTGCCACCATTCTGAAATGTCAATATGTGTTTTTATCTTTACAGAAAGTTTTAGTCCTCCAGCCTGACATTTCAAATGATCTTTACAACATTTAAAGTAACACAAATATTGGTGTTTCTGGCATTATCTTAAAGCAATAAACAAATATTATCTGCATAATCAACATTGCTGTATTTCTGTCCATGTTATGATCATTATTAGGTCATTTTTTACGACATTAGTGTGACTTGTTTATAATACAGTAGAAACTGACAAAGGTAACATAACATAATCAATAACTGAATTTTTACTATTACCTTCATTTTGTAAAATTTCCACGTCTACAGTTTGCCTAATTTTGACATTGAATTTTGTTCTTTGCTATTTTTGAATTCACTATGGTATACTGCAAGTATATTAAGAACCAACCATTTAGTATTCAGTGGGAAGGGGCATGGGATATTAGGTTTTGTTAAATCAAGCTATCAAATACCTCGAAAAACATATTTTTGCTCTTATTCATAGCAACAAGAAACAAATAAAAAAAACAGCTGATCATATCCAACTAATTACTTTAAAAAATAAATGATCCTGTAGTGAAAGAAAATAATATATTCTGGCTTGAGAGATAATTGGAACTGCCTGTCAAAAATTAAATGACCAGTACCTTGTATTAGACAAATTTGCAACGTGTATGTTCACTGTTGCATAAGTCATCATCTAAACATCTACAGTGGGATCATTCAGCACAGCTTACACCTTGTAAAAGACATTGTGCTGATATTAGAGAGCTTGTTGATAAAAATATGAAAAGTGGTGTCACTGAATCCTACAATCTACTATCTACACTACTGATATAATACACAAGAAAAAGAGTGGGATGCCAACACCTGAGCAAAATATCTTATCAGTGAGGGCCAGTAGGTCATAAAAAAATGGAATTCCTTATTCTGACACTATCTCCAAATACGACTGAGGAGATTGATTTTAAAACAGTAGAAAGAACAAGATAGACTCAAAACCAAAAAACATTTTAACCAAATACTTATAAAGATGCATGTCTTATGATTTGTATTGAATAATAATAAAAAAGCAAAATAAATTCTGATTTGTGATTTTGATATGATTTATTTACTTTTTATCTACTTAGCACAATTCATGTAATGACAACATTCGGTCATACTTGTTTGGACAGTTATGTTAAATAGCAAATTATAATGCATACACAGAAGAAAGCAAAAGTATCAAGGTACTAAAGTTATTCACCAATGTATTATATATTTACTTAACATTTTAATCATATGGTTTTGAAAAGGAAGAAAAAATTCATAGCATTTAATTTGTTTAAAAGCATTTCAAATAGTTGACAATATTAAAAATGTATTTATACACTATCCAAACAAGTACAACAGAGTTACGTCATTATACGAATTGTGCTTTAAATTATTAAAAAGTAAATACTTTGATTCAAAATCTCAAAATTCAAGGTTTACTTTTAATTATTATTCACACAAATACAAATCATAATGTAATCGTCTTCATAAAACATTTCTGGTAAAATAATGCATATTTCAGTTTTTCTATTATAACCCATGTTAAGTTTATCAGGCTTGAGCGTCAACAGAGGGTCCTGGTAAAGACCGCTAAGATCAACCTTAAGGTACTAAGAGGCTCTAAGTGCTAAAAATATAGAAAAGCATTAAATTACTCCCAAAGCATTATGAGACTAAAATAAATCGAAAAATATTGTTAACATAGGTCATAACAGATACAACGTATTTTGAGTATCAGGAAAGACAACTCTGTCAGGGCTATGCTCTAGGAGTAAATGTATGCTTACTATTCTGTGAACATAAGATAATTAATCACCATAATCATCATCATCTCATCAACACCACCAGAATCAGCAGCAGTAAAATTCAACATGAATTATGTTAAAATGTTGTCAATGACTGTATTGTAAGAACCTACCGTATGTCTATTACCCCACATCATTGTCCAAGTACAAAATTATTCGACATCAACAACTCTACTATTTAATAACACATACAAGAAGAAATACAATTATTTACTTGATGTTTCAAAAGACACAAGGAAGCAATAAGAGTATAATTTAGTACTATGAACTTTTTAAAACACTTGAATGAACTTAAAGCATTCATAGGATTTGAATTAATGATTAACTATTGTTTTCAGATTATGGAATGTAACAATATAACAGTTTCACAATATACCATGATGTTGTTGTTGTTGTTATAGGGTTTAACGCCATTTTTCAGCACAAGACAGGCTATACATGGCGGCCAGTATTAATGGTGGAGGAAGAACCCGGGAAAACCCCGGAAAGAACCACCGACCCACAAGAAGCTACCGGCAAGCTTTCTCACATATCCACATTGGCCAAGCCCAAGACTCGAACCCACGCAGACAGAGGTGAGATGGCAGTGATCCATGATGGACAGCGCTTTAGACCACTCGGCCACTACCATGATATTAATTTCAGCAGTTGCAAAACTGTTAATCTTTTCTCTGTGCCTTAAAAACAAAGTTCTTTTTGTTCATCATGTACATGTATTTGTACTTGTTGTTTCAGGCCTGAGGTGAAAGTCATTTCTTACCTAGAAGGATAAATGTTAAAAACCCACACACAAACATGATCGAAAATATTGCACTGTCTCTTGAGAAAATGAACAATGGCATATTCCAATACTGATTATTTACTGATGGATTTTAACTTATCATCAATAGAATCAATGTTATGAAGAAAAAAAACATAAATAAAAAAATGCAAGCCATTACTACGAGCGAAAAGAAAAGATAAATATGTTCCAAATTTAAATAACTCAATAACTGCCTGTTTTCGTAATCACTGAAATTGACAAAAAACTGTCACCTTCTCATGCCTAAAGTGGCTGCAACAAGTTTACTCAAAACTTCTCGAAGGTTGTCATTAAGTCGTTGGTCTCTGATGAGCTGAGAGAACATCTGACATCTTTTGTTTGAATTTGGCTAATCATTACTTAAAGGACTCTCATCCATATTACGATGGAGTTTATTGTCAATGCTAAGATATGCCATTTTGTCTTACTTCCACCATTAAAATTATTTCTAAGATACAGGCAAAGCGTTACAAATTTACATAAACTTCTTAATAATAAACAATCTGATGTGAATAAATACACTGATATATAGATAATATCATAAATTATATTGTATGAATTTTCATTCGTATCAATGAGATGTGATCCAGCAATATACAGTACATTGCAAAATAACTTTTTGTACAAGTGCTGAATTTCACATCTGTTACCCGAAACAACAATGCTTTGTAGCAGGTACAGGTGCTACAAGTCGGTGCTTTCTTTGTTGGACTGGGGTATGCAAAAGTATTATGAGGGTATTATCAATCAAGTTTTGACTTATCACAAAATAAACAAAACCATGAATCTTTTGACTACTGAGAGAGCTAAAATAAACAAGACATGGATTTAAGCAAAATTGCATAAAGTCTGCCGTTGTATTAATTTGTGATCAGTTGATAAAAATTCACTTCAATTGCAACATGCCTCCTAAAAAGAGAAAAATAAGATAACTAGCAAAGCTGCATTTTGGACATGTGGTTCAAAGTCCATGCTGACAACCAACTTCCAGATTCCACACAAGCAATACATGCTTCTTCAAGCATGGGGTAATGGAGCAGAAATTTTTTAGCATAGTTTTGCGAAATGTAGTAATCTTTGTTTGTTTTTCATCTTTTATGAGTTAATTTAAATATTCAAAATTTTGTGTGCTTCAAATTATTTTGGCATGGCCTACCTTCGGGCTGTTGCAAGACAGGATAAATCTGTGATAACGAAAGAATTTCTTCTTCATAAACTCTTTAACAGACAGACTCTAAGAACTGGTTATGCATCAACTATTATTGATTTAAGTGGAAATGAAAACTGCCTTTTTAACACAGTATCACTAGCCCTGTGCGGTAATGGATCCAGAAGCATGGAACTATGTTTATAGACTTGTACTGACATGGAAACAAACAAAGATTACATGATTTCGCAAAACTATGCTAAAAAATTTCTGCTCCGTTAGCCCATGCTTGAAGAAGCATGCATCGCTTGTGTGAAATCTGGAAGTTGGTTGTCAGCATGGACTTTGCAAATAGCATTGGATATGATAGGTTGTGACATTCATGCTCTGTACCCACCAGGTAACAGCATGATGGACCACACTGGAAAGTTACTTACTGACACAGAACTTGAGAAGCCCAATTACAGCATTTCAGAGACAGAAGATTTATCTTACTCATCTGTTCAATACCCTGATACCGAAGATCTTTATGTGGACAACAGTGATTCACCAAATTATTGTATGTCCAACATTCAAGATGAGTGTTCAATATCTGAAGATACTGCTCACGAAGTTGCTACATCTGCAAAGGAACATATACCTAATGATGAGTATACACCAGATGCACTTTTCAGTCTGGCACTGTCAGAGAATGCACTTCCTGAAGGTAAATTTTTAACAGCTGAGCTCTTTTAAATATTCTTAACAGTGGTATACTACCTCTGAAATCAGTGCCATATGACAGAAAGCATAATAGGTTTTTTCTTACTGGTGACGAAGAAAATACGCATGGAAATCTGTCTGGAAAGAAGCCAGTCACCTTGATGACTGTAGCGCCTGGAATGGTAAAAAGTCAAGAACCTGCATGACTAAGCTTTTAATTTCCTTTCAAGAAGACAAACTAGCAAAAGTTACTTTTGTTGTTGAAAAGGCCAATCTGTTTTGTCAGGAAAAGACATCAAAGAGTGAAAAACGATTAATACCATTATCAAAGCAGCCACTACAGGACTCTGTTGTCACTTTGCAGAAATTATTCCTCATTTGAACGAAACCCAAACTGTAAAAATGTGTGGGCTGGTTTAGCAACTTACTATCCAGTCTGGAGCACAAAAAGGTCATCAAAATTTTAGAATATCATGGGCAATATGATGAAAAATGCACTCCCACACCACATGGTAACCTTAAGGTGAATTATGAATGTTAGATCAGAACCAAGCCAACATGTCAAACACAATGCTGCAGCCAACATCTATGCAAGCTAACACAGGAGCTAAATACTTTCACAGATTTTCCAAGAAATACAGTGCTGGAATTAGAGAAGAAAGCAAGGAGGACAGAAAGGAAAATGTAAAAGAAACGAAGCTGATGAAATATTGAATGTGATTCCACTTCTCTTCACAAATCCCTTTTGTTGCAGAAATTATCCACACCAGAGACCTGCCTAACCAAACATTTTCTGCTATACAGAAGAACAATTAACAGGTTTCAGATCCATCCTCCAGTCAAATGTTGGAGTGATTGGTATCAATAGAACTTTTAATCTTAGACCATCTTATATGACAGTAATGGTCTATAAGAGCCACAAAGTTCTCAGAAGATAATCTAAGGAACCACCTATCCTGTTGGACCCTTTAATGTTACACTGGGATGGAAATACCTCTTCATACTGCCAATTCTTTGCACACCTAAAGGGTACCTTAGGCCTAGATGTAAGAAAAACTTAAATGTTGATAGCCTCTGATGAAGAGAAAGCACTGACAAATGTGACGTGTGTGATGTGATTTTGATTTTCAACATAGTTTTAACAATTTTTCAGTCATATAGCTACGATGTCTGCAATGTGGCAGTTTATAGTGATGTCTAGCACTGGGGCATCATGACACAGACATGTAGCATGATGTCCCACCCAGTCACATTATCCTGACACCAGGCCGACCAGTCCTAACACTAATCTCATCATGCTGAATGCCAAGCGAGGCAGCTGTTAGTACCAATTTTATAAGTCTCTGGTATGACTCGGCTGGGGATTAAACCCACAACCTCCCACATCCAAGGAGGATACTTTAACCACTAAGCCACCGGAGCGGTGCTGACAAATGTAATTGACACGATGTTCCCAAAAGGAAACTGTACTAAGCATATCAGACAATCTTACATGTCAGATGACTGACAAAATTCCAAAAACTTCAAATGAAAGAATTATCGATGGGATATTTTTCCCATCTGGAGTAGCCTATGCAAATGATATCATTGACTATGATGATAAAAATAAGAAATTTAGAGAAAGCCTGAGATATGAACAAGAAGACTTTCTTCAATACTATGAACAATATGTAGGAAGAAAAATTACAGACCACTGCATTAGCAAGAAAGACGAACTGTGGACATATAACAATACGGAATCGATGAGGCATGAACCACAAACTGAAGGTTACTGTAAAATGGAATGCAAGGAAAATTAATGGTCTTATTCTACAGTTGCACAAAGCTGTTTGAGTGAAGATGAGAAATATGTGGCAGGCTCTCTACGGTACTGCAAACTTTAGTTTGGTTCCAAGATTTAGTAAATATAAAATTGCACTGGCTGTATGGCACAACAAGTCTGAGGAATATAAACAGGTTTACTTTAATAAATTCCTGAGTTCTAAATCAAAAGAACAGAAACCAGAGATTGTTATCTCCTTTGATGGCACATACACTGTTGGAAGTATGTAAGGCGTCAACAAAAAAAAGCCAAACCAGAAGAAACGAGTGAAACCTCGTAGAACAAATAAGGCAAAACAGTAATCTGAGAACAGAACAATTACTTTAAACTGCAACCATATCTCTGTGACTGCTGATGAACTTTACATTTCTGGTTAATATATGGTTTAAAGTCAACATTAAACTTGCATAGACTGTCTCAAGTTGATATATGTATGATATCACAAATATCATAGTGATTTTTACAGGTATTTAGCGACAACTAAATTCTCGTTATTAAAATATTGACAGGATCCAAACTATAAAATATTCTTAACAATGATATACCATTTCTGAATCAGTATTGTACAGAAGAAAGAATAATGTTTTATATACACATGGAAATCTGTCTGAAATGCAAGCCAGTCACCATGATGACTACAGTACGTTTCAGGAAAGGTTTATAGGAAAGATTTTAGTGTTAATTTCTAAAACTAACTGCTTTCTAGAGCTCTTAGTGTTTCTTAGAAGTTCTTAATGCTGTCCAAAGGCAAATAAATGCTCTTTATTTGTAAAGACAGTAACATAATGCAGAGATAGGAAGAAAGGAAGCAGATTGTGCTACAAAAATGAAAACAGTCCTACCAAATTAGAACTGTTTCCACAGTTTGGAAAAAGTACTTTTATAATTGTATTTTTCTTAGCTGAATCTGAAAATATATTTTAATGATGTTTTTTTTCTTCTTCCTTGTTTACTTCTGTTTCACACTGGTGTCTTTTGGGGTTTTTCTTTTTCTTTCATTTTTGTTGGTGTATTTTTTATTGGTTCATTTTTTCCCATTTTAATATTCTTTCTGTTCCTTTGTTTTTCTTACATTTGATATTCCTTATACACCAACCAGTAAAACTAGGCATAGACAGAGTTGTCTTTCCTGATGCCCAAAATATGTTAATATCTGTTAGGGTTCATGTTAACAATATTTATCAATATATTTTAATAACATTTATATTTTTTATTGGGTAATTTAACGTTTACGATGTTCTTATTGCCCAATTTCTAGCACTTAGAGCCTCTCAGTGCTTCTTAGTTCTCAGGTGGCAGCGTCCGGTTTCGTACATTGGCCCCATGTCAATTTCTTAACTTAAGGCTATGGTGTGACTTTTTCAGCTACTGTTGTTTACTAAAGATATGGATGTATTTGTGAACTAGGTGTTTCGGGCTTGTGTTGTTCTTGAAATTGATGTCTGGCATATACATCTTCCATAGTTACTCTGCCGTACACTGATAGTGAAATACCAAAAGTTGGCTAGGAAGAAGAGCTAGCCTCTCATAGCAGTAAACACATGGGTTTGGGGCAAGTAGAATATCTCAAAAACGGCTTGGATGACAACTATTTTCAACTGCATCAGCCTGTTTAGTAAACACTGTTTTGCAGAATTGTCATCCAGGAAAAGGGCTTGCGTTTGCAATGTGTGCATCACATGGTGTCAAATATGACCTTTGGACATGAAAATTGCAGTCAGAAATTTGGGATTGGGGTACACAAACTTCTTCTGCTATGAAATGCCGTTGACTTCTTTGGTCAAGCGGATACTATTCTTTTGCTTTGTTTTAACATAGGTATCCAAAAATATGGACCTTTTTGACCTCACTTGTGTATTTGATTTTGTATCATTTTTTTATACTAGGTCTCTGATTGCAGCATTAACTTTGTACATAAAAATTGGCCTCTGCCCCCTTAAGGAAAACTGATAATTTTTACTGGTGCAGTCAGCCACATCTATTATAATTTTCTGTTTCTTTGTGTATATTTAAATAATTTTTATGTATTAGCTTCATTATATTTCCTTCCTTTTTCCATATATCACTTAGTGTTCTATGTAATGCTCTTTGGAGAGGGAGGTTACTGTCTTTTGTACCTCAATATGAGGGAGCCCCAAGTGGCCGAGGGCCGAGTGGTCTACAGCGCTCTCCGCTATGGATCACTGCCATCTCACCTCTGTCTACCTGGGTTCGAGTCAAGGATTCGGCCAATGTGGGTATATGAGAAAGCTTGCCAGTAGCTTCTCGTGGGTCGGTGGTTCTTCCCGGGTTCTTCCTCCACCATTAATACTGGCCGCCATGCATAGCCTATCGTGTGCTGGAAAATGGCGTTAAACCCCACAACAACAACAACAACCTCAATATGAGAACTGTTTACATCATGACAAAGTAGCATATTTTGGACTTAACATACTAAATATTGGGAACAAAATGGTGACGATAATATATTGTCTTGCTCTTTCTGTAGTTGTCAAGATTTACACCCCTATTTTTATGAATATTATTCACATTTCAATACAGACACACAGAAACAATTGAATAACATGTCAACATGCATTCTTAAAAGTAATTTAACTCCATAGGAGCAGATAGAATTCAGAGGAATAATACCTAAACATATTGTTGTGAATGTTGAATGTCACCAGTGGAACGGTCTTAGAAACAGTGATGCATATGGCATATTGCTTGCTATATCTTGGTGAGAAGAATGAAAGTTTTAGCACACTGACATTATTTCTACCTTCATGACCCCACCGTGAAGTTGACATAAGAGATTCATATCTCATGCTTGGGTGATAATAGGAAATGTTTCAATGTTCTGTATATATCGTGAAATTTCTTGGTTCAGTTAACAAAGGGGGAAAAGCTTAAAATTAAGTGGCAGTTTCATGCATTTGACAATACACAAACAATTTCTCCTCTAAAATTCTTATGTTTTCACTGAATGTTAAAAGTACATTAATATGACTTGTTTCTTTTATTTTTGCAGGTCTCAGTTTGCATGGTAAGAGATTAGGATTAATTGGTTAGTCATGCTGAAAGAAACAATAGTTTGAATCTCATCCAGATACTCATTCTGATCTAAGTGCACAACAGAGTGACTTTGATGGACAGATTTAGCTTCCGCAGGAGTTGTTTTATGGTACGTGCTTATTAAAGCCAAGCAGGTGAAATGCTTTTTACCTTGAACTGAATTTTCCACTGTAAATATTTGTTTTATACCTTATCTTTTTATTTACTATGATTTTGTAAACTCCAGAAATCATTAAAGTCACTTGCAAGTGATCTGGTGTCTGAGAAGAAATTTCTGTTAAATTGTATTGAGTAATTGTATATGTGTAGTCAATTTCTGTGGCTATGTATCAATGAATTTATTTGAAATGTCACTTTGTAAGTTTAACAGGGTCCCACACATCAGTATATCAATATTCCAGCATGGTCTAATGTTAATTGATTAAACTTTGATTTTTCCAGATTAGTTAGACTGTTGTTCTGATTACCCTCCCCCCAACACCCACATAACATGATTGCTGCTATTAGCATCTCCAGAATGATAATAAAAGGTTATGAACTGCTTGTTTTATATCAGTCTAAAAGTACTTCTAAAGCACATTATTTACTTAAATGTATGATTTCTTTAAGTTTGCTAGAAGAGTTTATAGAAACTTTTCACTTCTGTCACTGACAACTAACATAGCATTTCTGTCATTCCCTCTTAAAATGTATGACTTCCAAATCTCTTCTTGACATTCATGAAACACTGGAAAGAAATTATGATTCTGTCCTGATGCTATGGTGGTAAACAAAGACCAAAAGCATAGTAGGTTGCAAACAATTTTAAATCTTTCAAGAAATGCAGTCAGTCACAACTCACAATGTAAATAATGCAGTGCTTTTTGCTGCAAAATAGTCACTTTTCAAAAAGCTTAATACCATTTTTAGTTTTGCGTGCAAAATGTTTTCCTTTATACCATTTTAACAGATAATGTCTAAAGATGTGATATATACATAGCTTTTGCCATAAACCATTTTCAGCCAAATTCCTAAGGTGGCAGGATCCAGTTCTGTAAATTGGCCCCTGGCAAATTTCTTAACTTAAGGCTTTGGTGCGACTTTTTCAGCTATTACTGTTTACTATTTAAAAAGATATGAATATATTTGTGAACTAGGTATTTTGGGCTTGTATTGTTCTTGAAACTGATGTCAGGCATGTACAGCTTCCATAGTTACTCTGCAGTATGTTGATAATGAAATACAAATAGTCGGGTGCATAAACTTCTTCTGCTATGAACTGCCATTGACTTCTTTGATCAAGTGGATAATATTTTTATGCTTTGTTTTAATATAGGTATCAAAAAATAGGGATCTTTTTTTACCCCACTTGTGTATTTGATTCTTTATGACTTTTTTTTTTAAAAAAAAGGTCGCTGATTGCGGCATTACATTTGCACATAAAAACTGGCCCCTGTCTCCTTAGTGGTGTTTAATCAGACCATGTCAATAGACCAGTCATCAACTAGGCCTAGCACGACTTCCTATCATAATCTTAAAATTCTGAGAGTTCGTGGTATCTAAAATAAATTTCTTCCATGGTGATATTACACCGATTTTAGTTACAACTTATATTTTACAAGTCATTGTGGTAGTGACTGTCACGAATATAGCTATCTCTTTAAGTTATTCGACCCATTAAAAAATTTATTAGACTATTTATTTTGTTTATACTTATTCTGCTGATCAAAGTATTTTGCTGGTCGCTGGAAACTGCGATGTAAGCTATTCAAACTTAAAGGATAATTATATCCACAAACCAGATATTCCAATCTTTGACGAATCTTCGCTTGTGAAGAGTAGCAGAGTAAGGGGAATAACGCTCGCGAGTTGAGCGGTAATTTTAAGTGTCCTGCGCATCGTACAGCAATTTTGTATATTTTGAATATCTGTAAGAATCAGTTTTAAACGTGAAAAGACTTACTTTCGCTAATAACAAAATATCAAAATACGTTTTGTAAGAATCAGTTTTAAATGTGAAAAGTACTTTGCTATACACTTTCCACGATGCATGGAATAAACGCAGACACTGTGGACATCACTTACAGTTTTGCTTTCTCTACGCGCTATAGAACTCTAAAGAGCTCATTCGGATCTGTGTGTGTGTGTGTGTATTTTTAACGTAGCTTTAACAATTTGCAGTCGTAATGCTACGATGCCTGCAGTGTGGCAGTATAAAGTGACGTCTTGCACTGGGGTATCATCCCGCAGACATGTAGTACTAATATTAGTACCCTTACTCCTACCTCGTGGATCAGTTCGTAGCCTTAACCACAACAAATCAAGTTGAGGCTTCGACATCGTAGCTAGCAGACATGTAGCATGATGTCCCACCCACTCACATTATCCTGACACCAGGCCGACCAGTCCAAACACTAACCTCGTAATGCTGAGCAGCAGTAGAGAGGGTGAACAGACCACTTAACGCGTCACGTACGTTTTTTAGACAAAAAAAAAAAAAAAAAAAATAATAGTGACCCTTCATAGAGGTCAATACCACGTCTACGATTATTGTTTGTCCCAAACAGAATTGTAGACAGGACCCTCTCTGCTGCTCAATAATCCTGGGAATCATTATCTGAATCCTGGGAATCTTCATCTGAATCCTGGGAATCTTTTGTTTTGTTCTTCAAGTAATATTCAAGTTCTGATGGTGGTTTTTCTATTTTTGGATTTATGTTCTTTCTTTTTCTGTAATATATCATTAAACTTCGATATCGATCTCCACCGCAATTTTTACAAATCTGATATAATCCTCTAACGCCGTTGTTACATCCAACACAACTTCGTGAACCAGCATGAGGATTTTTCTTTAAAATATAATTATGTCTCCTGCAATATTCTCCACTGCACCTTTTGTTGCATTTATCTGTTGTTCCTTGAATTAACCAAGCACAGTTGTTCATTATATTAATGATATCTGTTTAATTAAATTTATTAATTTATCATCACCCCTTCTGCTGATATCAATTAAAAAATTGTTATATTAAAAATAATGGTACATCCAGAATCTCATACTACAAGAATAGCACGAGAACGATTAGGAGCAATTAAAAAATTTCTTCCTGTCAGAGACTCATTTAGAAAAAATCTACAAGCGCAGCAAGAAGCACAAGTTGAGCACGAAGAAGAAACTAAAAAACTGTTTAAACCCGTCACTGCAGCTACTGAACAAGTTACAGCTGTCATTAAAGAAGATCTTCTTCCGGTATCAAAACAAACAGCAGAACAAACCGAAAAAATAGCAAGAAGAACTAAACAAACAAAGAAGATTTTACGAGATCTTCCAACTGATATAGCTGCGGCTCAACCTCCACCTGTTGGTGAGGAAATACTTGAAAGTATTGGAAAACTTCGTACTGAAGTCGCCGACGTGCAAAAAGAACATACACCTGAACCCGAACTAGTAGAAAAAAACGGAGAATTGATTGCAAAATTTAGGAAAGGGGTTGTTGAAGAAATTAGAAATGCTAAAAAAGAACAATTACCCGAAGCAATATTAAATAGTATATTTAATAAATCTAGTATTTTAAAACCCCGTTATGAAAAAATAAATGATGATAATCTTATTAAATATATATATAGCGTATATTACAACAAAAAACAAGCTAGAAGTCCAGAATATAAAATTATTAAAGAAGAAATAAAAAGACTTTATAGAGAGAGAGACTGAAACAACAAGAACAACTATCCCAGTATCAACTTCCTCCACCTTTACAACGTAAAAAAATTTCTGCGCAGGCAATGACATATTCACCGGTAGATTCACCACATGGATTTCGAGTAAGTGACTCACCTGACATACCCCCGGTCACCACTGAAGTACTTTATCCGGTGATGCAACCACCAGTATTTAAAACACCTCAAGATGAACCTAAAACAGGATCTGGTTTATGTCCTGATAATATCATTAATGATGTGTCACGGTTAGAAGTTCTCATAGGAGGAAAACGTGCCGGAAATAATTCACCAGAAATAATTAATGAAGCAGCTGATATTTGTCGGCGATTATTTCAAGGCGGTATTATGGATATCGGAGTTTACCGAGAACTTATCGATGAACTTGTTGATGATTATAGTGACTAATTGTTAGATAAATAACAAATAAAACAAGATGATCATACATAATAATCATCGTAAACCTGTACAGGTCAGAGCGGTGAACTCACGATTACCAATCTACAGAGCTACTTACGGAGATGGACTTGGTGATGTTGTGCGGGGATTATTTACAAGGATAGCTCAAAAAGCAGCACCCGTTGCAAAACAATTATCGATGAAAGCTATTGATATTGTTCGTAATAAAGCTCCTGGAGCAATTGTCAATGTTGCTGGTAAGGCGTTTTCGGCAATCAAAGAAAGACTAGCACGATTATTGCGACGAAAACAACAACCACCAGTGAAACTGGCAAGTACTGAAATTATGCCCGCAGACGTAAGTAAAATAATAAATCAGGCTGCAAATAAAAAACTAGCGGAATTATCTGAAGAGGCAGAAAGAAATATAACATCAAATTTGATAGCAGATCAAAGACTCAGTGAATCAGGAAATAATATTTCAAGCATGATATCAGGAAGTGGAGTTTCCAAACCCGGTTTTCGTGTTAGACGAAAATAATTATAATAAAATGTTTAAACGTGAATCCGATGAAGCATTTGATATGGAGGCACCTGTCCTTAAAGATGAATCGGTACGTGATTATCAGTTTTATTCTTATGAGGCACGAATACCAGATCAACGTGGAAGAATTGAACTACAAGTTCATGATACAAGTAGATACTTTTTACCCGCTGAGGCTTTTCTTGAGGTAGAAGGTACAATTGTAAAAACGGATGATACTAATTACGGAGGTGCAGTAAAAGTTGGTTTTGTCAACAATGGGATTATGGCGTTGTTTGATAGCGCCACTTATATGATCGATGGAACAAATATTGAATCGATTCAGAAAGATGTAGACGTTGCTACAACAATAATAGGATTAGCAAGATATTCTGATGATTATACAAGATCAGCAGGTCCTACAATGATGTTTGTGAAAGATAACTCCAATCAACCTGAAAGCGATCCGTATAATATAAGACGACCAAGAAATTTTGCCAATGACGCTGATGCTGATGTGTGGCCAGTGGTTCATGGTTCTAGCGAAAATTTCAACTTGGGATTTGCAGCACGTAAAAATATGTTACTAGGAGACAATAGAAGATTTTCATGTGCAATTCCACTATCGCATATTTTTGGATTTTGTAGAAATTTTAGAAAGGTTATTTTTGGAGCTAGACACACGGTTGTTCTTGTGCGAAAAGGTGATGATAACGATGCTCTGTGGAGACCTGTTGGTGATGCTGGTAAAGTAACATTGTCTAAACTTTCACTGTGGATGCCGGTAATGACTCCAACGATCGCAGTAGAACAAAAATTAATTTCTTTCATGGACACTGGTGGTAAATCCTTATTGTCATGGTTAACAACAAGCACAGATAGTATGCAAAGTAAGGTTAACGGTCAGTTCTCATGGCATATAGTATCACAACAGGGTGTTTCTGCACCGCGACATATTTTTGTTGCGTTTCAGGAAACTAATCGATTAGGCTCACAAGTTCACTCTCATATGATATTTGATAAACTAGGTATCACAGATATTTCTTTACGGATAAACGGACAACAAGAACCAACAGAAAATATACAACTAAATTATGAACAGAATCGTATAGGACGTGCATATCATCGTTTAATGTCATTCATGGGACGTGATCAAAATGTGGATACCGGTTTGCAAATATCGCAACATGATTTCAGAACTTTGTATCCGATTTATTATTTTTCACTGGAACATCGTGATCTATCAAAACAATCTGTCGTTGATATACATCTTAAAGCAACATTGAATACAGGTGGTGTTAATTATAGAGCAATCGCGGTCATACTTAGCGATAAAGCCATGTTACTTGAAGGTGGTAGTGGTCGAATGAGAGTCGTTGATGCACCAGTGGAAAATCTCTAATTATTCAGAAAAATATATTTTATATAAAAATGTCGTATGGTCATATTAATGTTACTCTGACTCCTGGTCAGGTCAAAAAACTTCAATCAAAAACCACCAGCAAATGCGGAACTAAAATATCATTAAAACGAGATCAGATGGGTGGTGGTCCAAACAAATTATCGTTGACAAATAATCAGATTAAACATTTCAATAAAGCCCTAGAATCAAAAACTAGAGTTCAATTACGTCTTTCTCCGAGCGCCATCAAAGACATGGTTAAAATAGGTGGCATATTTCCACTTCTCGCGGCTATTCCAGCGTTAATAGCTGCTACTGATCCAGCCGTAGCAAAAGCAGCCGCGTTAGGTGCTGTTGGAACAGCTGCTGAAATGGCTCTAAAGAAAGCAACAGGAAAGGGATACAAAAAAAAGGGACGCCGTCTAAGATTACCCGGATCTCGCTGGGGTAAAGGTCTAAGGCTTCCACGTTAGATGTTCCAGCATCAAAGTTTGATTTACTTGATGCTGCTAACCGATTAAAAATAAAAAACTTTAGAGGTGTTTTTATGCGAGATCAATTACCAAAACAACCGAATAAACTCGAAACAGGTATTATTAATCTCGACTCGATTTCAGGACCCGGTACTCATTGGGTATCATACGCGGTTGATCTACGTGGAATCGTTTATTTTGATTCGTACGGGTTAGCTCCACCTGTTGAATTTATCAAGTATGTCGCACCACTTCACGCAAGAACCTCTGGTTGTAAAGTTTGGTATTCAACGCTACCCACACAAACAATGACAGATCCGCCAATATGCGGCCGTGAGGTAATTAATGTACTTAACGCTATATCAAAATCATTCAAAACCGCCACATAAAGTCGTGCATGATTATACAAGCAACCGATTCGTCGCGCGTAAGGCGTTTTAAACAGATCTTGGATCTTAAAATATAATGGTTGATATTTACGGAAGAAGATCTTCACGCGTTAAGAGAAAATCCGGCGATGTTGATCCGTCGAAGTATGCGACTAAAGATGAACTTGCTGATATCATGAATCTTGCTGGAGTTGATCCAGATGAGGTCGTTATTTTTCAAGATCGATAAAGGTAACCTAAAAACGAGCAACATCAGATGGTATGATATAGTTCGACGAGTACTTGGTGCAGTTACGGATAATATTCATGTGTTTACTGACGGTGGTAGAATCAGAGATTCAAGTGTATCATTTACAACCATCAGAGATGAAATTACAGCAAGTGTTGCTAATCGCTTGAAAAATACCGGTGACACAATGACAGGTGAACTTAGTATGAATGGGAACAAAATAGTAGTTTTAAGAGATCCAACATCCGACGAAGATGCAGCAACAAAAAAATACGTCGACACCGTAGATGGTAAATTATCCACGCTGCGGGCCGAGTATGACGTTCACGTGGGCGCTTTTGCAAGATTTCGCAGAAACCATCAAAGAACCGCAGAAAAATTCGTCGGCACTCCGCACTCCGTTGACATGAAACTTTCTGATATCAAGACGAACATCGACACGATCAAACGAACACAGCAAGACATCGTAGCGGGGATTCCTGAGATCGTTAATAAAACCAATTTGATTAAAATTCCAGCCGGAATAACTCCCGGGCATATTACCAACATCGTATACACGGTGTCATCTGGATTCACAACCTGGTCGCAGCAAAATAAAACTATCAAATATACCTCAACAGTCACTGGCGTGTACAGGCTGTCTGTGTTTAGTGCTGCGCGATTTGAGACATTTACAACGTATCCATGGCGTCATTCAACGGATAGGTTTTCCGGGGTTGTATCTGTTATATTAAATAGCGGAACCGAAGAAATATTTATCCTGGAAGTAGATGATAAGAAATTAGCTGCAACATCTTACTGGTGGTGTTTGGAATTTGTAGCTGAAACACCTCAGTTGCTTACTGCATAAAAATATATGGACGGTGCACAATACAGATACAATCAAGCGCGTGAATGGCAGGCGGCGCTAAAAGATCAAGTCGAATAATATACAGTAAAAGTAAAAAATATCGACGACGATTAGTTATCGTTGATGTGATTGTTTATTCAGTATCCGCTGTTGTTGCTGGAGCAGGTGTTATATTATCAGCGGTGACAATGATGGCATCAGTAGCCGTAACTATTTGTATTTCAGCAGCAACAACGATTGCAGGTGTGCTCAACATCATCACAAAAAAAATATGTACTTGCATGAATGAAAAATGATCCGATTACATGATAAGATTACATACAGCGACGGTCGCATACTCGAAGTTATCCTCGTTGTTATCAGCGAGTGTCAGTGATGGAATTATATCTGATTTCGAGTTTTCAATGATGACTAAAATATATGACGAGGGTATCGGTATTAAAGATACAAGTACTAATAATGACAGAATTACTCCAGCAGATCGTGACTAATACAACTCCGTCAAAGATAACGATGATCTCGGTAAGTTCAACTAATCCTGAATTTAGTATTAACTTTCCTACTGCAATTCCAGTAAAGGAAATAGCACTGGCTCAATTACGAGTATATTACAGCTGGCCAAATATCAGATCAAAATCATTTCATGGTACACCAGCAAACAATTCGCTTGTATTTGCTAACAAGAACAAACCAGATGGTACTCCTGACTAGACAGATGTTGGAATACCCACTGGCAGTTATGAGATCGAACAAATCAATGAGGAATTTCAACGTAGAATAAAATCAATAACCGGAAAAGAAGCAAAAATATCAATTAACGTTCATGAACCGACGCTATCCTCGTCGGTTGAGATACATTCTCCTGATTATGCCGTTGATATTTATCAATCCACGATAAGATCCGTACTAGGTTGGCCTGAAATATCACCACCGATAACACCGATACCACCAGAACCAAAAAAAGTCTGATTATGTCACGGACAATAAATCATACCACGGAGTTTTACCATCATACGAGGAAAATTTAATTGGTCTAAAAAACGCATCGTTTGGTAGTATATTTGAATTTCACAGTAAGGATAATATTATATGGTTTTTTACTTATGAACGACCCCAAAGAGAAGCAGCTAAATACTTTAATATACGCCTGATTGATATCAATAATTACTTCAAATTAATTGATCAAGAGCATAAAGAACAACTACAGCGACTACGGCAATTTTTCCAAGAACATCTTTTTGATATAACTTTACGCAGCGAAATTATTAAACAAATTGAGATATTAAATCAGCTCGCATACGAATGGAATATTTTAACCAGCGATTAATTCAGGCGATAATTGATCATGTTGACAGCGATACAAATAAATCTAAGCAACAGTTTTTAGAATTCTTTAGAATACCAGAGGCGAATTTACCGAATTTTAAACTTCCTTGGTATAACGTAACCGAGTTAAAAAAAATCTGTCAATGATGTCATTGATGAATATTTTCCTAAAATACTCGATGCGTGGAAAAAACTAGCCCCACCTCCAACTGTTCTAAGACATAACAATGATCCACATGGCGGCGGCAGACACGTATCTCCGGGAATCGTTAATATAACCAGCACGATTGTGATCGATCTAGTTTGTGACGTAGTCGATGGCAGCTATCAAATAGACCTCGGAAAATCAAATCAGGCTCAACAAGGATATATTTTATATACATTTACACCACAAGTTCCCCCTGGAAGTTTAATCGTGCAAGAACCAACTAATCCTGTGTATCTGCGGTGTCACAATAATATGTTAACACGAATAAATTTTAAGCTCACAGACCACCTTAATCGCTTAATTGACATGCGTGGAGAAGAGCTTGTGATAAATCTGTATGTGAAATCTTAATTAATCCAGTAAATATTATATAATGTACCAGCACGTGATTGTTTTTATACATGACAAAGAAGCACTTGAAAACGCCATCAGAACAGTGTTTTCACAAAACATGGAGCAATTTAACGTTAATTTAGTTATTGATGAATACGGAAGCGAGGATTTCTTATTAACACAAGATCAGTTAGATGAACTCCGTCAAAAACATATTATCGAGATCATCTGTAACAGAGATCAGATTCTAAATTATACACACTCCTGTATTAAACTCGATCAACTTAAAAAAAATAATATTTCAGAATAAATAAATATAATCACTGATGGGATAAATTACACAAATTAATCAATTTTGTACAATCTGAAATAATTCTGAAATGAATCAATCTGATGGGGTAATTGGTAATGAAAAATTTACAAATCAATCAGTTTGCTAATTCTGATGGGGTGGTTGCTACTCAAAAGTATACAAATCAATCAGTTTATTAATTCTGATGGGGTAATTGGTACTTAAAAGTATAGAAATCAATCAGTTTTCCAACAAATACTACAAAAAAAATATTTTATTATTATTCTGAAATATTTTATTATTTATGTAAATTAATTAATTTATTAATTCTGATTGGGCGATTGCTACTTAAAAGTATGCAAATCAATTAATTTATTAATTCTGATGGGGTGATTGCCACTTAAAAGTATACAAATCAATCAGTTTTGTAATTTTGATGGGGTGGTTCTACTCAAAAGTATACAAATTAATCAGTTTTCCAAAAAATATTTTATTATTATTCTGAAATATTTTATTTTTTTATGTAAATTAATTCTGATGTGATATACAGTGAGGGAAATTATACTACTGCTCAGGGTTGTTTTGGTCGTTACCCGTTGACATAATTTTTCTTAAGTATCTTATGCGGGTACTGATTGTTTTTTTGTTTCGTATTCGCTGGATAATCCCGACCTGATCTTTTCTACTGCAACAGAAAGAGGAATAAATTCATTTACTTGATCATCGTTCACCATAGCCAGTGACTGAAACATAGCTGCCTGCATCCGCTTTATGAACTTATAATGAGATGATAGAACATACTTATTTTCATTTTTAAGTTCTTCTAACGTTTCAAAATCAGATATTATTTTTTCAGGATTTAGTTCATCAGATATATTACTTCCGTTTTCTTCTAGTTTTTTAATAGCAGAAATAATGTCTTTGATATTTTCATGGTTCATTGTATAATATATAAATCTTTAAAATAAAAAAAAATTATCCCTAGAACCCCTATCGAGTCTTTAGCGAGTTCGCCGGGATGTTTCAATGAAGAGCCCCTATCGAGTCTTTAGCGAGCTCAGATTATGGATGATTATGGATGACGAGCCCCTATCGAGTCTTTTAGCGAGCTCAGGTTATGAATGAAGGACGGCACAAACATATATTATGAAATGAATTTCTATTCGAGTTATTTAGCAAGTTCATTAAGTATGAAATGAAATATATACAATGAATAATTGAATAAAGGACGGCACGAACATATACGCTCAGCAAAATCCCACCCACAATAATCAAGCCCGTGGGTGATACGAAATTATGTATCAACCACCGGTTGATATGGTGATTGAGTTTTGCTGAGCGGGGGGGGGGGGGGGCTTTTTGCTGCCGCCCCCCAATTATTATAAAAATCGCAACTATGCACACACCACCGACATGTTGTCAGCCATGGGGATTCGATCCTGGACCGCGAGCGTCACAGTCCAATACGATACCGATTGAGCCATCGAATCTTGTTACAAACATATGTTTCGAAAGTTAATATATAGCTAATAATCATTGAAAAGGAACTAATTTCGAATATATTTACTCAAAATACAATTCTGAATTCAAGAAATACGTTTATATAATATATTCTCACCAAACAAAGCTGAATTAAGGAATTTCCTATTTATTATACCACACCATCTATGATAGAACATCCGGTCCAGATCATCTAATTGCTAGATTTTTCCATCCTTCCTATGACTATTACGAAATTTTCCATCCTTCCTATGATTATTACGAGATTTTCCATCCTCTCTATAACTGTTCAATGGAGAAATATATATTACGAGATTTCCCACTCGTAAATCTGTATCATAGTCAAGGGAGTATTTAGTTGTTAATATTACTCGATAAAAAAATAACCACACATACGCATAAATACATAATCACACATACGTAGACAATCTCGCATTATATTTCTGCACTGAACAAGGAAAATGCAACTGATTTTCAATTCCAAACACTTTATACATGTATTTCTGTAATAGAGTAAATACATGCAGGATCCCTGTGCTGTACTGTAGATCTAAAATTAACCCGCCACGATCGATACAGACTAGACGCTGGATTCTGCACTCATTGAGCTGGAATATACATGTCGGTTTTCTGTAGTTTAGATGTAATGTCTATGTGTTGCGCTGTTCTAAATGTTTCACGAAAAGAACAGAAAAATACACGAACTGTATATTTTTGTAAGTTAGAAATCATAAACGGGTATGCTCCACCAGGCATCACAGACCTTGGATGTTGTATATGATTATGACCATATACCGAGGATCATAAAATTACCTCCCTTTCATGAGTCAAAAAATAAGTAGTATAATAATGACAATTTCTGACCCCCCAAAAATAAATCTAATTCGAGGTGGTGATGATAGTTAACAGTACTGAAAGGTGATTCTCTGTTTATATTTTTTTGAGAAAGTAGATCTGGTTATGTTTTCTGCTACTTTTTGTACTGAATATGAGTGAATATCAAAGTATTTCGCAGCAGAACATATGGAACGAAATATAATTACTTCGCCAGTTTCTGTGTTTGTAGAATTTACCGCCCTCTTTCCGATTGTTTTACATCTTCCAGTATTACCACATGCAGAGTTCACGCTTTGCGTGACAACACGATGGTTGGATAAACTATTATTTTGAGGATCCCCGTCAACATGATCAATAACAAGACCGTCATTGATCACTCCGAAGAAACATTCGTAGATGAAACGATGACAATGATAATGTTTCTTCCCAACAGTAAACATTAGACAACCAGTATTAGTAACAAAACCAACCGGTTTTTTTAACCTGCAGTGTCTGATGACACCATTACGATCTGATTCATAGATTGTTATGACAGGATGTGGGACAAATATATTTTGCTCCATATATGCAATAATATCATTTGTTTAAATCATTGTTTGTCTGAAATCTTGATATATAATCCTCCACGGATTTTATAGCGTTTTCACCATTATTATTTTTTTTTGTCATAATATCTTTTAAGTTCTCTGAACCGTTCTCCACTGCACTTTCCACATAATTCTGTTTTTCCTCGCACTCCAATACCACATCGCGGACACGGTATTGGTTCTAGACTCCCCCGCCGTATGCCTTGCAAGTGCATCCAACAAAATTCACCTCTACAAGATTTGTTGCATCGATTTACTGAACCGATCATGAGCCATCTGCACTGAGACATTGTATATATATAATATTCTTTATTTAAATATTTGTTTTAATTATATGAACGAGTTTGAGAGATTATCCCAAACTAGGCCTGTTAAATATAAATTTAATCTCGACAGATTATCTTCTGATTTACCAGTACGAGATTTGGTTGATCCGAAAAATAAAAGTTTGATCAATAAAATTCACGACGCCAAGAAAGAATTTTACACGGATGGTGCATCTCATACATGGTCAACGTTCAAGATTATACGCAATACTGTCAAGGACGCTACAATGAATGACAAGCGAGCGGCAACTATCATTAACTACATCGCTGAATACGAAGGCAATCAAAAATATTTTTTAGAGTAAAATTTATTGTACTAACAGAAACAGGTAGTTGGATTATCCGTGACAAATATGATCCTGTCCTTGGTAATAATAAAATTTCTATATTAAGCAAAAATTCCAGACCGGGTTTGTTGACGGGTATTGACAAACCGTATTATGAGCGAGTGTATCCTGCAACAGCGGTTATTTATGGAATCTATGAGATAAATAAAAAAACCAACGTTGATAAACTGACACCCATGAAATTTTCAAGGTTAAATTGTGTAGCCGAACGAGTAATAGAACACTTTACAAACGCGATGCGTGGAAACGGATTAACTGATTTAAGATGTGAAAAAATAAACTCGTGGGCTGATTCAGTTAAGGATACCGGTGCTATAATAAAAGATGTTGCTGAGTTAGGGAAACTATTAAAATTTCCAATAACCGTAGCGACAATAACGGGAGCAATACTGTATGAATCAAAATAAAAATCAAAAGGAGCTTCAATAAATATTATTGATCATAACGCGCATGCATGGACCAGCGCAGTAACAATATTTCCACGTGATCGAACTATTAGATTTTACCCCCCAGATACGAGTAGGCTTGATTTTATCAACGAAATAAGTAAAAACGATCCTGTATCGGTATGGTTATTTAAAAGGAATGAGGAAGGTGGATTTGATCAGTTTGTTAGACCAAACGGTGAAATATATGGAACAGAATTTCTCCATGACGAGATGAAAAATCTCGCGGAGAAGTTTTCCAAGTACAAGCACGCGGAAAATACTGAAAATAACTAACTAATTGCTTTACTGTTCCATCTGTTGCGGCTCACTTCGCTAGAGAAAGAAATTAATGGAAACCAACACGATTTGATTTACTCGAGGACGTACGCGCAAGTTGCGTCGAATACGGACACGGTGGATTATGGAATACCAAGTATAATTACAATGATGTTATTTCGGTTGATATGGTTGCATGTTATCCGGGAAGTTTTCTAGGATACGGAGATTGTTCTGTGTACTTTAAAAGATTTGGTCACCCTACAAACGAGATGACGCTAGTGGCAATTAATGGACCATTACCTGATTTTGATCTGACTGGATTCGCTTGTGTTGAATCATTCGAGCTCAATGAAAATCTTCACCAAATTTGTTATGTTTGGTTTGGCAGACATTTTTGTGAAAAACGTTGGGCACCTATAGTTTTATTACAATATATGCTAGATTGTGCGGTACTGACATCGTCGGTGGTTAGTGAGGCAATTATATCATATCATGCACAGACCGAAGTTTGGTTGCCCATGTCAGATTCTATCAGTATTGATGAAGTTATTAGTGAGTTTAAGGAAAAATGTCCTGATGTTTCCGAAGATGATATTATCAAAGAAGCTCCTAAAATTCTCGAGATTAAACTCAAAATCGCAAAAGATCTCGGTAGAAAAATTATAGGTATATTTACTCAAGGTGGTGCATATGATCATAAAAGACATCACGCACGATTAATTTTAGATGATGCCGAGTACGATTTTATAATCGCTGATACAACAGCGAAAGATATATTTGTAAATCGAGAAAGTGTTTATTTATCCGACGGAACAAAATTGGGTACGATCGTTAGTTGCATAAATGATGTATCCCCACAGTATACTCATCTAAGATCTCCCATGTTGGCTTATATTTCTATAAATTTATTATCGATGATTAATAGATTTCCTGAGACCGCAGTCAGAGTCGCAACAGATTCGTTTTATATTTCGAGTAAATATTTAGAGTCTGTTATGAAATTTACAAGTAACGATGAACGATGGAGTTCGTGGAGAATAAAAAAGGAAATATTACACAATTATACAGAATCAGCAGATGTTCCGATGAGACATTTTTATCGCAAGGGTAATACAATATCAGAAATGTCGAAAACTCCGCCGGTGAGTGATCCAATAACTAGATATAAGACAGTATATCTCAATGGACCTGGTGGATGCGGCAAAACGACTCGAGCAATTAATGTTTTTAGAAATTCAGATATGATCGTGCTGACACCCACACATAGACTTGCACGAGAGATGAAACAACGGCAAGTACAATCGTGCACGTATCATAGTTTCTTTCGGTGGCGCGGGGATACATGGACTCCTGAGCGAATGGGAGAAAAATATATACCTAAAATAATTATTTGGGACGAGATATGTACGGTGTAATTGGATACATTAAAATGTTTCTTGATTGGTTGTTGACGAAAAATACCGCTATAATAATGTGTGGCGATCATGGTCAACCGCCGCCCATTGTTGGACCATCTCCACATGATTGGTTAAAAAATTTCGTTGATTATTACGAAGAAATAGATGATGATCATAGAGCTCTCGATGCAAATTTAAAGGAATTTAAAAAATTAATCAGATTACAATCAAACAAAATTCAGTGTGAAATAATACGTGGAGTGATTTCAGAGACCTCAATGAGTGATTTTTTAAATTTATGGAGACCCACCGATTTGATAGTAGCAAGCAGAAAAATAATCAGAGACGCTTTACAACAGCAGTTATTTCAGCTGCATAAAGAAAAATATTCAGAATTACCCGTGCCGTTGTGTTATAGACCATCAGATACACGAAAACAGAATATTAATGTTGATATTCCAGGACAGACTGAGAATCAAAATCTCGTATTAAATGATATTGTCGCTGTTGATATCAGTGTGGTCGAAGATGCATTACGCGCTGACAAATCTCCATGGGTGTTGGGATACGCTATGACGATCCACTCGTCTCAGGGATTAACTATTTCTGACACACGAGTCTGGATTGTAGACGATCACATCGAGTGGTCAAATTTAGTCTATTTAGCGGTATCGAGGGTTAGAAAAATATATCAATTACGGAGAATTATAATTCCTGAAATCGTTAATAAATTCAACGTCATCGATGATAATATAATAAGAAAAAAATTAATCGGATACAAACAATCTGATAAAAAAAAATAAACGCGATTTTGATCTTGATGTTGAATTTATTATTGAGTTAAAACATCAGCAGAATAATAATTGCGCAAGTTGCAATTGTATAATGCCGTGGAGGTATTCGAGTAATGATTCAAGACAATTTACCGTAGACAGAAAAGATAATAGTCGCGGTCATACACGAGAAAATGTGATGTTGACCTGTCTTGAGTGTAATCGACGTAGAGACGCCAGCGCCTTGGGTGCTAGTTAAGTGATCGCGGTGGTAGTTGTGTATCCGTGGGAATTATTTGTAGTTTTTCACGCGTAAATCCACGTTGAGGAGCAGCCGAATCTAATCTGTAGATTGCGGGTCTACCTGAGGATCTTGTCACGGTGGATATTTTGTGTGTGGTAACACTCCAAATAGGATCAGTCGCTCTCGCGCTATCACCTTCAAGTTCACCCGGTTCATATAGATATCTAACTGTAACATCACCCAATATTTTTTGTTTTTCAATATCTTTTCGTTGTGTTGGTATAATTTTTTTTGTAATTGCATTAATGGGTTTCATGTTGGTTGTTCGTGTAATCTCATTATTTAATGCAGCTATCACGCTTGGTAATCTTGCAACCCATTCGCGAGATCTTTTATGTTGAATAAATTTCTTAGCGTATTGATATCGAAATAACCGCTCAGCAAGTGTTCGATTAAATCGCTCAACAATTGCCTGATCACGGTGAATTGCAGTATGACCTCGTCGTATTTTGGTATTATGTCGTTTCATCAACGATGATACTGGACCAAGAAATTCCTTACCAGGATCAACCTGTAGCAGCTGTTGTCATCGCAGACCACCTCGTTGATAAATTCGTTCAAACGCATCGGCTACTTCAGATGATGTTTTCGTTGATAGTGGCTCTGCCTCTTTATATCTACTTGCAACATCAACTACAGTTAACGCGTACTTGTACGTTTTTCCACGCACAGTATCATGTGGTAAAAACAGAATATCTGCTTGATGAACTTCATTAGGAACACTAACATCGAAATACGCGTACTGAATTCTTTTCGGTGGTGGTAGATAAATTTGCCATATTGCCTGTTTGGATAACCACGCTTTAGCAGTAGAATGTTTAACCGCTGCTGCATCAGCGAGTTTACCAATTGCTGCTTTACCTTTCCAGTATCCTCTTGGTGAATAATAAATTAATTCCTTTATATATTACCAGACCGAAACGCTAATTTACCTTTCATCGCGGATCTTACTAACCAATTAGCTAATGATTCTCTGATATTTTTATTTTTTATGGAATTTAATGCATGAATTAATTTCACATCTGCAATATGCCTATCTTGTAGATTTTTACTCTTATAAGCTACATCATGAACATGACAAGCTTTATCAATAGCGTTTACTGGTTCCTCGCCTGGTTTTGGTTGATCTTGATTATCAAGTCTGATATCGAGTCGAGTACCAGGACCGTAATAATTATATCCTGGTAGGTGTTTTTCTCCTGGGTATTTAACCCATGGAGCACCTGGAAACTTTGACATTAAATTAGCAATATCACCACCGCGCTTATTAGGTAAAAACGAAAATTTCTTTCTACCGCACACAGAACATTTTCCACCATACGCTATTTTTTTATTTTTTGTTATGACTAGCTAAATCAGTGGTTGGGGTTTTAACTCGACAGCGTAAACAATATAAATTCATGTTATAATATATATGGATATAATTGATTTCTCAGCAACTCGGCAGCGAGAACCTGTTAAGCATCATCCTGCGCTACCGAATTCCATAAGAATGATTATCATAGGTTCATCTGGATCGGGTAAGACGCAGTTATTACTTAATCTGATAATGAGATGGTTGAAATGGGATAAATTATATTTAGTAGCACCATCCGTTGATGATCAACAATGTTATGAAGTATTAAAAGATTTTAACGAAAATGCAAGATTACTGGACGAAGATAATGATGTCATAGAGTTTATAACAGATATTGATGAAGCACCGTCCGTTGATGTTTTAGACGGATTTATTAATAATTTAGTTGTGTATGATGATGTGATGCTGGATAAACAATCAAATTCAGCCAGAATATTTTCTCGCGGCAGACATAAAAATACAGATGCGATCTATGTTACTCAGCGGTATGCACAAATTCCGAAAGTGATCAGAGACAACTGTAATATTTTAGTTGTGTTTAATGGCGTAGACACACACACGCTGCGAAATAGTCATCAAACCTGGTGCAGCGGTGACATGGATATAATTAAATTCAGAAAATTCTTCTCACGAGCGCAAGCTACTCCGCATGGATTTATAACAATAAATTTGCACGATCCTAGAACAAGAAATCGTGTGGGTCTTGATAAAATATTTGGATAAATTAATAAATTTAATTAAACAGATATCATTAATATAATGAACAACTGTGCGTGGTTAATTCAAGGAACAACAGATAAATGCAACAAAAGGTGCAGTGGAGAATATTGCAGGAGACATAATTATATTTTAAAGAAAAATCCTCATGCTGGTTCACGAAGTTGTGTTGGATATACCAACGGCGTTAGAGGATTATATCAGATTTGTAAAAATTGCGGTGGAGATCGATATCGAAGTTTAATGATATATTACAGAAAAAGAAAGAACATAAATCCAAAAATAGAAAAACCACCATCAGAACTTGAATATTACTTGAAGAACAAAACAAAAGATTCCCAGGATTCAGATGAAGATTCCCAGGATTCAGATAATGATTCCCAGGATTATTGAGCAGCAGAGAGGGTCCTGTCTACAATTCTGTTTGGGACAAACAATAATCGTAGACGTGGTATTGACCTCTATGAAGGGTCACTTTTTTTTTGTCTAAAAAACGTACGTGACGCGTTAAGTGGTCTGTTCACCCTCTCTGCTGCTTGAGCGCTTAACGAGGTTGCTAAAAATACCTGTTTTATTAGTCTTTGGTATGATTCGGCCGGGGTTCGAACTCACAACCTTCCGCATCCGAGGCGGACGCTCTAACCACTAGTCCACCGGAGCGGTGAGTCTCGGTATATAAGGATAGTTGGCACATAGGTGTAAAGAATGCATATTACAGGCGTTATATAAATGTTTTAGTCTACTGTAGCTTGAGACCGAATATATTGTTGCATTTTATTTAAAATATTATTTTTTATTCCTTCTCCTCCCTAATAGAAAGTCACATATTTAAAGTATTTTTATCTCTACTCCTGTCCAAACGGATGGCGATATCAACATGGTGTTTTCACCAGTAGATTTCTTATGATAAGTAGTTGGTCCTAAATGAAAATGCTAAATGTTCCTGGGGGAAGGACACACACTCATGTTAACAAAGAATTGATTTCAGCACGTTATTGACTGTACTAGGTGTCGACCCAAGCAGTATGTAACGCCCGTTGCGATTGGCCGCAACGATGACGTCACATCGGGACACCTAGCTTTAGGCTTCACATCTCCGTCGTTATACGATGTCCGAGAGAGCCAAGAGGGCAAGGAACTCGGCCAGCCAGCCATGGATGTCGTGCACTCCCAAGAACACCAGCCCGTACTTAGTTAAATTTAATCGTTGTACTAATGGACAATAAAAAAAAGAAGCCAATAATGTGTTAGCCACCCGTGCAATTGGGTCAAATCAAAACAATCGTACAAATTCTAGTACATAGTGTACTTTGTAGATGCCCTACAAATTTTTAATAATTAATATGTCTGAGCGACATATAAAAAGTTTGGTCACTGTTAGGTCATAAAAGGTTTGAATTTTGAAGCGATGGATTGAAGCATCAAATTAGTGTACATAATAGTTTTATCGAAACGGGATACCAAGCCAAAATGGTTCCCTGGATAACAGGCAATATTGGTAGCCCTTAGTAGGGCTTTTAAGCAAAAGTTCCCCGTTTTTCTTCTGCTTCTTTACATTTCTCCGCAGTCCTTTTTCCTCTCATGTAATTTCGGGGAAATGGTAGCTATGTAGCGTAAAAATGTAGTTAGCTGCTTCTATTAGCTGCTGGAATGGGTAGTTCTTGTAGGCCTCTTGATAGAATTGTGTAAGGATTCTGACACCGTAGTGCCACTCGCTATTCATTTATTTTTGCTTTTATTTATGTTTGGTGTTTCATGCGCGCGTTGCACGCTTATTTGTGTCCGACTGAGGCAAGGTCGGACGTGACCAGGAAGGCAGGCGACCATCTGCAGGCAGGAGTCCGCTTATTCCAGGGTACTGGTCTAAATGGATGTACATGCACGAATCTTGAGTTTTGGTTCTTGTCTCTGAAATTGTTCTAAAGATAGCTAAGTTGCATTGGATGGAAAAGTGTGCTGCTTTAGTGTTAGTATGGTCTGTATCACAGACGTAGGCCGCAGTATTACCATGGCTGTCTTTCGTGTTATGGCTAGGAAGTGAGCAGAGAAGAAGATCTTTTAAAAATATTATTTTTGTTGATTTTTAAGGATATATTCGGGATTTAAGAAGACAGGAACCATTGCTGAATATTCAGGTCCCTAGGGACATATCAAAAGCGACGGTATGTCTATGTATATTAATTTGGTTTTAGAGGGTATGTGGGTTATGTATGTTGTACAGGTTGTTATTTTTAAGCTAAAGAGACACCCTTGCTGAGTACTCAGGTCCCCCAGGACATATCAAGGGTGCCCATCTGCTAGTGGAAATTTATGTTTAAGTGAGATCGGGCTGTTTATTTTATGTTTTTATGGTGTTTTATATTTTTTCTTTTAGCTTGGATGTGTCTAGGAATTTAAATATATTTTGATATTTCATATTTATGTTGTGGTTGTTATTTTTAAGGAAATCTGGGTAAGTTGTAGGTGATCCAATGGCGGGGGGGGGGTCTTTTTGAAATTCCATTCTAGCTTCCTGATATTTTGGGCAGCTATTGTATACATGTGGCAGGTCTTCAGTGGTTTTGCAGTGATAGCAATTGATATTAGCAGGCTTGGGTCCTAGATGTCTGCCAAAACTTCCTGCTAATTTTGTTTTTCTGGTTACGATGCGACTGATAATTATTTGGTCCATGCCGTTCACTTAGGGTGGATTGATGGACCTAATGGTTTCTTTTATAATGGAGTGGAGTTCCAGTGCTCCTGCCATTTCTGGTTAATATAGTTTTTTGTTATGCTTTGGGCTTCTTTTATGCTATATCTGAGTGGGGCAGGGTTAGAGTTTCCTGGCATTTTTTTTCTTCGACTTTGTCGGCTAGCTTATTACCAGGGATTCCTATATGCGAGATTATCTACATGAATTCAACTATCTGATCCGCTGTGGACAATTCCTTAAGCATATAGAAAGCTCTAGCCAAGAACTGTTCTCTTGATTTCGTGCTGTGAGATTTGACGGATTCTATTACACTAAGTGAGTCGTTGATGATAACTACTTTTGGAACTTTTTGGTCTTTAATCCATTTTAGTGATTCTTTTATTGCCCAGAACTCTCTGGTGAAAGTTGAGCAGTGGTCTGGTAATCTGGATCCCCTTCGTACGTTGAATTTGGGAATAACCACTGCAGCTGCTGTTGGGGGGGGGGGGTCGGTTGTTTTGGATCCGTCAGTGAAAATATTTACGAAGTCAGACTAGGTATCTTGTATTTCCATTGCTACGATGGTTTTGAGTTTAGATTCTTGTTCCAATTTGTTTCCATAATTGGTGACTCTAGTGTTAAAGCTAGGGAAGGTGTTTGTTTAAGGGGCGGGGTGAGCGGAGTAAGTGTACTCTTCTTGTAGAGCAAGTTTTGTCAGCTTTTCCCCCCGAGTTCAAGGCTTTGTTTGCCACCTGGTGGGTTAGGAACTAGTTTGCGCCTAAACTGTTTGTTGGATTTGCTAATGGTTACTTATGTAGCATGCGAGTCGGGGTGATTTGTTAATCGATTGGAGTATCGGAGGAGCATTTCCAGTCTTCTTATTTTTAATGGCAGTTCACCGGTGAGGGCTTGAAGTTCGTCCAGTGATGTCGATGGTAGAGTGCCAGTTCAAACAGATAATGCTTTTCTTTGGATGGTATCCAGTTTGTTCAGTAATGTTTGTTTCGCTGAGTTGTAAACTTGGCATCCATAATCTAGCTTCGACCTTATAAGTGATCTATAGATGGTTAATAAGGTTTCTTGATTGGATCCCCAGGTGGTCCCTTTAAGATTTCTTAAGAGATTAATATCTTTATTGCAATTTTGAATTAGTTGTTCAATCTGGTGTTTCCATGTTAGATGATTATCAAAGAACATACCTAGGAATTTACTGCCTTAGCATATTTGATTAACTGGTCTTGAATATAGAAGTTGAGGTAAATTATCTGGTTATTGCTTTTAGGGGAGAAGATTATTGCTACCGTTTATTTCATGTGAGATCTTAAAACCCCATTTATCGGCCCACCTTTCTATGTTATCTAGGCTTTTCTGGATTTCTTTGAATACTTGATGGCTAGCAGGGTTTCCTGACTTCCAGATACCGCTGGCATCAGTGAAACGGGAAATGTTAACCCGTTTTGTCGCTAGGTTGAGGTCAAGGTCGTCAATCATGATGTTGAATAGCGTAGGACTGAGTACACTCCCTTGTGGGGTACCGTTTTCAAGGGGGTATTCTTTTGAGGTGGTGTTTCCTACTCTGGTGATTATTCTGCGACCTGTTAGGAAGTTTTCGATCCAGTTAAACATGCGTCCAGTAATTCCGAAGTGGCTGAGTTTTGCAATCAATCTTTTGGTCCAGACAAGATCAAACGCTCTTTCAAGGTCAAGGAAGACTGCTATAAGTTGTCTGTCTGATTTTCTTTTTGAATTGAAAGCTAGTTTGATATCCGCTTCTAGTCTTAAAAGTTGATCTGTGGTGGAGCGCCTGCTAAAGAAGCCACATTGATTTTCTGATAGGAGTTTGTTACTTTCTAGGTGGTGTTTTAATACGTTGGCTAGGATTGTTTCCATCATTTTACATATGTTATTAGTAAGGGAGATGGGATGATACGAGTTAATATTATTAGGGTCTTTACCTGATTTAGGGATTGGGATGACAATTGCTTGTTTCAAGCTGAGTGGTAGTTTTCCACTTCGCCAAATTTGGTTGAGTAATTTTATAATGGTTGTTGCAATGTTGTTAGGAAGATCTTTGTATATGATATATCCAATATCTTTTCCAGGTGAGGGTTCTTTTTTAAGACCCTAGCGTTATTTTCCATTCGTATAGGGTGATTTCGAAATTTAAATCTGAGTTCTTGAACCCTAGGTCTTTAAAGAGGTTAGGAAGTGTGGTTTCAGCTTTCTGGCTGTGTTCTTGGAAGTTCCTAGTTTGATTGGTATTACTGCTCATGGCCGAGAAATGGTTAGCAAGTAGGCCAGCTTTGTCATGGTTGGTTGTAGCATTTTTCAGCTTACGTGTTAAGTTAATAGCTTTCACACGGATAGATTTTATTTTTATACTTGTTTAGAGTTAGATTTGAGGTTCAATTTGGAGCAGAAGTGTTGCCATATTTTTTCTTTGGCTAGTTTGATGATCCCTTTAAAGTGTTTTTTTTTTTTTGCCTTTAAATTGGATGAAATCTATTGAGTCTCTGTTCGCTTACATTTGTTAAGTGCTTTTTTAACTCTATGTGTTTTGTTTATATTGATCATCCCACCATGGTACTGATTGTTTAGTTTGAGTGTTGTTTTTTTTGTGTGGAATATTTAGGATAGCTGCATTAAGTATATTATTAATTAGATTGGCATGGAATATTGTTATATCTGGGTCTTCGAGCTCTTTGATATTAATAGCGGCTTGAATGTTTTTAAAGTTATCACAATCAGCTTTATCATATCTCCGTTTGGGTGGAGCTTCATGGGGGTTGTACTGAACTGATATTTGGAGGGACATTATGATTGGGAAATGATCGATACCTACTGTGTTATCTTGATCAACCCACCAGTTTGTAAGTTGGACTAGTTTGGGTGCGCATATAGTAAGATCGATTACTGAGAGGGAGTCATCATCAGGATTAGGTCGAATTTTAGACCCATCATTGAGTATGGTTAGGTTTGATTCAGCTATCCATTCTTCAATTAATTTGCCTCTTTTATCCCTTCTACTTTATCCCCATAGTTCATTGTGAGCATTGAAGTCGCCACAAATGATTAAGTTTCCAGACTGGTTAGTGGAGATTTGTCGACAAGATTCTAAGTTGATTGGGTTGTCATTACGCCCTGGGTCATATATAAAAGTTATTATTATGTTATTCGACCCAATGTTGACTAATACAGTTTGAATTTCAGTTTTGTTATTTATGTCTATTGGCATTGGGATCGTTCATGTTTCAGAGTAGGGCAGGGAATCAATTAGAAATATTGCAAGTCCTCCTCCGTTTTCCCCATTGCTACGACTTTTAAATATGCCTGGTGAGTATCCGGAGATTTTGGGTATATGGTAGATGTTAGTGCGTGAGCTGACCTGATAATTTATTCGCCATTATTCTGAAGAAAGGTCTGTGAGAGTGTGATTAATTCTCCCGAGATTAGAGCAAGGAGACAAGATTATGCGTCCCTTCAAATTCTACAGGAAGCTTTCTGGGTGGGTGTGAGAGTCGACACTCAAAGATCGGAGAGAGGGAAGACACGTTGAGAGCACGTGGGAGGTCTATTGTGACTTCAGTAGTTTGTGTGGAAGCGTAGTGCCTGAAGGAACGCATGGATGAGGGTACAGGAAGTGTCGGAAGGACGGATCCGGAAGTGCCAGGAGAGCACGTAGTCAATGGTACCGGAAGTACCAAAAAGAGAAACAAGACGCGGGCAGATCAGTAACAGAGACCACACTGAAGGGAAACACTCTCATTTAAGATAGTATAATGAAACTGTAAGTGGCAACTGTGAATAGGTCATTGACTGTATTTGTTCGAAGAAATTGTGATTGAGAAATTTGACGATGAAATTGATGATTTGATATATTTTATTCAGTTCTTTTATCTTTCACCTTGAGTTATGTAGACCGTTGGCATTGCTGACTGGGGACTAGGAGCCATTGAAATTGTAATTGCCCACCTTCTCCGTTGTTAAAAATAAAACCAAAGAAGGCACGTGACAACTTGTGAATAACGCATAAATTGGTATATCATAACAGGGAAAATAGCAAAATCGTTTTCACTGGGTATGTGAACCTGCTGATTTATTATATCACTGAAAGCATTGATTTATCTAAGCTGATTAAAAATTACAATGAAGTTTGTCGGAGGCACTGATCACTGTTGCATGCGAAAGGGTAAACTGGTAACATCCGGGGTATGGTACTGCTTGCTACTGAGAGATCAAGGGGTACGCTTGAACAACCGACTGAGACGACTACATTTGTAGGCACTGTCCTTCTATAGTCATAAATTACATCACAGAGGAAATGAAAAGAGCTAATATTAAAAAATAAAGTTAATTCCAACAACATAAAGAAATAAACTTGAGCATAAATTACACTGAACAAGACTACAAGCTGGTCTACAAGATTTTGAACAAAATAAAAGTGACGAAGAACTATCAAGGTTGATGCGATCAAGAAGCCATTGGAACTGCTTTCAATGTCATTCAAAGACGGTTGGCAGCGCAAATCATACAAATACTGAATCAACTGTGAATAATACGTCCTAGACAATTTTTACAATAGGCTAATCCATAAAGTCTTTAGTCATCAATAAGTAGCTTAATATAATCCAAATTAAGTTGTTATGGGATTAATTGTACACCATTTAGATAAAGTGAAAAGCAGTATATCTTTCCTCCACCATTAATACTGGCCGCCATGTATAGCCTATTTTGTGCTGAAACATGGCGTTAAACACTACAACAACAAGTATATCTTTGATAGTGTACAATTATGAATACTCAGTTTTCACAGAACTATCATTTAATGTAAGCCACTGAAATAAATGATACAATCGTCTTTGTCTGAGACGTAAATTAAAGGAACAAGACTAATTCTGAAAAACTACAAATGTAGCAGAGAGAAATTGATATATAAAATCGAAAATGAAATACAAAATACCATGTTGTAAAAGAAACAAGATGCATGAAAAGTCAAATTCATATACAAATTATATTTGAATATTATTCGACACACCAGTTTCTTGACTTTAAATAATCGACTTTAGACTTTTATAAAAATCTAACCAGTACAACAACTCACCCAGTCTTGCAGATCAGTTTCATGGATACAGCTGCTTAATTTGCGATAATCTCTTTAACCCCTCAAACGAGCATTTTACGAGCTGGAACAATAGAAGGACAATGCATTATTGTCTGATATGAAAATAAGTTCCGCCAAAAATATTTTACTTGTCCCAATTAGCTTCTCTACGAAATAGTGTCCTCCAGACAAGCTTGGTAACAATGTTCTAAATCCACCAAACTATGTTGATCAGTTTGAATTTTTTTATTGTGGTTTAATAGGGTCCATAGCATGCAAATTTAAAATCTGTATAATTTATTAAACAATATTAGGTCATCCCAAACCTACCGTTTTCTTAAATCGCTAATATTTTAGTCATCAGATCACGGATACGATACAAATTGCGGTGCCTTACGAAAAGAAGGCGCAGGAGGTGGTTGGGTGAAAGGGGCTGACAAGTGAATTTAATCTTCTACGTTTTGATACAGGTTCGGTATATAAAAAAGGACACTACAATATATTTTAATTCGTGGTTTCGTCACTCATTAAAATATGACATTTTTCTGTACAACACTATGAAATATATATCCGGTATTGACATAGGGAAAGAAAATATCCTCTGTCTGTTCCTAAAACAAAGCTTTCATTACATGGATAATAATGAGCTAATTAATAGTGACTAACACCGATTCGCGACAGGTACATTATTTTGATCTTTTAAAAAAAAACCTCAGACATAGCTAGTGCTTTAAAGCCAATGTACTATCATAATCTACAGGAGTGGTTTAGCGGTTATGGTATTTTAGTTCACAACATAATATATTGACCCAATTATCATAATTATCAAAGTACGTGTACTAATTGACATGGCTAATTTGATGGATTCTTCTTATGGAAGGGGAAATGACAGACCAAAGACATGGGATCACTACAATGCCAGAAGCATCCGTAATGCTATAAAATATAGGGTGAAGTACTTGATTCCGTCAGACAAGGGCTACAAGATTAGGACTAAATCAAGAGCAAGAAACAAAACGTGTGTTTTAAGTATTTTAAACTGCATTCTGCCACACTGGTTCCTTGTACAAGAATGGTTGGAATCAAGGAAGGGTACAAAGAAAGATAACAGAAGAAATCAAAATTTAATAAATCTCAAAAACCCATTACCGTAAGAAGTGAACAGATTTGGACAATTTCTTCACATGTCATACACGCTCACCAGCACACCATGGTATGTCGATTTGGGGTGTTTTCTTCGCAATCTTTGTCGTCAACTGGCAGGATTCTGTGCTGACTGGAATCTATCTTGGTTAATGACAGAAATCTACCTTGGTTAATGGCTGAAATATGCCTTGGTTAATGACTGGTATCTATCTTGGTGATTGACTGGAATCTACTCTGGTTAATGACTGGAATCTATCTTGGTTAATGACTGGAATCTACCTTGGTTAATGAATGGAATCTACCTTGGTTAATGACTGGAATCTACCTTGGTGAATGACTGAAATCTACTTTGGTTAATGACTGGAATCTATCTTGGTTAATGACTGGAATCTATCTTGGTTAATGACTGCAATCTATTTTAGTTAATGACTGGAATCTACCTTGGTTAATGACTGCAATCTATCTTGGTTAATGACTGGAATCTATCTTGGTTAATGACTGGAATCTACCTTGGTTAATGACTGGAATCTACCTTGGTTAATGACTGGAATCTACCTTGGTTAATGACTGGAATCTATCTTGGTTAATGACTGGAATCTACCTCGGTTAATGACTGCAATCTATCTTGGTTAATGACTGAAATCTACCTTGGTTAATGACTGGAATCTACCTTGGTTAATGACTGGAATCTATCTTGGTTAATGACTGGAATCTACCAAAGTTAATGACTGGAATCTACCTTGGTTAATGACTGGAATCTACCTTGGTGAATGACTGAAATCTACTTTGGTTAATGACTGGAATCTATCTTGGTTAATGACTGGAATCTACCTTGGTTGATGACTGGAATCTACCTTGGTTAATGACTGGAATCTACCAAAGTTAATGACTGGAATCTACCTAGGTTAATGACTGGAATCTACCTAGGTTAATGACTGGGATCTGCCTTGGTTAAGATTTTCATAGTGTCTGAGGCTAAAGTAACATTTTTGAAAATGAAGTAAAGTCTAATCCTTTCTGTTCATAGAGGTTACTTTAAATACATTTACTCTCACCTGAATATCCAGTTTTATAACCGCTGTATAAAAAAAAACCTTGGCGAAAATGATAAATTCAAGACCATGTAATTTATCGAACCCTGTCAATATCTGTCTGTCTGTCTGTCATATACATCACTGAAATTAATAGACTTCGAAAAATATATAAAATGTTACCATTGCATTTTATTTACAGTGTACCAACTTATAATAGTTTCATGAAAGAATGGAAATTGAAATGTTGATGGTTCTGATTCGCTTTCTGTCGTGGTCGTAGGTCGAAAGAGAGGAGAAATAAAGGTGTCATTCTGACTTCCTACTCTGGCGATATAGGTGTTACATCGCTAATATGTGCGAAGAGGTACGGGATCGAACTGGAAAACAGGAATTCGTGGTCTAAGTGTACGGCAGCAAAATTTTTGTTATTTAAGCAAACTAAACTAGATATAAAAGACAAATTACACACAATCTATTTCAAATATATAAAAAAATGTTACATTTAATCAGAGCTAACCAATTTAACACAATTCTATAATTTCCGTATTTCAGAATTAAAAGCCAAATAAATTGCCAATGGTGCAAAAATACTCGAATAAAATATTACAGATCAATACCAAGGATATTTTCAATCAATGCATTTTTTAAAATCTCAATTCTAAACTAGAATTTTTTCCCCCTGTAATTTCGAAGGTATTTTATTTCTAAATAAATTATCTGTAGCATGAAGTTGATAGCAAACAATTTGTACAAAAACTAAGCTTAATATTCGAAATTAGCACAAATTCTAAATAAATTTAAACAGTCCAAGAAATACTATACTTAAAAATTCATATTGTATAGTAATAATACTATTAATAATAATAATAATAATAATATGTTACAAGCTTTCTAGAGGCGGATGAAATAATTTCTAAAGGTGTTTCATAGAAAGATCTTTAACAAAACTAATTACATTATTCTTACCTAGAAAGTAGGAAGTCGAGGTCTAAATGTACAGCAGCCGTGCAGACTTAGATTATATATAGTGATTTATATTCCGTGAGACGTCGGCTCTACCATAATAGGTCATGCCGTACAATCTCCAGCTTCACTTTACCCTTGGATCACGCATGACCCTCATGCTACAGTGATAACTGGCTTGGTCAGAGCCGTTCTATGTACACTCAGACCCTGGCTAGCTTTTGTTTACAATAATGTCTATGAGTTCGTAAAATGATAGCTTATAATGGATATAGTGTATTAGATACATCTATTGTCTTATAATATAGCTGGCGTAGAACCACAATATACAATGAATACACTTATTTTACAATACATAGCTGTAGTACTGATGGCTTTGTTTAACTCTCAATAAAAGAAACAGATAATACCAAAATTCTAACAATCATTTTCTTTCGTATATGAATTTAAAATACAATTCCAAAAATCATACTTTTATTAAAATTATATGAATTCAAATTACAACTAAAAAAATCATACATTCTAGAGATTTCTAAAATGACATCGTAACAATACTTACAGAAAGGAATATTTGAAGAGAAAAATGTCATCATCACTGCAGGTTACTGCTAACAGTAAAATTACTAATAGGCTATTAACATTTGATCTCTGTGGTGAGAAAGGATTTATTTCATGAATTTTGAAATGAACTAATGTTAACATACAAGAGTTAAACTGATTTGAACTAGATGAGACAAATGGAAAATGTGATTTAAACCGCCAGTTATGTTTTAAATGTTATCGTGTGTATCTTTCAGATGAACAATTACGAAGTATTGCCCCCAAAATATAGCGAATTGTTTATCAGTAATTGGGGTGCCCCAAGTGGCCTAAAGCACTCACCGTTCCGGATCACTGCCATCTCAGCTCTGTCTGCGTGGGTTCGAGTCCAAGGCTCGGCTAGCGTGGGTACGTGAGAAAGCCTGCCAGTAGCTTCTCGTGGGTCGGTGGTTCTTCCATGGGTTTTCCAGGGTTCTTCCTCCACCAGTTATACTGGCCGCCATCTATATAGCCTATCTTGTGCTGAAAAATGGCGTTAAACCCTAGAACAACAAGAACAACAGTAATTGGTGGTTTAATAGCTTGCTATTTCTGAGGCACGGTGCACTTCCGCGCTGACACACGTTGGGAGCTGGTGCCGTTGAACTCTCAGACGTTGAGTCGGACAACTTCACTGGAGGACACACGGTACTAAATGTATGGAAAAATGGGAACCAGTCTGGAAGTGGGTGATATAAAATAGAGTATATATGAGTTTGGCTGGCCAGGATTGGTTAATAATGTAAGTTATGTTTTAGGAAAAAGAATCTTTTGAGGGCTTATCCTCGTCGTAACTGAACAAAATAGAGACATTGTTTTATTGATGGAATTTCAGTCTTTCAACAGTCTTGAGTTTGGAACACTCATTACTTAAATTAGCACCTGACGCTTTGGTGCGGAACTGAAAGCACATGTTTCAAACACATGTCGGTCCAGATAATGCCACGGCCGATATATTTTTCTCTACACATAAATTGACATCCATGTTCGTTCATACTGATAAATATCGGTTTGAACATGAGCACTCAGAAATGTAAAGTTACTGAATTTTGAATATTTTGGTGTTTGCATAAGTTTACTATGTGAACTGAATTACTACCGTGGGTCCTGGAGCACCAACTTTACCGGAGTCAAGTAAAAAGAAACACAACTGTACAGCATAATACATCAACTAGGAAATACAGTGTGTTTTAGAACGAACACCACAATTCCTGTTATGCATGCATTTACAGGAAAAGACCCGAATAAACACTAAAACACGTCAACATTAAGAACAACTGTAAGGAATTATATGGCGACCAAGTCTATTAATTAATCTGTGAACAACAAAAATAATCAGACGTATTGTAAAAAGTTCGAATGCCTTTCCTCTTTTGCTATGTACAAGATTATACATTATTACAACACAGCTTGTCAACAAAGATAAAAACACATCTGTAATCCGGAACAGATAATAATCAATACGATAGACTTGTGTTACTTAAATATATCTGACCTAATGTATATTTATTATAATTTCTGAAACAGTTAACATAAACTACAATATTGATCACAAAAAATGCCTAAAATTAGTATATACCTGTACTGATGAAAGATAGATATCACGAAGAAGACAGTTTCCGGAAAAGCATCCATTTTGTGTAACTATGCAGACAATTTAGCACTCTTTATAAGCTACAGACGAAAAACGCGAGCGAACTGAATTCATACTGCCGATACACTGTTCACTCTGCATTCAGTCAGTCGACCAAGCGAGTCAAACCAACTCTGTCGCAATAGTTCGACAAAACCAAAACAAACATACGCCATGGGCAATTTTGAAAACATACACCATCGACAATTCTGTAAGATGTAAACATACACAGTGGGTTGTTCTGTAAACATACGCCATGAATAATTATGTAAGCTGTATAATTGAACCATGGGAAGTTCTGTAAGCGGAAAAGGGGACCATACTTTACTTACATTAAAATAAAACAATGGCAGTTTTGTGCAACAATTCCATGTATGTATGACTGACTGACTGACTGTATGTATGTATGCATGCATGCATGCATGTATGTATGTATGTATGTATCAAAGATCTTAAAATTGCATAGGATCTATAAATAGATGCATACGTACGTGTTGACAGTTACTAATAATTAAATTAATACCAAATATGTTGACGAGTTTCGGGCTTTTTTTCCACTGGACAGGTCGTTCAGGTGGTATGTTAGAAGAATTAAGTTGATTCACATTGGATGGGTTAATTCATGCGAGTCTTCTACGATGCCGGATATTTACGATTTGTCAAGTAGTATTAGCGACAATATGCGTGTTTTAGCCTTTTCGCATGTACATAAATTCCTCGGACTGGTCAGTTTTATTATTCTTATTTCTTGTTTTCTTGTTGTAACATCAAGTCTGCAAACGTATTTTATGTTGTATTTTGATAATATTTGACAGGAAAGATATTCGTATGGATTATTCAGTGGAAATAAAAAGTGCTCATTGGAAAAAAATATTTTTTTGGGACTATTTAGAATTATTCAAAGGAGTTCTGGACAACGCCATTTACACACGTTAGGACCTTTGCGGACCAGTATCTTCGTGGATCTAAAACTTATATGGAACGTTTCACTCTTTTGGACTTTAATATAACTTTTTCGGGATTATTTTGTATTCAGCTTATAATACTGTAAGTTCCTCTTAAATTTTCATTTTCTAACATTAACATTAATTGTTAAATTGTTTATTGAGTTTTACAAAACTCTATGCTTTTGCTTCTTTCTGTTGTTGTTGTTGTTGAGTTTAATTATAGTAGCGTTCGCACAATTGTGCATGTGCCACTTTTTTTCTGACTGCACCGCAGCCTGCTAGTTGTTCCTGGGGAAGGGGATGGTGCCACCTCCCCCAGGCTTTTATGGATTCAAGGAACCCTGATAGCTTGGCCTCAATCTGTGGGTCCATAAAGGTCCCTGCAGTTGAATGGTTGGCTGTCATTAGTGGGAAGGAGAGCTCGGGAACGGTCCTGCTTGCTTTACATCGCTGGTTTCTTGTTGCATTTGCCTGGTGTTTTATTTTTTTTTGGTTTTTTTTCGAGATTTTTTTTTTTGTTTTTTTTTTCTAGACTTTTTTTTTTCTTCAAAATGTTTTAAAAGGAGGGGGGATGTTCTATGCTGTTTATAGAGGTTTATAGTAGATATCATGTATGAAGAGAGATTTTCAAGGTTATTATGGTATTACTAGTCGAGGTGTTTAGGGTGTGTTTCCTACGTTATGTTATTTATAAGTTTTTAGATATTGCCTCTTTAAGTTATTTATTAATTGATGTTTTTAGAGATTGAATGTTATTTATACTTTATTTAGCAAGAGACCGGGGTCCTAGCCGATTACACGGTTCGTTAAGGACATCTAGGACAGGAATCCTAGCTGATTACTTGGTTCGTTAAGGACATCTAGGACATCCGATTTTGCGGTTTCCTTAGTTTTTTATAGGTGCTTCGTAAGTGAATTATTTATTAATACTTTTATAAAATTGAATGATTTGTTATGGTTTTTTATGTGGTGGCTTCTAAATTTATTTAGCTAGTTACTGGGTCTTTTGGTTTTGTAGGGATAGTAATTATATTTTGTTCCTAAGTCCTGCTGAGGCTATGAATTGATTTATATTTTTGTATGCTGATTGTTTATTTGTATTAGAGTCCATAAGTAACTCTGGGTATGTGTGTGGTAATCCAATCTCTTTTTGGTTTTTGATAAATATTTTCCGAGCGGGTTGATATTTTGGGCATATATTGAATACGTGGTGTAGATCTTCGGTGGTGTGGCAGTTAAAGCAGTTAATGGTTGCTGGTTTGGGTCCTATAAACCTTCCAAAACTGCTTGCTAGTTTATTTTTTTCCAGTTATTATCCTGTTTATGGTTTTCTGTTCTAAATAGGTACCCTTAGGTAGCTGTATGTTCCTATCTACGTTTTTTTGGGTTTCATGGTGATTTTTCCCTTTTGTGGAGGAGTTCCAAAAATCTTGCCATGTTTGGTCTATATATGTTTGTGCGAAGCTTATTGCTTCTGTAGAGCTATAGTTAAGCTTGATAGAGTTTTGATCTCCTAGTTTGGTTTGTGCAACTTTGTCTGCTGTTTCGTTGCCAGAGATTCCAATGTGCGACGGTATCCACATGAGCTCGACTAATTGATGTGCTGTGGTGATATCGTCGATTAATTGGCATGCTCTGTCGAGGAATTGTTCCCTAGAGTGTGTATTGCGATTTTGGATCGATTTGATAACGCTTAGGGAATCGCTTATGATGACTGCTTTAGGTATTTGGTTGTCTTTGATCCATTGTAGTGATTCAAGTATAGCCCAGAATTCAGTGGTGTAAATGGAGCAATAGTCCGGTAATCTGGATCCCGTTTGTATATTGAATTCAGGGATGACTATTGCTGCTGCTGTTCTTGGTGGGTTGTTTGTTTTTGATCCATCGGTATATATTTTAACATAGTCCGGATATTTTTGGTTGATTTCGTTTACCAGTACAGGTTTTAGTAAGTTTTCTTGTCCTTCTTTATTGCCTAATTTGGTAGCTTCAATGTTAATCCTTGGTGGTTTTTGTAACCATGGTGATTTGTTCTGGTCTGTATTGTTTGTTACCTGTTTTTTTAGTAGAGGTATCTTTTCTCTTAGTTCAAGGATTACTTTGCCACTTGGTGTGATAGGTATGATTTTGGGTTTGAAGACAACTTTACACTTATTTATAGCTATTTTGGTGGGATGGTTGTCTGGGTGGGTATCTAATCGAATTCTTTCTGTTAGTTAGTTTATGACCATAGAGTCGTAACATAAATTGGGGGCTCGTCAGGGATATGAATTTTAGACCATTTCAGAGAAATTAAATTTGTTTTGAAATTTAAATTCATTTTTATTTCGGACATTTCTTTGTCCCTGTTCTGTTTATTTTCTTAGTGAACACCAGCAAGCTTTCACAGTGTCGTCTAGAGTGAGAGTGTTGTTTCCATCAGACCCAGGAGGGGTTTGAATGTTTAAGGAAAGATGAGGTGCTGGAGCTTTCCAGCCTCTGTTCTCTTTCGGAATTAAAATCGTCTTTGTTAAAACAGGAAATTTAAAATATTTTGGTCAAGTACTTCGGTTGAAAAGGAAATCTTTTGATGCAAATGCTTTATGATTAATTAGCAGGACTCTATCTAGCTTTGAAATTAAATTTAAAATATCTAAATTGAAGCACCAGACGAAAGTAGAGCTAAGCAAACTTCAATTGCAAATGCAAAAAAAAAAAAAAAAAAGGGAGAAAGGGAAAGAGAAATTCAAATTAAGAAGGAAGAAAGAGTCAGGGAAGAGCGGCAAATGCAAACGCAGACACAAAAGGAAGAAAGAGAGATGTAAATTAACTTACAAATATAAAAAGAGGAAAAAGAGATGGAGATGCAATTAAAATTTTAAGAATTGGAACTGTCAAAAATGTTTTGGTGTTACAATAATATTAGATTAGCACACATTTTTAAAGAAAAGCTGTTAAGAAATATTTTTCTCATTTTGAGAAAAATAGCTGAGAATTTAAAATGGCCAAGGGAGTGCAAGATTTTGTTATTTTTAGAGTACTTGTGGTAAAGCTCGAGAAGTTTAAGCTTCATTGTCAGTAGAAGCAAGTGCTGATTATGGTTTGGTCAAGGAATTTATCTTGAAGGCTTGTGAGTTGGTACCTAAGGCATATCGACAGAGGTTTCGGAATTGCAAATAAGAAAATAGTCTAACCCATGTCAAATTTTCTTTGGAAAAAGAAAAACTATTTGATATTTGGTGTAGTCTAAAAAGATTGACAAAGATTATGACAAACTAGACAACTTATATTAAACGAAGAGTTCAATTAGTGCATGCATAGTGACGTCAAGACGTACCTTGATGAGTACCATGTAGACACATTGGAAAACACAGTTCGTAAAGCTGATGAATATTCCTTGACTTGCAGACCTTCATATATCATTAAGTTTTCCTCCCAGCAGGTTCTTAGTAAGAAACTGATTCAGTCTCAAGCGAGTACTTACAAATTTCAATCTGGCATAACTTATAAGAATCAAACGTTTGATAAGACTGATACGAAATCTTCATCCCTTCCTATTCACACTTATTGGAATAGGGCACATTACTTTTTATTGTATTTTGCCTTTGTCTGAGAGGTCTTCTTGTTCTGAAAGTAGTCTTGTTCAGGGAGTAGAGTACGGCTTTATTCAAAATTCCACTTCACACTGCTTGCTTTCAAAACCGCCTCGCGCAACATCTGAGTCTTATAGATGCTGCATAAATAACGTTGATATAACTCCTTGTGCAATACACACAGAATGAATACAGATTAGAATTTACAAATGTTAATACTTTTAGATCTAGTATCCTTCGATATCAAGCCAGGGCTACACCACGAGAGGGCAATAAAGAACATATTCCAAAAAAGTCCGTCATTTTGAAATCGGCATGCTAACATTAACAATTGTCTAGTTGGTGCACTAAGTTATACGCAGCATTATAAACGTACGCACGCATGCACTGACGAATAATCAGTAGGTTAAATAACATGATGATATGATTGCATCGCTAAAATCGCAAGATCTGACCTAGATTACATTATCGCACGCGCTACATTTGCATTTTTATTAGACATTGTATATTGTAATTGTACGTGAGCTAATATATAGGACATATACTTAGAGATGTAAATATGTAGTATAAGTACCTGTAGAAATAACTTCTACCGTCCGTAGACATACACAGTGTGGCAGTCTGCCTACCGAACAATACCCATTCTTAAAGAAGTCGGTGAAGAGAATTCAGACGTGGGACGTGAATTCTGTCATAAAATGGATGACATCAGGATAATGTGTTTCTTCTTCGTTTTAGTAACAGGTGAGTTAAAATTTAAACTTTCGCGTTACTTTTCTATACTCTGTTCTTTAGCCCCTTCCTCGCCCTTTATGGTGTGACAAATCAAAAATTAGATTGCTGGAGTCTATCCTATTTCCTTACTGACGCCCTATTTGGTGTGACAAATTAAATATTAGACTCCAAGAGTCTAAACTACTGAGAAAAATTAACAATATACTCCAGAAGTATATTCTGATGTAACAAATTATACATTAGACTCTTAGGGTCTACACTAATGGCGTCTTTATAAGTGTGACAGATTAGACTCCAAGAGTACACACCAAAGACCTAACTGTCCCAAGAGTTTTTGGTGCCCTAGTAGAACAATGACTATAGCGCCCGCTTCCTCTTTGAGCATGACTAATTCACTACCGTCTAATTTGGTGCGCATTGTAGCCATGCGCCCTTGGTGACCGCCAAGTTCACCTATATGGTCGGGTAGGCCCTGCTAATGACGAACGTTTAACACAAATAATATCAAAGGTCGTAGCCATCTAATTTGTTAAATTATTGTTTAAAACAGAAACTGCATCCAGGTGACCTTTTTGTATTGAAACAGAAATGAAGTATAAAAAAGACACCCCACCAAAAAAAAAAAAAAAAAATACCCACAAAAAACAACAACATAAAGCGTAAAACAAAACCAACAAAAGAATCAAACCTAACAACTTGAAATGACAAACAATAAAAGAATCAAACCGAACAACTTGAAACGATAAAAAAAATAAAAGAATCAAACCGAACAATTTGAAACGAAAAAAATAAAAGAATCAAACCGAACAACTTGAAACGACAAACAATAAAAGAATCAAACCGAACAACCGGCAACGAAAAACCAGTCATTCGTTATACTAATTTCTGATTCACTGAATAGAGAACAATAATGTCACTGTTTAAACGAACTTATTTTCTTCTGTGGTACTATTTCGACTTCAAAAGCGAATCTTAAATCATTCTTAAATGACGAGAGAGAGAGAGAGAGAGAGAGAGAGAGAACAAGTTTTGTCGGCGTGTCGTGGCCTCTAAAGTGATACTAAAAATCGTATGTGCTCTACCGTTATCTTAGGTTTGCTTCGTGATCGGAGAACATAGTTTACAAAATGTCAGATGTTTAATTCATTGTAATAGATTAGGTCATCTCAACCCTGCCTTTTTCTTAAACCGCTGATATTTTTAGATCAGCCGAACGATGCGATTAAAATTTAGGCGAACTTAAGAAAGAGGTGTGTGTGTGTGTGTGTGTGTGTGTGTGTGGAGGTGCTTAATAGTGAGTTAAAGAAGAGTGCTGAAGAGTTAATTTAATCTTCTAAGCTTCGATTCAGGAGCAAATCTGATCTAAAAATTCTATTCTTACGTAAATATCGGTAATATTTCGTCATCGCCATAAGTTATAATATTACGCAAGTACATTATTGTTACCACACGATGAAATATAGCGTGCATTATCGCAGGTAAATAAAATATCTCCCATTTCTAAAACAAAACTTTGACTATATATGATGAGGTAATTAGGCATGGCCACGTCTCTGGTGTGACTACAATTTTATGGCTAGTAATTTTAATTATTTACAGATTGCAACGTCTTTCAAGTTATTGACTATCACAAATTATTGGAATGGTTAGAAAATCATGGTGTGTTGTTCACAATATTATCTATTGACCCAAATATCTACAATAAACATGTACGTGCACAGATCTGGTTAACATAACTAAACCGACCAATATACTGGGGGTTACTGACAGTCTGATAAAGAATAACAACAAAAAGGCATTCCAAATTGTGAAAGACCTCACCAGACAGAAACAACCAAGAGTCAGTACCATTCAAGACAAAAATGGAAAATGCCTCACAGAAGCGAGTGACATTGCAGAAAGATGGACTGAATATTGCAAAGAACTCTACAACCATCAGTCGACAGGAGACCCAGAGGTGCTTGAAGTTCCAAACTTCTCAAATGATGATCACTTCCCCATTCTCAAAGAAGAGGTGGAGTCAGCAATAAGAGCACTGAAGAATGGGAAGGCAGCTGGAGTAGACAACATCTCAGCTGAACTTATCAAGAATGGGGGGGGGATCAGTGAAAGAGCTACTAACAAAAATCTACAACAAGATCTGGCAGACAGGTGAATGGCCAACACAATGGACCCAATCACTGATTATAACACTCCCCCATAAAGGCAATCTCCAGCTGTGGAAAAATTATAGAACTATCAGTTTGATCAGCCATGCTGGTAAGGTAATGCTGAAGATCATCTTGAACAGACTGAAACCACAAGCAGAAGAAATAATCGCTGAAGAACAGGCTGGGTTCCGGAGTGGAAGAAGCACAACAGAACAAATATTCATGGTTCTGTATGAAAAGTACTCGCAACACCAACAAGACATCTATCATGTGTTCATAGATTTCAAAAAAGCCTTTGACAGAGTGTGGCATGAGGCATTGTGGGCCACAATGAAGAAGCATAACATGGGTAAAAAGTTAACCAATACCATCAAGCAGCTGTACGCCAAGGCTACCAGTACAGTAATTACCCAAGGTTCTGTGGGGGACTAGTTCCAGACAATAGTGGGAGTTGGTCAAGGCTGTCTCCTGTCACCCACGCTTTTCAACATCTACTTAGAGTGCATCATGAGCGAAGCCCTGGAAAACCACTGTGGGACAGTCAGCATTGGAGGGCGTAACATCACCAACCTCCCCTTTGCAGACGACATTGATGGGCTGGCAGGCAGTGAAGACGAGCTTGCCACCTTAGTGAAGAACCTGGATGAAACATCTTCCAGATTTGACATGGAGATAAGCGCTGAGAAGACAAAGCTGATGACAAATAGTGGCAAACAAATCTCAACCAAGATTAAAGTCAGACGACATGAACTGGAAACAGTGAGCCAGTTCAAATATCTTGGTTTCATAATCACCGAAGAGGGATCAAGAGCAGAAATTTTGTCAAGAGCAGCACCAACAATGGCAGCTCTGTCAAAGCTAAGACCCATCTGGAGAGACAAGAATATCTGTCTGAAAACTAAAATCAGACTATTGCGAGCTCTAGTCATCTCAATTTTTTGTACTCATGTGAGGCCTGGACCCTCACAGCAGAATTACAACGAAGAATCCAGTCACTTGAAATGAGATGCTACAGAACCATCCTTGGCATCTTTTCCATGGACCACATCACAAATGAATAAGTGCGTATCACCATCAGGCGCAAAGTAGGCCAATATGATGACCTCCTCACCACCGTCAAAAAGAGAATGCTGAAATGGTATGGCCATGTCACTAGAGCCAACAGTCTATCCACAACAGTCCTGCAGGGCAGCGTCCAGGGTGGCAGAAGGAGAGGTAGACAGAGAAAAAAGTGGACTGACAACATCACAGAATGGACCAGGAAAAGTTTTGCGGAGACACAGGCTTTGGCACATGATAGAGACAAGTGGAGGGAACTGGTCAGATGTTCAGCAGCACAGTGCCTCGACGACCACACTCGGTCATGTGACTGATGATGATCATGATGACTGACAGACTAAACAACATTACCGTTCGTCTATTATTGATTGTCATTGGTCAACACAAGCCATTCCAGAAATATCCATAACGTGGTGCAATCTAGGTTTAAGTACGTTATTCAGTCAGGCTCTGTTGCGTAAACAACGACTAAAAGGCTGGTACAAAGAAACAAGAAAACAGTGAATTTTACAGTTTTCAGTGTGTATTACCCAAGCTGTGATTGAAAAAGAACAAGAAAGAAAAAAGCATGAAATACGGGAGAAAAGAAAAATAAAAGGAAATAATTTTATCAAGTCTCCTAACGGTCCAGGACAGTAGAATGTGGACATATTTATATGCCATAATATTATTATACGAGGAAAATGAGTTTATTAGAAGGTTACAAGATGAGTATGAAGCATCGTAATAATTGTTGGGACCAATGTAAATTCAGATTTAAAGGCACGGGGCTGATTGACTACGTCAGTCAATTCATGGAATGGTCACATATTACAGCGTCTTACTGCTTATTCGGACCAATGGCTGCAATGACTCGGGGCTGGCTGACTACAGCAGCAAAGTCACAGGAAACGTTCAAGCTGGTTGGAGATGTGTAACGAAAAACAGGTTTGTTTTGCAGACTTTCAAAATGTGATGGCTTGTCAACACTTTTTTGGGTGTTGTTTGTTCAAGACTGAACGTCATTTCATACCGTCAACATAAATTCTTCACATGCACATTTTATCATTACACAAGCAATGTTTAGTCCAAGATTGGTCCTAAATGTTTTTTTTCAAATATCTATTTGAAAAAGGTAATGAAAGAATACTAAATTTGTTTCTAACATTTCGGTTGATAGTTCCTCCTATCCCACCCCAACATGTGGATTTGGCATACGTTACTCTCAACATTTCTGTAAAACCTACGTGGCTGTGTTCTGACCGAAATCTATCTCGATTAAGGTTTCAAGTAATATACCTGACAATGGAGGGCTATATAATCCTCTTTTATAACTGAGTAACTAATATTTTCATCATATGTTGCGTATTGTAACCTGAGTGTAATAAAGAATTTGTCTTGTCTTGTCTTGTTTATAAATGGTTATCTAATCCTTTCTGTTTATAGTTGACTTTCTAATCCTTAAGATCTTTAGAGGGCTATTTAATCTGTTCTGTTTATAGCGGACTATATAATCCTTAACATTTTTAGAGGGCTATCTAATCATTTCTGTTTATAGCAGATTTTCTAATCCTTATTATTTTTAGAGGGCTATCCAAACCTCTCTGTTTGTAGCAGGTTTACTGAAATATACAGACACTGATATGAACCTCCGTAGTTTTATAATGGTTTATTTACAGTCTTTTGGCAGGATTTTATAATATGGCGAAGCCGTAAATTAATCACAGAAGTAAGACACATTGACTCCCGCTAAACACAGGGGCGTCAGCAATTTTTTTTTTTTTTTGGGGGGGGGGGGAGAAAGCTGGTTGCCAACATGCAGTGGTCAGCTAATAAGTTTTACAGATGAAGGCTAAAACAGGTTTAGAGGTAAAATCGAGGGTGTGTCTTACCCCTATGTGTGGGCCCTCATGGGTAGATAATAATTGGGTGTGGGTAAACGAAACTGCTGATAGCTCTTACGATTGGGGCAACTTCGGCTACTGACGCGATGTAATGTCTGTCTCTTCACTGGCCAGCAAAATTCACATATGGGCCTGGTGTCGACAAACCTTTGGCAGAGGCTACAGCACTAGCCCAGTGATGATGAATTGTGAAAAAAGAAAACAATGATTACAATAAAGACGACTTAAATGGTGATGACGATGATGACGGCAACAAAGATAATGATATAAATTCTTATCGTCCCAGAATGGACACTATGTTGGCAATGTATCATTTTAACACATCGACACTTTCCTGGCTGGCAATATGTCTATGCCACGAAAAAAAAAACCAATGTAATAACACATCTAGAGAGCTTCTAAATTACGACCCACGTGAAAAACCGACTGGTTCATTAGGTTGTATCAAGGTGCGAACTAAGACTTTAATTCAGGCCATCAGTACGTACGTACGTCTGTGTGGTGATGATAGCTATATTGATAGCTCAGCGGCAAGGCAGTCACCTTGTACCTTTGCAACCTCCGCTGGATACTCTTTCTTGACCGCCTATGTAAAAGTAGTGGCTTCCTCTAGGCATTCCCAGTCTCAAAACAACCTCTCATAACATTCGAGTCTTGAAGAGCAGACTGCATAGGTTGATGAGACTCCTTGTTTTATCGACAGAAAATAAATGCAGATCATGACATCAATTTAAACGTACGCACGCATGCACGTACATATACTCAGTAGGCTGTATAACACAAACTCATCTTTTCACTCTGACCTAGATAACACAACCGCACACGCTTCTTTTGCATTTTCATTGGATACTCTATGTCCTAATCGTACGCTGGCTTATACAGTTTATACTTACAGATACATAGATGTTGTACGATTATCTATCTGTACAGACAACTGTTTTGATTCATTTACATTACAAGGCGTGACTACCTTCTCACCAATAAACATTAGTCGGTGATGATGAACAGTATAGCGGTATACACCAAGAAGTGAATTCTGACGTGAGACTCGTATTCTGCTCTAGAATGGATAACGTGGATAGGATAGTATGTTTGTTCTGCTTCACTATAGTAACTGGTGAGTAAGATTCGAAATGTTCTCTCTCTCTCTCTCTCTCTCTCTCCGTCTTGTATGGCGTAACATATCAAACAATATAAGCCCCCCCCCCCCGTAGTCTACACTAATGACGAACATGTATCACAAATAATATGTAAGGTCCTGTCCATGAAATTTTGTTTAATTATTGTTTGTAACACAAGTTGCAAGTTGGAAACTTACAGACAATTAAACTGAAACGACGAAAAAAACAATAAAACAATTCAACTTAGCAACCAAAGCTGACAAACCAATCAGTCATTACATTAATCAATAATTGTTTCAATTTCAACAGCGCATTTTACACCAGTGTTAAAGAGAGAGAGAGAGAGAGAGAGAGAGAGAGAGGCTTTTAAATCATATACTCTTATTGTCTCATATAGAAGTCAGTAATGTTAACGAGAATCAAATTTTACTATTCCTCACATAAAATTGTGCAAAAGGAATAAAGCATCATTACATAAATAATTTGCTGAAAAATAGCTTGAGGCATCGAAAGATCCGTGTTTGTTGGTCGTTGAGGTCAAGTTCTTCCCTGTTGTGGATCTTTAAGAAATTACAGAATGAAACGTATCAAATGAATTATAGTTTAAATAATAATAATAATAATAATAATAATAATAACTACAAAAGCAACAGCAACAACAAAAATCTTTATTTAGCGAGGATAACACATTTGCTAATGAAAGACCCATTTGCCATGTAGTCCTCCATTTTTGTAAAAGGTTATGTTATAAATTTATTTAAAAAAGTAACTTGCACACACTGAAGTATGCTCGCATATGTATTCACGCAGATTAAAAATGTATCAATATATGTAACTATAGTAGTCAACAGATACACATATGAAAAATATATACTACACAGATGTGTGTATTTCAACATGTCAGATGTCATACATAAATGCGTGAAATAAAACACATATCATTTCCGAATATATACATGCATGTATGCACGCAAAGGTAAAATATAACAGCTCAGAAGAGCCAGCAATCTGTACACTAAAACCTCAGAACGTCTAGAAATGTACAGAAATTATGAGATGCTGTACGGTGTTTGGTATAAACAATCTGTACACCGTGCTAAAATTATGCTATGCTGTAAGGTTTTTAGTATACAAAATCTGAACACCGTGCTGAAATTATGCTATGCTGTAAGGTTTTTAGTATACAAAGTCTGAACACCGTGCAGAAATTATGCTATACTGTATGGTGTTTAGTATACACAATCTGTACACCGTGCTGAAATTATGCTATGCTGTAATGTGTTTAGTATACGCGATCTATACACCAACAACTCAGGACGTCTATAAAGTTATGAGTAGTAAGACCAATGCCAGTTTTGACGTTTGGAAATGTCGTGTGGTAATTTGGACATCACGTCTGTGTGCATTGTAAGATCTTCGTAAGAAGAAGTTAGAGTAACCGTTCATTACTTCATTTGCACTGGATTAGGTTGCAATACACAGTTTCGTATGATTGGTGATGTGGTTACATTTTTTTAAAAATGTTTTTACTCCATGTTTCTTTTTCTTCATTTACTAATACATTTCTTTTTCATTTTGTCGAGTTCAAGATTAAGTTTTGGACTAAAATGTGCATGAGCGGCAGCCCATTTATGTTTTCCTAGTTCTGTTTGTATTCGTTTATAGCAATTTTACTTCTATCTTCATTAAAGTTAAATCTGGGACGCAATCATTTTCAACATCTAATATATGAAAAATACCTCAGATTTTGTTAAGTATTAGTTTCTTATAGGGTTGAAAATAGCGAGTATAAACGTTTTTATTCTTTTTTGCGTTGCGGTGAAAGGGTTGGATGGTATGATTCTAAAAGGGTAATCAAAAAAGAACAGTTTTGCCTAACCAAACTTTTACTTATTAAGTTTCTCAATTCGCTTACGAGTTTGAAAATATATACATGTTGATGGTCATTGAAAGGCGAGTATATATTAGGACAGAATTTTTCAGTACAAGTAACAAGATTGGAAATTCCTCTAAATTGTGTTAAGAGTAAGTTTTGATTAAATTGTATTAGAAGTAAATTGATAAATCATACTGAAAGTAATCTTCTACTAAAATATATTGAGATTGAATCCATTTATTTCGGTATTGCAATTATATACTATTTAATACAGATTGCGCTCTTATGATCAAGTACGAACTGTCTATACATACATTTCCCTTGTATCCTAAAGTCGGCACACAAAGAAAAAAAAAAATACATGTAAGCACCGCATTGCGGAAACCTAGAAAAATCATAAGCTATTACTAATCGCGCTGACGTTGTAGAATTATCTGTCTAATGACATACATAGATCCAGACGATAGCCTGTAAGAGACTACGAAGCTTCACTTGAGGTTCTGGCCATGGCAAAGAGCTAGGAGCGCGCCATATTTGGCGTTGTCTTCAGAAACTGGTATAAAAACCCCAGCTGCGGGTCGACACCAGTTTTGCTGGTCAGAAGCTCAAATAGACTTTTGTCTTTACAGCTCGATCCCTAGTACCTTCAATTCCCCAAGAATGTAGTCACGTCTTCATCATCATCGAGTGACACTACATCAAATGACTTGAACTTCCTTCCTTTCTTCTCTCTCTCTCTCTCTCGGAATGAGAAACGGATTAACTTAGAAATTACGAAATAAAACTCTTCGTAAAAGCTGGTGGAGAAAGAACAAATTCATTCGTAAAATATACATCTTCGAACAGTTATTTTAAAAACTGCATAGTGTTACGTTATTGTTTTGCCAGAAGCCCTTCCGTCAAATATAAAGCAAGTTTAAGGGAAAGAAAAGTATTATGGTGTTTTACAATGTATTTAAGTTTATACATAAAAAATAATTTTTATTTTATTTCACGCGCATCTGGTTCAGTGATTTCCAGATATCGTTGTATTAATGATCAATGAGCAAACTTACTTTGACATTAAATACATCTATGCATTTTCACATCCTTTGCAACTTAAATGGCGTTTGTATCTTTAGAAGTTAAACCAAGAACAAGCACGATTCACGAAATATGTACCATAAACGAACCTCTGTTGTTCACTTCGAGCTCCCATTGGGGAACAATTACATTTTGCTGAGAAATATACTTTACTGCCCTGTATATGTAAGTTACCTGTGAAATGTACATCAAAAACCTTACAAGATGCTCTTGTTGCATAACTCTGAGACTAACAGTCATGTGTATACGCACTACCGGCATATTTTCATGCAAAGTTTAATGATTTATTCTTTCTTTATGTGGGAATAGAAACTTGCAATCTTTCCGTTTATAACAGTAAAAATATTGTTCTCAGAGCTGAAAGCTCGGTAATTTTTGCGTTATAAATAATGTTTAAACGGATCCTAAAGTTCATTCTTGAAGTTATGCCAACATTTTTACTTCGATATGCTCCGTAAAAATAAGTCTTGTATAACAGATAAAAAGCATACTTTAAAAAAAAAAGAAAGAAAATAAAAAATAAATCGTGCCCAGAAGGTAAGAACTGGTACGTGTGTGTGTCTGTGTGTGTGTGTGTGTGTGTGAGAGAGAGAGAGAGAGAGAGAGAGAGAGAGAGAGAGAAATAGGACAAAAAGAATACACTCTGAAGCCAGAGTCCTTCCACACTCTCCTTAACACGCGATATAATAATATTCTTTCTCCATATATGATTTCACTTCATATTATCAAACAACCTTCTGCAGGAACCCACGATAACAACTTCCGCACTCTGTGATGTATATTTGTACTGAGTAACTTCTATATGCACTGATCTGGATGACTGCATTTAAACGCCAGTTAATTAATGAGCACGTCTGCTGCTCACAAATAACTTTATCTGTAGGTAAGGTCTGCCCTCTTTTTGGCGCTAAATCGAGAGGGTACATGATCACCCACACATAGGGGCGCCCGTAAGTACAGTATGGGTCGAATTATAATCGCTGTAACCTGTATGATAACGTTCTTTCTTAATATTTAATTTCGCTAAATATTATCACGAATCCTATATATCACCATTCATTATAATTTAACAGGTCAGAGAGTTATAAATTCTTCTATGAATCGAAGCCAAGAAGCGAGTAACGACAGTTATAGTAATTATAGTCGTACTGTCATGACAGTGCCCTATCCCAAAAAGCCATGTGCTCATCCCTAGCGTGGGTTTGAGTGTGGCGTGGTTAGAATTAAAATTATCTCAGCTGTCAGATTATATTGGTGTCATTAATTCAAGATCATGTCATAGAACCAGGTTAACTAACTGGATGATTGGAAAGGCGCTTTCTACTGTATGTATGTATGTATGTGTGTATATATATATATATATATATATATATATATATATATATATATATATATATATATATATATATATATATATATATATATATATATATATATATATATTAGTTTAGAGGACATCCCTTTTATATTCAATTACATTCGCAGTCTATATTTTGTGATATTTTGTATATCTATGTTTAAAATAACTATAAAATATAGAATTTTCAATATTCTATTTTACTATTCGTTGTATTGTTGTATTAGTGCCTAATGTGATTTTCTTGTTTTTTTAACTAATGGACGATTAGATCACAAAGAGTTTATGCTCCTATTTAATTCAAGTCGCATAGATGAGAGAGAGAGAGAGAGAGAGAGAGAGAGAGAGAGAGAGAGAGAGAGAGAAAGAGTTATTATTATTATTATTATTACAAAAGCAATCCTCACTCACACACACAGAGCGAAAAACATATGATTGCCAATGATCTCGCTCAACAGCATCAGCATACGATTATGGTGTTGCAAAGTATAACAATTGAAAATAAGAACACTCTATGATTTTGCTGGAAATTGTATGGAAAAGATTTACAGCTGAATCTAATGGCGCTGTGTTTTACTGCGTTGGTCTTAATAAGGCTGCAACCATTCGAAGAACCGTTTTTTCCATCACGATTGACATGTGATAAGGAATTAATTTTCCTACACGCTTGAAGGAATGCCACGTGCCTTGCCTGTCAAATGTGCATTATCGTTACGGTATATGATGATTAATAAATATATAAAAAAGTAGTACTAATATTAGTAGCCTTACTCGTACCTCGTGGACAGGGTACTAACATGAGCATATACGTGTTAATGGAGCAAGCCGGGTGTGATTCACACCCGGCGCTCTTTGAGCCTAATAATGACACTTTAAACATATTCCTTGCATATAATCCAATAAATTGAGTAGTCCTCTTATTTAATACTGGAAGTATCGAAAATCATTGTAGAAATAGTTGTAAAATCTCGTTTACCTTTTTTAGCCGATATTTTCGTTTAGATCGTCCGCCATATTATTTCAAATAATGATTACTTCCGTTCTCAGCCTCGTTTGTTTGTGTGCCATATAAAGACATTGACGCCTTATTTGGAAATGTAAACAAATCGTAGTAAAAATTTGGCGCCGTTTGGGTCAGAAATTCTGCGCATTAAAAGTAAATACGGTTTATCGGCAACTTTGAAATTCACCAAGAAGCGATTATTCGCACTTGATTGATAATAATATAGCGTAGAATATCGAAAATATGGTCTGACAAGCCTTACGTAGAAAAGGGGTCACGGCGAGAGTCTCGCGTTATCTGTCATGGCGGACAGTATAAGGTTAGAATAACCATGCCAATTTATTTTATCGCATAAGGGCTTAATAAATTCAAAATAAGCCAAACTTCTTTCACAAGATGATTATACTTATGTAGTTGATTTCTGCACTGTTTGTTTTTCTGACTTTAGTGATGATATTTTTTGCTCCATTACATGATATGGGATCAGTTCGTAGTCTCAACCACAACAATATCAAGTTGAGGCTACGACATTGTAGCTAATAAAAAAGGTTGTCTCGCTTTGTTCCCTTGGAATACTGTTGAATGTCCGTTTCTAGTGTGAGAAATATTGTGTTACATAAACGGAACGTGGTATTCGTCTAATATCATTATAATAAAAAAGGCCTCGTGTATCATCTTCTTGTATACTTGAGATGCAGGGCCATACTACACGGGAGTAAGTCCCTTTGTACTATTATCTGGGTACGTCCCTCCCAGGTGAATCTTTATAAGCCTGGCGGTACATCACCCGTTATCTTGTAAATTAATTGGGGTACTTGTTGTGGACAATAGCTTTGTTTCTTAGTATATTAATAGATTTATAATTGGTGATGTCGTAGTTTTATTTCGAAGTACTATCAAGAATGGCATTCAAAATAACTCCAACAGAAAAAACAACAACAATAACCCCCCTCCCCCCACAAGCAACTCCCAAAACCTTCACTTATTAATTTTCTAGAATTAGTTGTCTACATTAAATCATTATTTAAACTGTCAGCCACTGAACTGCACGACCTCTTGCTGTATGTCACCAGCACGGTATTGTATACCTGTAATAATCAACACCAAACGGTACACATTTTGAAGATAGATACCAGTGACAAGTGTGTGTGTTGTGTGATAACGTCGTTTTTTCAGTCATATCGCTACGATGTCTGCAGTGTGTCAGTTTATAGTGATGTCTAGCACTGGGACATCATGCCTCAGACATGTAGCATGATGTCCCACCCAGTCACATTATCCTGACACCAAGCCGACCTGGCACGGCAAGGCAGCTGTTAGTACTATTTTTTAAAGTCTTTGGTATAACTCGACCGGGCTTTGAACCCACGACCTCCCGCTTCTGAGGCGGACGCTCAAACCACTAGGCCACCGGAGCGGTATTACCAGTGACAAAATAACTGTAATGCGAGTTAACATTGCTACTTTATTTTGTACCAGCGACAAAATAACGTAGCAATGTTAACTAGCAATTCAGTCGTATTTGAAAATGATTGATACGTGTAAATCGAGCGCAGACCAGTGTTGATTGCAACCAGAAATTAAGCGACAGTCGAAAAGTGGAAGCCGCGTCTGGTACCGAACTAGACTGCACGCTTGCCTAGGTCACATGCAAATTCCCGTTTGAAAACATAATAAAGAAAGAACATCCTTGCAAGTTAATTTACAATCATTAAAATCTTTTCTTTTTCTTTTAATGATGTTACTCTCTGAAATCTGTTAGAAATAACCACTTACCGATATTTCCACATTACCCCACCCCAGCAGTATCAATCCGTGCGTGAAATGTGTCAACAAAACTAAAATCATTATAAAGTGAAGGAACTTTTTTTTATCAACATACAATAAAAAGAAAATCCACGTTTCTGAGTTGATATACAAAATTATTTCACCCACGAATGAAAAACATTTCGTATTTTCACGAGTGGCGTGATCACTCTTGACACTCCGATGTTTTCACTTAACTTAAAAACGTAGATATCCTCTATATTTTCATATCGACTTAAAACCTTAGACATCACAAAATCCTTACAGCCGCTAAAAAACGTGGATATCTTCAATATATAATGAGGATATTCAGTGTTCTGCTTTATGGCGAAGTGATAGCTATCTTTTAATATACCGTACACGTTTCAGCCATTGGCTGCTTCATGACACGTGCATAATTTAACAATTGCCCTGGTCAGCAATAACAATTCATTGTAGCCTTAGCGACGGGAGATGGGGGCCTCGAGTGGCCGAGCGGTCTAAAGCGCTCTCCGTTACGGATCACTGCCATCTCACATCTGTCTGCGTGGGTTCGAGTCTCGGATTCGGCTAATGTGGGTATGTGAGAACGGGGCCGGCGCCAGACCCGGCCAGACTATCTGGCGTCCTAGGCAAGGTTAGATTCTGGCACCCCTCCCCCCCGAAAATATCAATTTCAAGATTTATAAACAATATATTTTTTTTAAAAAATGCACCCCCCTGAAATCAGCGCCCTAGGCGGCTGCCTAGTTTGCCTATATGGTAGCGCCGGCCGTGTGTGAGAAAGCTTGCCAGTAGCTTCTCGTGGGTCGGTGGTTCTTTCCGGGGTTTTTCCAGGTTCTGTAATGTACACATTGATTAAGATTTTGTGGGATTGTACGTCTACCCCAACCCCGCCCATGGATTCGGTTACTTCAAGGACTTAAAGAAAGGGGGAGAATGTCCAAATATAACCGCTTGGATATTGCTAGAAAGCATACCAAGAGGCGTTTTCCCTGATGAAAGGAATGTATATATGTGTTTTTCTAGCAACGCTAATATTTAAATACCCGTGACACCTTGTTTAGTGATAAAAAAAAAACAGAAAAAAAATACAAACTCTACAAGCTGTTACTAGCTAGGATCTGAGTCCTCCTGTTCATATTTACATTTCTACCTTCCAATTGCTTAAACAAGTTTTAGATTCAATTTTGCTAAATGTTAAACACCTGCCATTTTTAGCCTCAAATTCGATATGCTTCTAATCATATATGTGCATGAAATCCCTGTCTGGAAGTAGCTAACGTAACAGGATTAAGTAAGTGTATGCTTTATATTTTCTGAAAAGTCGCAAAATTAAAAAACAAAACTATCGGCCTCAACAACAATAGAACAAGATCTTGCAGAAAATTACCCACAATGACATGTAACGGAAGTTCCGAGTTATTCCTCATCTGATTTAATCATTCTTCTTCTAAACTAAATTTAAATTCACGAACCTGAGCAAAATAGGCAGGTTATCGCGTGATCAAACTGATGGTTTTAATATTTAATTTTTTTCTTTTCTTTTCTTCTTATCAACTTGAAGCATTTACCTCCTCGATCCTGTTGAACTTGAGTTTATCAGGCTAATATCGACAGTTTTTCATTGGTGTTTTCTTATTTATTGGCCACCGTTTTGAAAACAATCGATGATTTCTGATGATGTCATGATATACTCACTTGTTGCATTTCAATTTATTTCCCCAAAAGTTTTGTCTATTTTGAATCTAATATTTAACATATATACTGAGAAAACAAAGCATTAAAGAAATCCGTTTTCTGAGAATATGTTGTCTTATGGATGGGAAATTATTTCAGTTGGGATTAGAGGTGTCAGGAGTCGTAATTGCGAGTGTCAGTAAAATACTTTTTTAAAAATTTTTATATCAACGCTCAGACGGAACAAAGTTTTATCAAAGTGTCCTGATTCACTCAGCTTGAGATGAAACACTTTTATAGTTCATGTGACGGATATAAACGTAAATAATCACCAAAAAAAACCCCAAAACCCACAAACAAAACAAAACAAAACAAAAACAAACACATTTTTTTTAAAGAAATGGGTTTCGTGCCTTTGACTGGAGAAGGATACTAGAAACAAATCACATTTATTACAATACCGACTTTTATACAGGATATTCATTTTTCATTTTACAGGACCCAAGGATATGAATAGATATAATGTTGAAAAACGCATCCGTTTTATCTAATAATTTTCTTCTTTTGTTCACCACCTAATAGCATTTTTACTGACATGAAATTTTATCCCGTTTTTACCCCATTAGAAGCATGTCTACATTATGTCTGAAGAAGTTGCTCCGTACCTATATATTACTAACACTTGATGTTTATCATAAATAATCCGGTTCTTTGAAGACATGGATCAATAGCGGAGTGAAATACGGTCTCTTGATATCTTTGTGAAAAATATCCCTGAAGGATACAATAAATCAGTAAAATCCATTCTGTATATCAAAAGTTAGTTGTTCATGTCTTAACATGTGTCTTTATTAAGGCAGATTTGTTCGCTAGATAAAGCTTACCTCGAAACAAATTAAAAAATTTAAAATTTATTTTTAGCAAAAAATGCTTCCAGTCCAAGAATATCTACCAACTCCTTAATATATACAGACCAACTGCATACCAGTTGCAATATACGTCTATTACTACGCAGACCTATTACCTTCTATTATCAAATGTTCCCTTGATATCATTTTCGAAAGAAACGACAATGGCAATGAACCAGATGTTTTCATAGCTTATCGACCGTCTTTTCCCATGCAAGAATTTGCACATGCCTATAGGATGAATTTTGAGGCCTATTGCAAAACTTCATACAAAAGATATATATACGTGACAGGCAAATTAATATTGAAGGATAGGCACATATATACCTAGTTTTATTAGATATATTATACGATGACTAATGAATTGTATGGATCTTTCATTTATTTATGCATATATTTTATTTATTTACTTGTTTGCAAGCATTTATTTATTCATTGTAAGACTTATTTTCCCAAAAGATTCATTTTCTACGTCCTTCTGTTCGTCCGTTCATCAGTATATATTATGACTGAAGGTTTTTGTTTGCATTTTAAATAATTTGTTTCCAGTTTATAAAAGAATTCGGATGTACCGATATGATTTTTTTCTCTGTCCCTTGAGCTTCGTTATATCTGGAGTTTACTGTACTATTTCACCTATTCTGAGATGAAGATATCACGCACACCAAAACCTTGTAGATGTGACCTCATTTTCATATGTCTTTGAACACGGTATAACATTAATGAATGGATCTCATTTATTTATTCCTTTTCATCTATCGTTGCCAAACTCAGAATAATGACAATGTTCTGAAAGGGTAATTAAAACTGCGTAAATTGTGTGGGCGTGCACTAAGTTCTTTATCTTTTACCTATTACCAGTAAACTTGCACATATGATCATTTTTAGATGAAGATATATCTCGCATAGAAAATGGGTAGTCGCTACTTACTTTCCAGGGTTAAACGAACAAAGTTTAAAATACTAATACCACAAACGTTTTCCTCATTATGACTCTAGAGTATTTATTTATTCATTTATTTTGGTTTTCTCGTTTCAGCTCTCGCCGTTGAGATTCCAACACTGCGTGAGTATAAAACATGTAGTTTAGCAACTCATTGTTTATAGGACTGAACTAATAATTTCATAATGTCAACGTGTATCTACAACTATAATATTGTTGATGAATACATTGCTTTTCTGCGATCACTCTATGTAGTTCAGCCTCTTATTTATAACGATAATATTACAGTCTCTTGCATCGTTTATGGAATTTCTGTACGTATGAGGGACGTTTCGAAGAACTCGCAGACCGTTTCTTCATATCGATTCATGCTCAGCCTGTTTGATTGTTTAAATCTCAACAGTGATTGATAGGGTACGAGTCTGAATATAGTTGTTTATATATTTTATTGTTTATATATTTTATGATGTGTACTTTAAACAAGAATTGATGATTTCCCAGAAGAACCACACAACAAGGAAACAGGAGCTTAAACCAGCGCTTGTCACAAGTAAACTTTATGAATAGAGTTTACCTTTTTGTACAGTTGGGGATATGCTTAAAGATCTATAATTGGTTATCATAGCGTATCAATTATCTATTTAATGATCAGTTTTGGAATATTTGTATATCTGCGTAATGGACAATGTTTTTCATATACTTGGTAATAATAAATTTGTTTTTATCCTTTAAGATCGGACGGTTTACCGTCATATTTGCTACCTGCCATGTTTTTATGAATGAATCTCCTAAACAACAGTCGACTTTATTAACCTGAATATACTATTGACATGTTTGATTTTTCCTGAAATATTGCTCTCAAAACGTCAAACAGTGCAAAAGAAAGCGAAGACTTTAACTTTAATAGTTTCTAATCGATTAATGGAAATTATAATCGAACATTTGGTTTCTGACTTTTTCGACTAAACGTGGGTTATCTTGACTATAATATTCACACCGCTAATCTTTCTGCAAACCTTCGAGTTAAGTTTTTTAAAATTATTCAAATAGTTTTAATCATTTATTTTTAATAAGTTATCGGAGTCTATTTATTAGAGGTTATTCTGCAAACACGGACGTAAACTAGTTCTATAAAATTGCTGTGAAGTAAAATAGGACGCCATGACCATTACACGTTGCCTAATATGCCGTCATACCATAGCGAACTATTTTTATCAGTGTGTATACTGAAAATAAACCCCAACAGAAACTGAAATGATTTTATTAGCCTAATTTAGCGCGAATGATAAATTAGGTTGGGTGGGCATCCAATAAAAATGAACCATACATGTTACTACTTATTTTAAAAGATCGTCCAAACTCTCTCTCTCTCTCTCTCTCTCTCTCATGTTTGAAAGCAACGAGTAGAAATTGGATTTATTCTGCAACTGAATTTATTTACGAGGTTAATAAAAAATAAACGCTGATCTTTGAATATCTTAAAACTGTACTAATGTTACGACACTAAATGTATGTTTGCACCCCTTTTTTGTATTAGATGAACGGACAAAGAGATCGACGAGTTATAGCACCACACTGGAACCAGGGAACTGGGAAAGTTGCAAGGTAAGTTCATACATATAAACAAACGCTGGACCTGCAGCTGATCAGCCATATCTTGATTTTTGTCATCCTCATGTATATTTTACATAATTATACCAAACCACGTTGGTATGAAAAACTAAAAAGAATGTTGTTATGTGTCTGCAGGTTCTAGGGACGATATTAAATAATGTACCCAGAACAATTACAATTATGTCAACATCCAAACATTTAAGAGTATTTGATACACGTGACCAGGTTAAATCGGGAATAAGAGGATTAAAGGATTTTCATGTGTCTTATATTTCACTAAAGTACTATTTGCTTTGTTAAGCCATGCTGTGTTTAGAATGTTCACAAAATAGTATTCAACCTTGATGTCAATTTCTACATGACTTACATTATTTTATATATACTTAGAATCTCCGTGCGTTGGGCACTTGTACTCGTTATACTTAATAATCATGTATATCCTTACGTACCGTGGTCATGGTAATATTTGTTTTACGTGAACCTAATATGAGAGTTCTACGATATAATGTATCTGTCTGCCATAAATTAAACTTGAAGTGCGTGTGGCAAGCTTTATGACTTACAAAGTGTGATTACTTACCATAACACTCTGGCATGCAATGTCACTCTCATACCGTAAATTATCTGCTGAAGATGACACAAGTCAGTGAATTGCCGTGCAGAATGAATCACCGGTACATGTATGAACAAGGTTCAAGGGTCACCTTGTTAATATACAAACGAAACATAGAATAAATAGAGAAGATTCGGTTACAAGAAAAGAACATTATGGTGGAAGCTATTTTTCTGTGAAAATGACCAAGTGTGGCGTTCTCGCGAATTGGGGTGGGGTTCTCCCAATATAATTTAATTAAATTAAATTGAAAGTTCCACCCTGGCTCGTTAGGTTAGAAAGTTAAATTAGTGATGATGTAGATTTACAGCTCTGAGCCCCCAGTCAGCAATGCCGACGGTTAAATTATAGAGAACACGAAGATGAAATTCAATCAAATAACAATTTAATAAATGTGATAATTTAAAAACGATAACTTCCAAACACTCGTCTTTCCCTCGACCAAGTGACAGCCTAATTCATCCCGTGATTTACAGTGTGAGTTCGATTTTCCCCCTGTCCTTGCATCTACTCATCTATTCCCGCTGATTCTTCCTTCTTTCCGTTCCTCTAACTCCTCCTTTGTCTCTGTTTCCCTCTCTACTATCTCCTCCTCCAACTTCGCTCCCAGACTTCAACTTCTCCTTTCCCTCTCTATTATCTCCTCCTCCAATTCCGCTCCCAGACTTCAACTCCACCCTCTTCTCCTTCCTTTCCTCCGTCTCTCTATCCGAGACAACGGGACCAAACTTTAACTGGTCTGTCCCTCAAAGCTTCCTGTGAAAAACCACAAGGCGTTAACAAATGTTTTATCGAACTTCACCTCACACTATAACGACAATTAACCATCAGATAGCTGTCACTGTTTCGGCCACGCATGCATACACATCGAAATTCCCACACACTTCTTGCAGGGTAAACAATGGCGTAATAACACAGTATCAGCGAATTGTTATACAGACATCAATACATTGCGTCACGTCAGTATATACACATATATATTTAATCTCATCGTACTACAATCTGACAAAATCAGACGCATGTCTGTACATTACAAATGTTCAACAATGGCAAAATCTATAATCATATGAACATATGTTTTAGTCTACTATAAAATACCCACATAGTAAATTACAATATTAACTCTTACGACGGCTAGCAAGCTATATAATTCTTTACAAATATCAACTCATTTCTTCAAAATATGCAAACATATTAACAAAACAAAGTAATTCTTCGTACTACGATTCTAGTAATAATAAAGTATACATACGACCTACAATTAAAATGCAGTCGCGTTCCACAAAGACCGAACAAATATCTACTGACCTTTTGAAGCTTTCTGTACTTAGACCTTCCCGCTCTAAGATTTTCCCGCCAATAACGAATGGCTATTCGGAGTTACGCTAACCTCTTCTCTGGGTAATTTCTCTCAGCGAACTAACTTTTGCCGGAAAACGCAGGGATATCATTCTACCCAAATCAAGGTCTCCCCCCATCTCGATTCTGATTGGGTGGCGCTGTGCCCCTGTCCAATCGTCTTAGCGGCCAGTTCAACCTGTCTGTCTGTTTGCAGGGGAAAGAAGTTAGGACACTCCCACTTCTTCAGGCAATTTCTTTTGATCTTGGAAACATTTCGACACCTAGGTGATAATTGGCTGTCTGTGACTTTGCAACCCCAATGTCCGGTCCTTCGATTCTAGCCACAACAATCTTATGTAACGGATTAGTGCTAGCCTTCGGCAATGTTCGACATCAAACAATGACCCGTCAGAATTACCTTGATTATACATGTTTCAAACTGGGCTACTTTGGGTCGGGGTAAACATGACACCAAGGCCATGCACTTTTAAAGGTGAAAATTACTTAAGGCCAGACCCCCTTGAAGGTGCATTGCCTTATACTTATAGCCAGTCCTTCTTCAAGCTGTTAAGGCCAATCCCTCTTCAAAATGCTTTGCCTTATACTTAAGGCCAGTCCTTCTTCAAGGTGTTAAGGCCAATCCTTCTTCAAGGTGCTTTGGCTTATACTTAAGGCCAGTCCTTCTTCAAGGTGTTTTATCTTATACTTAAGGCAAGTCCTTCTTCAAGGTGCTTTGCCTTATACATAAGTCCAGTCCTTATTCGAGGTGCCTTATATCGTCAGTAGCATGCAATATTACAATACATAGTTATAACATTATTTATGTTTTGTCCGCATTTCACCCCACCCCCAATCCAACACACACTTAAAAACAGTCTGTAACCAAAAGTACCAATACTCTGAACGCAATAATTGTGAGTCTGAAAAATAATGCTCGAGAAGGGCGAATTTTATTACAAGATCACGAATTGCCAGTGCTGTTATTAAGGTTTACTTTCTTGCAAGGCCGTTAGATGTTCAAATCGTCACAAGTATGTATGCTTTATTTGTTCAAGACGTTGTAAAAATAACAAATGGTTGTGTTATTTAGGTAAATATACCACAATAATCCTTCTATATGTAACGTAACGGTGGGCTAGGTAGACTTCGATCTATCAGAGCATCATGGATGAGTATATCCGGGTGTACTCTGGGCTAGGTAGACTTCGATCTATCAGAACATTAGGAAAGAGTAGATCCGGGAGTACTCTGGGTCAGGTAGACTTCGATCTATCAGAGCATTATGAAAGAGTAGATCCGGGTGTACTCAAGACTACCTAGACTTCGATCTATCAGAACATTATGAAAGAGTAGATCCGGGTGTACTCTAGACTACCTAGACTTCGATCTATCAGAGCATTATGAAAGAGTAGATCCGGGTGCACGGTGGGCTAGGTAGACTTCGATCTATCAGAGCATTATGAAAGAGTAGATCCGGGTGTACTCTGGGCTAGGTAGACTTCGATCTATCAGAACATTATGAAAGAGTAGATCCGGGTGTACTCTGGGCTTGGTAGACTTCGATCTATCAGAACATTATGAAAGAGCAGATCGTTTTGTTGACAATGTTTATATTTTAATACTTTGTCATATATGATAAATCAGTTTCCCATACAAACAAAATCTAAAGAACACAACCTTTGGTTTTGATTGATCTCCACAGTCGTAAGTAAAAATCGACATGTAATCTAAATAAGACATTTTTTTTTATTATCGAGGAGGCTATTTTGTAAACTGAAAGATTTAACAGGTCTATGTTACGGAAGTGACCGCTCTCGTTTGACAAATGCTGATATTTATTTACTAGAAGATTTTAACCAATGAATGTTACTGAATTGACCGCTCCTTTGACCAGTACTGCCATTTACAGTCATACACAGGCCGAGTTATAGTGTTGTTGCTCCAAAGTTACCTCCATTTAAGAGAAATATTGCATTCATGGATGCAGAGGAAGTGAAAGAAATAAAGACGAAATAAAGAAAATGGTCATTAAATAACATTATCCTGGAATGACCTTAGATAACAGTTGGAAAAGTCTAGACCGGTTAATTCTACATATACCATGATTAAGATTTGATGAATAGACAGGCACATTATTATATCGTATCCTATCCCATAATGCTCTTTGTCACAGAATGGAACAACGCCGACGACGCGAGTGAATACGAGTGAGAGAGTACGAAGTCTGAGGAATCTATTTGCTGGGGAACAGATTCAAGCTTATATCATCCCATCGGAAGATGCGCATCAGGTGTGTACGAAATTCTTCCTTCTCTTTATAGTTCATTCCCTAATTGGTTTTTGAAATACTAGTCTAATTAATAAATTTTTTAAATATCAATTAGATAAATTACATGTTCAATTTAAAGTTAACCAGGTTAAGTCAGGGTAATCCAGGTTTCAAGGAAAAAAGCTAAATCTAGGACATTTCATTGCATTGGAAAGTGAGATAACAAATTAGTTGTATTTATACTTAAGCTTGCAAAGTTTGTGAACCTTATTCGAAATAAAAGGAGGAGTATTTTCAGCATCTGCCATATCTTATTGGCGAGGAATTAGGTTACGCATATTTGAACACCTCATGAATCATATATAGACATACCATAGAAAAATATGACGTCTTCGTAGCCAAATGACGTCATATGAATACATTTCTAACGTCGTAGCATTATGCATTGAAACTATTGCAGCTTTGTTAATATTCGTGATCGTTGCATGAATTAAATTGCATTATGTTTAGGAAGGATTGCTATTTTAAATACGCATTAATTAAAATGTGTCAACGTTGTGCCTGAAGTGATATTTCCTCGGGTGGGAGCTGATATAATTGAAAAATTTAAGATTGTTGAGAAATTTTAAAGATGATGAAGATGTGGCGGTCATAGCAAATGGTAGAGAAGATCGTGATTAATAACTTAGTCGCCGTTCGCTGCAAAGGGAATGAAATCCACCAAATCGGTACAACTGCATCTACAAAGGACAGAAATACGCATTTTGTGCAATTTACAGCTGATTACCATCGAATTAATCATTGGTCCGCTAACATGGAGTAGACTTGGGACACTCTTCACGTGCAACCGTAAAGTACCAAGGGAGAAACAAACCAAACAAAGTAAAGTACCAAGGGAGAAACAAACCAAACAAAGTAAAGTACCAAGAGAGAAACAAACCAAACAATTTCCATTGAGCTTAGGGTTCCGTAATCATGCATAATGTACGTTTATTTAACATTCCTATTGAGATTAATGAAGAATTTTTCATTTAAATTCAGAGCGAATATCCGTCCGATTACGATAAGAGGAGACAATACATATCTGGGTTTTCGGGATCGGCAGGTGAGTTGAAGCAGCAGCATGTATGCGTACCGGATGAGATTTGCTTATATATGGTTTTTAGTTGTCGTAAACTTCGTAGAGAGTTTACCTTTAAAGACGAAAGTTTAAAGTCTTTTAGGCCGATGTTTATTCATTTTTTTAAACCGCGTAATTTGATTAATCCTCAAATTCGAGATAGCTACACATTCCAATTAACACAACCTGTTTTTCTTTAATTAATAGATTTCTTGCAGAAATAGGCATTGCTTTATCAGAGAGTAGTTTTTATTTTATAATGAAAATGCTACAGAAACTGAGTGAAAGATTAGAACTGATCATTGATTCAAGGTGTGTATGTTATAAAGTGACATTGGCCAGGTGTCAAAATCACAGAATAAAAGCTTGAGAGTACGTACAGGCCGTCGGAATTTTGGAGCAAATGGTTATTGGCTGACAGCTGGTGGCAGGTGTAGGGTAGTGGAACTTAAATATTCGTTTGATTAAGAATATAAAGCTCATCCAAGATGGGGCGCCAAAAAATACTGTTCGTTAACCAAGCTAAAGCTTTAGTCCGATTAACTGGAGCAATATCTTCTATTGATGTAATAACAGTCCACGATCCCTAAGCATCTGTTATGTCTCAGTAGCTGATCATCATCCTATCCACTAGACGCCGATCACAGAACTCCTACATCATATTAGCTCATGGTCATGTACAGAAAGCGATGACCACAAGAACGAGTGACCATCAAATCCTCTTAATGCTTTTGGTATTCAAGACGAGATGTTTCTTGTTTTAAAAATTTATTTTTGTTTAATGCTGTGCAGAATATGCCACAGGACCACGTGAGACATAAGCTGGCATATTATTATGTGATACGGTAAGGTATATGCAAATAATCTGTGTAACATAAAACTGGCATATGATTATATGATACGGTAAATGATATGTAAACAACATCAATAACGGCATAAAATCATTCAAAGGTATACTTGGGTTAGTTCATTGTTTGAGCAAGTCTTCTTTTTGTAACAATAAGAAATTTAAGAAAGAGATCTGTTTATGCTAGTTAATTTTTAAAATATCACATCAAGATAAATTATACAGAACATTTTCGTAAAAGAGTTTAATTTGTATTAAAAGACTAAATATATATTTAAAAAAGTTTTTGACATAAGCATATATACCACATGGACATTTTAGGAAATGTGTATTATGGTATAAAGAAGCAAGCTTAAATAAGTGAATATTTGCTATTGTGTAATGGCCGAAAATGACTATAACACTATTTGTAATTTTGATGTCCAAAAATGATGATAAAATATAATAATTTAGTTATGTTGCTAGTTCATATTATTATCCAAGAAAATCATTTCTTCTGTTCATGTTGAAAATTTAAAATAATGAAACTGATTTGCAACGAGATATTAAAGTTTTGTTGTTTTTTTTTTTTGGGGGGGGGGCGTTGGGGGTTGGGAGGGGTGAAGTGGCGTGTGGATTTAAAAAAAATGTATTGAGTTTCCAACTTTATTTTATTTTTAGGCATGGCCATTGTTACAAACAATCTATCAGCTTTGTGGACCGACGGACGGTATTTCCTTCAGGCCGAAGCTGAGTTGGACTGTAATTGGATTCTTATGAGACAGGGTACGGTTAATGAATTTCTCCTTATTTTCCTTTTGTTTGCAAAACTTGACCTGATCTTGATTACCAGTATCTTTAAAAAAAGACAGAATTAACATAAATTCCTCCTTCTGTAACTATAAGGTTTCGTTGTCGAATGTTTGGTATGATTACTTGCATCCATCGTTGCTCTTGTTGTTATTCGTGTGTGTGTGTGTGTGTGTGTGTGTGTGTGTGTGTGTGTGTGTGTTGGAAGCCTCGTTTCACTACTATTTAAGAACTACTTTACAACCAACATTTAGACCGCTCCGGTGGCGTAGTGGTTAGAGCGTCCACCTCTGATGCGGGAGGTCGTGGGTTCGATCCCCGGCCGTGTCATACCAAAGAATTATGAAAATGGTGCCAGGATAATGTGGGATCTGATGCTACATATCTGCGGCATGATGCCCCAGTGCTAGACATCAATATAAACAGCCACATATGAAGCGATATGACTGAAAAATTGTTAACGCTACGTTAAAAATCGAAATCTCTCTCTCTCTCTCTTACACACACACACCATTTATTTCCGGAAAATAAAACATAAAAAGTAATGGATTCGAGAACAATTGCAACTACTGGCGAAGTATTACATTGCTTTTTGTTTGTTTTGTTTTAGCTATTTGAATCGATCCTGTTCTTTTATCCAATATTGACATCACAAAATGTATGCAATCATGTGAAGAGAATGCACCAGATGCTGATGATTTTAATCAGGTCAATTAATTATTCCGCCAAAAGTGCAATGGAGGAACTCGTGTCTAATATACTTACCTAAACTTTAGACTATACAATATAATAATTATTACATGTCATATACTACTACTGCTACTACTACTAGTACTACTACTACTAATAATAATAATGAGGACTTTGTATAGCGCCTAATCTTTAGAAGCTCTAAGCGCTTTACAACATTAGACAACACCTAAAAGATAAATATTCATATATAATAATATTATTACAAATAGCAAACACCATGAACTTAGAAAACATAAAAACCATGCTGAAAATATTTAAGGTAGGAAATATTATTAGGTCTTTAAGTTTGTTCTTGCAGTCGAAATAAGTGAGTTTTAAGAGCACTCTTGAATGGGATCACTGTCTTTGTGTCTAAATTCAGTGGGCAATTCATTCCACATTGCTGGGCCCTGGTATGCAAAATAATGTTGTCCATATGATTTCGTTTTCATAGTGGGAATAATGAGTATACAATTGTCAGAAGAGAAGCGTAAGTATCTTGCTGGTGTGTACACATGGGTGAGGTCAGATAGGTATGTTGGACTGGAATCCGTCAGTGAAACGTAGCACATAGAACAAATTTTGTGTTTGATTCTGGATCAAATGGATAGCCAGTGTAGGGCACAGAGCAGCGGTGTGTGTGTGTGTGTGTGTGTGTGTGTGTGTGTGTGTGTGTGTTCTGATCGTGGTAATCTAAGTATGATGCGTGCAGCTGTGTTTTGAACGTTTGGAAGGTTTTGAAGTAGATATTGAGATGAACCAGACATAATTGAGTTGCAATAGTCCAGTCTTGAAAGTACTAATGAACACACAAGTGTTTTTTTTAGTGACATCAACTGAAAGCTATTTGTAAATGGAGCTTATGCGTCTCAGCTCAAGATATGCAGCCTTACATATGTTCATGACATGTTGGTGCAATATGAAATTAATGTCCAGAGTGACACCTAGGTTTGGTACTGACTGTGCGAAATTAATGTTGGTGTTGCTGATATTTATTGTCTGAGGTAAAGGATGTGACTGAGAAAGTCTTTGTGTTATGATCGGTATGGCCTCAGTTTTATCATCATTCATCTGCAGCTTGTTACATGTCATTCATGATTTCACATCAGAAATGCACCTCTCTACACCTTGGATGGTAGCATCAAATTCAGTTGGGTGGCTATATTTTTATATTTGGGTGTCGTCAGCGTACAATTGGCGAGACACTGGATGATGATCTATGACACTTGAGAGCGGCTGAGTGTATAGAATGAAGAGAACAGGTCCAAGATCAGACCCCTGTGGACCACCACAAGATAGATTAACGGGGCTGGAGTGTATTCCATTTGCAGACACAATTTGCGTCCTGTTGACCAAGTAGGACTTGAACCACAGTAAGGCTGTATCATGAATGCCAAATACATGCTGAAGACGGTGAAGCAATATATCATGGTCTATTGTGTCAAATGCTGCAGACAAATCAAGGAGGGTGAGGACTGTAGTCTTTCCGCTATCCAAAGCAGAGATAATATCATTAACTACTTTTAGAAGAGTAGTTTCAGTACTGTGGCAAGGGCTATATGCAGATTATACATTGCTAAAAAGATAGAAACAACCTTTTCTAAGATTTTTATATGAATTGGAGATTAGAAATTGGGCGGTAGTTCTTTAAATCGTTATGGTAGAGTGTTGGTTTCTTCAGCAGAGGCTTTACAATGGCAGTTTTGAAAAATGATAGGAATTCCACGGATGAGAGAGAGGTATTAATAACATAAGCTAGTGAATGAAATACTGGATCTAAGCACTCAAGCAGCAGTGATGTTGGAGCTGGATCAAGTTCACATGACTTTGGTGCAAACTTCATCACGATTGTACGTACTAAATCCATAGAGATAGGTTCAAGTGCTGCTAATGGTTGCCGCTGAAATTCTGTATACCAAATGTATGGTGACGACGAGTCTATTGAAATTGCGTTGTCAAGCTTATCTCTAATGGTTTGTACTTTGTCACGGAAGAAATTTGCAAACATGTCCGGAAGGTCGACTGGAGAGAAGGTAGTTGGAAGTGGTGTAGATTTTTTCCGTGACATTAGCTTGTTAGTAATCTCGAAGAGCTCTTTGCAGCTGGAACTTTAAATGATCTTAGTAATGTAGTAGGCTGATTTCGCTGCATGGACTATGTTTGTGACGTTCTTCTTTAGCGGCTTCATAGATTTGTTTATGAATAGTGAGTCTGGTGGAAAGCCAAGCCAAAGCCTCTCAGCTTTACGGCGGTCTCTTTTAGCATTGCGAAGCTGGTCCCTAACACTGCTACATCATGGGGAACACTTTTGAATTGATACTCTGCGCTTGGTGGCTGGGGCATGTTTGTCGAGCAATGAACGCAGGCAGTTATCGAGTTGTTCTGCTGTAGGAGGTAAGTAAGTTGTTAGGTTTGTTTGGATGTAATGCATTAGTTTAGTTCTATTTATCATATGGAGGTTTCTCTTAGTAGCAAATAAAGGTGGAGGGTTAGGGACTGATACGTCAAGATGGCATATAATGCAGAAGTGATCTGATGCAAGTTCGTGAGATACCAGGGAGGACCGTAGAATATTATCATCAGGTCTATGAAGAATCCAGTCTAAAATGTGACCATGTGTATGGGTGGGATGGCTAACTGAATGTTTGAGGTTGAAAACATTAATGGAATCTATGAGTTTTGATGTGTTTGGGTTTCCGGGACAGTCAAACTGAAAGCTGAAATCTCGGAAACTGCTCCAAAAAGAGAGATTCAGTCAACTTGTTGTTTTTCTAGGAGGAGGGCGGTATAGGCAGAAAAAATGGACTGACCTTTGCTCCAGTGTGAGCGTGGTTTGGACTAGTTCAAACGATGTGTGGTAGAAATTGAAACTTGTGGTGTGTTTAAGACGTTTGATCATGGGGTTCTTTGTGATGACAGCAATTCCAACTCTGCGAGAGTGGCGGGGGAACGACTTGATAGAGTAACCGGTGGGTGTTAGATCCGCACACATGGGCTCATCGCCTGATGTTTTTAGCCATGTTTCTGTCAGGAAAAAGACATCGAATTTCTGATTGTTGATAAAATTAACTATTTCTGTGCGCTTTTCCGGTGGTCCTAGCGATTTGGCATTTTATAGGTATCTCTTCGATAGTTGACACAAAGGTTGACGATTTAATACTGATTTGAATTAGGTTATCTAAATTAACGGTCGAAGTTTTAAATTGTTGAGCCGGAAAAGGCATAAGGGAGATAACTGGAATTCCTCTTCCTGTTCTACGCCGGCCAGCTTTGAAACAACGTTTCTATTTCGCTTCTGTTTACATCTAAGTAATGATGAATGTAGTCCCAGTTCTTTTAGTCTAGAGCACAATGTAGTGTGGAGAGCCAAGGAGTGGTCATTTAAAGCAATTAATGAGGGTCCATCATAGCATAAACGGGTTGACTGGCGAGTATCACGTGATGGCGGTTTGATAAATAACAAAGGAAGTTGTAGCAGTGGAGCAAGACAGCTGAGAAAAAGCCTAATTATTCTCGTTTTCAAAAAGGGAGATGACGAAACATATACGAACTGAATAGCCAATGCATGATGAACACAATAACGTAGCCGAAGACAGACAACAAGCACATATAACATGAAAAACGGCACAAAAACGGAACAGCTGCTTTAAGCCGGTTAAGCGATTGCGGCCATCTTGACAAAATAATTTCAGAATACAGACATGTATGTATGTATGTATATATGTATGTATGTATGTATGTATGTATGTATGTATGTATGTATGTATGTATGTATGTATGTTTCTTGTGTATCGTATTTATTTTTTATGTGTGTTGTAGGTACGTATGATTTTGAGTATTGTATGTACTTATTTATGTAAGTATTCTATATGTATATTATTATATGTGTATTAATGTCTATATAAATCTTTGTTTTCAATATGTATTTATGTTGTGACTTGTATACCATTTTATGTGTATGATGTTCCAATGTATAAAATGATCTTAAACTGAATGACACCTATCTGTATATTCTGTAAAATCAGGGGACTTTTAGGGTACTCTGACTGACGTCAAATCAGGGGACTTTTAGGGTACTCTGACTGACGTCAAGGCCGACTTGGATAAGGAATGGAAATATAATCCTCTACCATGTCCTTCAATTTGAAGATGGTTTCGTTGTTTTAAAGATGGTCACGAATCCATGGAAGATAGCCTACATTGGTGTTGAAACCGCCAAACAGCCATTCCAAAATATTGAAAAGAGTGAAAAGGATACATTTGAATAAGATGTCTCAGGTTTTGATTCACGGTTTTATTTTCTGAACACGACTCGAGAGAAAACAATAAAGTCTCTATCTGAAAAAACGAGAGGAAACTACAAATCAATCAACATAGTTGTACTGTACAAATCAATCAACATAGTTGTACTGTACAAATCAATCAACATAGTTGTACTGTACAAATCAATCAACATAGCTGTACTGTACAATCAATCAACACAGCTGTACTGTACAGATCAATCAACATAGTTGTACTGTACAAATCAATCAACATAGTTGTACTGTACAAATCAATCAACATATTTGCACTGTACAAATCAGTCAACATTTTTATACTGTACAAATCAATCAACATATTTGTACTGCCAAGAGAGTTTTATGGGCATTATTTTCCGATGCAAAAGACACGGTCGTCTAGTTTGTACCAATAGAGTGTTGCAAGAAAGTCGTGGAACACTGCCAAAAAGGTGAATACGAAATGGAGTTTAATAATTGGATAATCTAAGAAAGTTCGTAGAGGTGCACGGGGAGTACTTGATGGGATGTACTGAGGTACTATTCACTATTAAAGAGCTTTGTTGTACCATACAGTGTATTCGCTAGGGGTGAGAGACTGAGAGTCGAACATCCCCCTGGTGTCAGTATTGGGGGTCAGACTGAGTAAAGAAACAAACTTTGATATAAAAACTGGGGGTCAAATAAAATATTTGGGGGTTCCTGAAGCACAAATAAGGTTAAAGGGAAACACAGCGCCATACACACACACATACACACACACAGACACACACACACATAGACATACATACATACATACATACATACATACATACGTACGTACATACATACATACATACATTAATTTAAAGATTTTGTTTCAATATCAATCCTGAGCTTTACTTTCAGACTCACTTTATAAATAATCCTGCTGTATTCCTATCATAATATGTCAATCGGTCGCCAACGAGCATTGACCAAAATACCCCAGTGAGATTTAATCGACATTCTAGCTCTTTAACAATGTCATTGCTGTATTTCATCAACATATTTTAATTTAAAGATGTAATTCATTATCTTAGGTGAGAATGGTGTGCCAACTACTACAGCGTGGCTGCGAACCGTTCTGCCTGCCAATTCCAAAGTGGGCGTCAGTCCTTTCCTCATTAGTAGTTGTAAGTAAACAACTACCACCACTATTGATACTACTACTACTACTACTATACCACCTCCACTGATAATACTACTATCACCAACACAACTACTTCAATTACTAATATTACAACCATTTCTATTACAATTGTCAGTACAACTACAACCATCACCACCACCATCTAAAGACGCCTCCTCCTTCTGATACTACACTACTACCACAACTACAACCATCACCACCACCACTAGCATCACTACCACCATTATTGATACATACCTATACAAGATACGTCCTGATCAGCCTTTAAGGAACACTATTTATTTCTATGAATATTTTCAAAGTATTTACAATGAAGAAGGAAAATCTCAAGGTTCATCAACAGGTTTCCAGATTTTCTTAGGTTTCTATACAGATGTTACAGCCACTGGCATAGACAAGGAAATTTTCTTTTATTTAATCCTCAAATGTATCGGCTAGTAAGAAGTACTGTATAACAGATTGACGTTATCGCGTGATGTCCGCGGTTTACCGTTTATGTTCGGCTGTGTTAATTGGTTATTCACATAGAACATATAAACAGTTACAAAATTCTCCTCAATTAAAAGTAACAAGAATACATTTGGTCTCTCTCTTTCGGATTTGAATTTGAGTCGTTTAGTTCCGGAAGTACTCATATTAGTCACTTGGCCACGTGACCATCCAGTAATAATTTCGTGGCTATTTTGTTATCAACGCGGTGGTTAGATTATTTCTCGTAATTCACTCCAATGAATTATCATAATTATTTTACTTGAAAACTGCAGTAATTCACGGCTTAGCGTAAAATAAAAGGAGTTAATACAGATTTATTTGTCAGTAGTAAAAAAATATATTCTAAATGCCTTTCTATTCATGTGTTGTTGCAATTAAAATTCTAGATAGTTGTCACAAGGCTGTTTTCACTTTAAAGCAAAAACATATTTGTTCAATCAAACTCTGTAACTTTAGACATTTGGTGCAGGCCACTGGAATGCATATTAGGTACGTGCATCAACATCATCCCGACTGTACCAATAATTACACAAAAAGAGTACAGTATATTAGTAGTTTAATCCAGTCTTCTTTCAATTCATCCGTCCCAAATGTACACATTTACATAAAAATTATCTCACCATTACGTTCCTAAAAGTTGTTTTATCATTATATATGTTACCTCACCATTACGTTCCTAAATGCTGTCTTGTCATTATATATATGTTACCTCACCAATACGTTATTAAAAGCTGTTTTGTCATTATATATGTTACCTCACCATTACGTTATTAAAAGCTGTGTTGTCATTATATATGTTACCTCACCATTACGTTCCTAAAAGCCGTCTTGTTATTATATATGTTACCTCACCATTACGTTCATAAAAGCTGTCTTGTCATTATATATGTTACCTCACCAATACATTATTAAAAGCTGTTTTGTTATTATATATGTTACCTCACCATTACGTTATTAAAAGCTGTTTTGTCATTAGATATGTTACCTCACCAATACGTTATTAAAAGCTGTTTTGTCATTATATATGTTACCTCACCAATACGTTATTAAAAGCTGTCTTGTCGTTATAGATAAGTTATCTCACCATTACGTTCCTAAAAGCTGCCTTTTCATTTATTAAGCCCAATGGAAATCCTACTCAGACGATATACAGAAATCCAACATCTCTCTTTCGAAGGTGAGTTCCGAGCTTATTGATCAGATCTGGACTACAGGGAGGTCTGCGATGCCCAGTACCGTTATTAATGCCTTGCCTATGCAGTTTGCAGGTATGTATGTATGTATGTATGTATGTATGTATGTATGTATGTATGTATGTATGTATGTATGTAAAGAACATACAATAATAAACATTTACTTAAAAAACACCCTTCCTTCAAAAATAAAATGCAAATTCTTAATTCTGTCCAAAAATCCACCATTAATTTTAAAATAAAAAAATACACAGTTGTAAGATATAATCTATGAATATTGTTAACAAGTCAGGGGTCTTTGCTTGACCGAGCGGTGTCAAACATCTGGCGCGATTCCCGCTAGAAGTCATAAGTTTACCCCAAATTTCCAAAGACTTCCATACAACTTCAGTTGTAAATTAGAAAGCCCGACGTGTCCGTTCTATGCATAAATTTTACTTTAATCAATGCAAGACATAGGATCTCACAACCTGCCAAATATATATCTATCGTACATCTGTATGGTTTCTCTTCGTTAAGTTTCCGTACCGATAACAGTTCATGCCGTAGAAACTATACAACTGTCCCATAACACAGTGAACTCTTTTAACTACGCCACCTTAGAAGAGCAAAACCATGGTTTCCAGGCACATTTCGCCAGTACAACTGCATCACATTTGCCACCATGGCGACATAAACGATATCTTCCGAGTCCCCTCGTATTGATTCCTTTGTGTAATTTACCGGTTTCCTACCGTAAATACTGCCACTGCAGTCACACAACCAATGTACACCACTAGATTTTAGTAGGGACTTTGTTTTTTCAGGGACACTCGTTCGGTTTTGACCTGAATTCACTACAGTGAACCATGGCATCATGGAAACTCACTAACACTTTACTCCGTGACTGTTGCTCCTAGTAACTGGCTAATTATTTCGGGCTAAGGAATATTTCCAATGCACCGAATTCCAATAATCAGACAAGTAAAAAAAATAATCTTAGAATTCCTTAAAACGGGGCGCTATAACCTAATGCGCTTACTCCAATTTTATTACAATATCAGTGCAAAGCAATATAAGAATGTTGCAATGAGCCGCCCCGAAGCTGAGGTCCGAAGAGGGCAGAGTCGTTGCATTCGGGTTAAACAATAATTCAAATAATCAACGTGCGAATAATAAAAACTCAAATAAAAACACACAAATGTATCAATATAGAACTGAAAAAATACAAAGGTATTTACATAAATTTATATTGATGAAAACGTTGAAATACATTAATATCTTAACAAAAATACACAATAAAGATAGAAACGAAAACAATCTGTATTAATGTATTAAAACGAAAATATACAAATGCAATAATTAACACATACACAAAGAAAAGTTATAAATATGAAGTGTCTAGTGTCGTTGTTCTAATCCAGCACCTGATATTCCAGATAAACACGCATAATTTATGAGCTTTAAATAAAATACAATTAGATTATATAATTTGTAAAGATCAATTTTCATACCATTTTCTTAATTTTTTAAAACTTTTTTGTAGTGAAGCAAACTAGGCCTGACTTACACAATTAGCATAAAAAATAAAACCTCTAAAATTAAGAGTGAAGAAGTTATTTTAAGATATACAGATATACTGCACATAAATAAGTCATTTTTCATAAAAGTTGTTGTGCATCTTTTTGGACAAATACGTTTTAAATTTGGCAATGCTGATTTAACTACATGCAGTGCACATTTATATGTTCAATTTTGACAATGTTGATTTATCTATACATGCAGTGCACATTCTTATATTAAACTTTGGCAATATAAAATAAGCTTGGCAGTGTGGATAACGTCAGGTGTGTAGAGAATAGCATATTGGTATTTGTCGGCAGACTGAGACCACTTACCAATAAATTATTCATTATGATGTTTTTTTATCTTAAAATTTTGACTCCATCCGATCCACGGTTAGCGAGATATTTAAGTTTAAATGTACATCTCAAATATTTGCCCAGGCCATATATATATTTAGCAGGTTACGTGATTCTTGAATCCGTGTGACGCCACAGTAGGAACCCACGTATAGCAAATCATTTCTGCACTGCCGTTGTCAAGTTTAAGGAGAGGGAACAATACAAATTTGTGTCAGGAACTATCAACTGATGGAGTTTGTGTCCGTGATGATGATTCCATCGCAAATGGCTTTGCTAGATACTATGAGGACATTCACACGCCGAATTTAAACCATAGTTTTGACGGAAACTTTTATGAATTTATAGAGAGAGAATTAAATCGGGGTCTACAGGACGAAGTAAGCCATATCGAGGCCTTACAGACCAGTATCAGTTTAAATGAAGTAAGAGAAATCATTAAAGGTCTAAAGAAATCAAAAGCATCGGGCCATGATCAAATTTGCAATGAACATTTGATCTATGGCAGCGACTACCTCATCGAGTGTATGACAATTTTATTTACTCGGATGATTGATCAATCTTACATACCTGTAGATTGCAAAAAAGGGTTAGTAATACCACTGTACAAAGGTAACAGAAAATCAAAGAACTCCCTCGAAAGTTACAGGCCTGTTACTTTACTGCCTGTTATCTACAAAACCTTTGAGAAAATTATTCATGAACGTTTGGTAACTTGGCTCAAAGATACTAATTCTAGTATACCCAGTTCACAACAACATGGTTACCAAAAAGGTTTAGGCTGCACAACAGCGAGTTTTGTGCTGTTGCAATCAGTACAATATAATGTAAACATGGGTTCACGGGTTTTTGCTGCTTTTCTTGATACAAAAAAGGCATTTGATACCGTGTGGCACGAAGGACTGCTTTTTAAATTATTCACGTTGGGAATTACGGGTAAATCCCTTTTGATATTTTTTAACATGTATACAAATTTACAGAGTAAAGTTCTTGTAAATGGGCAATTTTCAGATTGGTTCTCAATTGGCCAAGGAGTGAGACAAGGGGGTGTTTTGTCAACCTTGATGTACACAATATTTATAAATGACTTGCTGCTACAGTTAGAAAATAGTGGATTTGGAGCAAAGACTGGATCCTTAGCTGTGGGAAATCCAACCCTAGCTGATGATATTTCACTTTTGGCTATATATCCTAGCAATCTACAAAAGCTGTTAGATATAGCATACGACTACAGTAATAAGTGGCGATTCGAGCTTAGTGTTACAAAGTCATACATTATCATTTTCGGACCCCAATACAAGAATTTTATCAATATGAAATGGTATCTTGGCCCGTCATGTTTGCCGGTCACCGATTCGGCAACACACCTGGGTCACCGGATTAACTCAAAGCTGACGTCGCATGACGCAATACTCGATGCATGCAAGAAAGGGAAAAAATCTTTTCACGGTCTGTTTGGTATTGGCATTAAACCGAATGGTTTAAATCCTTTGGTTGCTGCAAATGTAATTAAAAAGGTAATTTTCCCTTCAATGTTTTATGGAAGTGAATTATGGTGTAACATTTCAAAAAGTGACCTCGCTTTATTGGATAAAACTCTGAGGTATTTTGCCAAACATTTACAAGGTTTTCCAATACATACAAGATCAGACATTGCCCTGGGAATGCTAGGATGGACATCAGCGCAGTCCGAAATTGATAGAAGAAAATTGATGTTTTTACACAGATTGTGTTTGATGCCTAACAATGTACATACTAAACGTGTGTTTAACGTTGCGTTATTTCACTTCATTCTGAGCGGATGCATGTCAAGCTGCGGGTTAATTTCAAATTTATATTATACCTCAAAGAAGTTTGACTTGCTCGGGTATCTAACTGATTATTTACATCATTCTGAAATTCCAGATAAACATAATTGGAAAGAAATTGTAAGGTCAAAAATTGTTGGTCTTGAAAATAGCCTCTGGAGAGTTCGTATGTCTAATCAAGCAGATTTTGATAGATTCTCTTCGATACACGAATACTTACGACCTGCCTCAGTGTGGCAGTCGGCTAAAACTAGACAACACACTAAGGTATTTACATATGTAGCTAAACTATGGGCTGCTGTTCCACAAACACAGCTTGATATGTGTATTAGATGTGGGAATGTTTATACAGACTTGATACTTCATTGTTGTGTTAGTTGTCCTTATATGTCGAACTTTCGAAATTCTTTCTGGGATTTCCTTACTGATAAATTTCCCCTGAGCCTGCACATTACGTTATTTAATGCAGAAGATGAGCTGCAACTACAATATCTTTTAGGTAAAAGGTTACCATCAGGAGTAATCGACAAAGAAAACTCCAAGCTATTCGTCCTGTATGCAGCATACTTTGTCATGCAGTGTGCAGCTATCTTCTGTAAATAAGGTACTGAAACTTGCAACTTATGAGTTGACGAACACTTTGTTGATTGATATTGTGTAAGAATTTGTATTCCAATATAGAATTTTTTTTTTTTTTTTTTTTTTTTTTTTTTTTTTTTTTTTATATTTATTGATTGTATTCAGATGATTTATTCTTATATCATGTAATCTTCCATGGAAGGAAATAAAGATGATGATGATGATGATGAAGTTTAACGTTTCTCTGGATTGTTTTTATCAGTTACTGCATTTGTATTGGAAAATGTAAATAAGTTGTTTCTGAGTACTACTGTACGACATTGGGAACGAAGTATTAGTCTTAAAAAAGCAAGCTCATATTTTCCCATGCAAATGCAGTAACGTTTTTATGATATACTCGTTTAATTTTCCCACCTAAGGCGTAATAATGAAGGAAGACACAAGTCGAAATAAAGAAATTGAATGTATGCTTTAATGTCAAAATAAATACACAACCGTAGATTCTTGAAGAATCAGTAACAATATTAATGCGCACGTAGCATCATTGAACGTTTTGTCGCGCGCTAGACATCAGTTTAAAAATAAAGTTCTCGTTTGAGTCTACTTAAAATTGAAATTTAGAGTCATATTTTGAATGAACGAGCATTGAAAAAAGAAACCTTTCCAGTTGGTCTGGAATGGATGGATTTTGTTTTGCTGTTCATCCAATTAAAGTCGGCTTTTCTGCTTATGACTTACTGGATTTATTGGGTCAGCTCAGTGCAGTAAGAATATCGTGATTTCGTTTGGAAATGTAGTCGAAATTACAGTACATTTTCGGTGTGTATAAGGTTTTCCATGATATGGATCATGTTATTCGGATTTGTAGAACTAAGAAAGTACATATTGAGGAAATTCAATATGCATCAATGTAAGTATATTTATTACCATTTTCATCAACGGCTCAAGAAGACATATGTTCATGCCCTGTCGCTTGCATGCTCTTGCAGTCTATTATTTCTATCGCTAGCCAAACATTGTATCAGAACAGTAAACGGGGAAAATTGCAAAGCAGCTGTTGTGTGACAGTCCATTTAACCAGCAGAAATAATACTTTTTCTCGTCTTCGCTTATTGGCTCTGAAACTCTTAGTATCCTACAAAAATCTTTAGTTGCATTTTTTCTCTAATTTAGTATGTTGATTCACTTGTAAAGTGGTACGTCCCCGATATATATATATATATATATATATATATATATATATATATATATATATATATATATATATATATGAGATAGCCCCTGGCCACAGTATGCTTTTGTATGCAATTGTTATAGACCCTAGAGAGCAATGTTCATAGTCTGAACCAATGTATTTGCAAAAAGTTACGAACATTTCTTCTAAATACTGTTTATATGATCAGGATTGTATTTTTAATTAATGTGTGTCTCACCTTTGTAGTTGATATTGCGAAAATCACGTCCATTTGTTTGCTTGTTTGAAAGTTAAATTTTTTGACTCACGGAACTAGTCCACATCGTTAACTTTATCATATTTACTTTCAAATGGATGAAAGCGCTTGCTTATTTCATCCATAAATAAATCTAATAATCCAAAAGCTGAAGCGTGTACTAAATGAGTGTACGTTGTAGTTCCTATTACACTATACTACTTTTAGATACACGTGTCGTGCAATAGGAAACTGTGTGGTATGGAACAATACTGTACGATTAAGACAATGAAAAGATAACGGGGAAAAATAAGCATATACTAATTCTGAATACCATTACCTGATGATCATGGTTTTACACCCACCCACCTCAGTAATATAGACTAAAATTAATTTAACATAATCCGTAGTAAATCTTATATTTCACCAAATCATGACTGGAAATATATTAATGGAAAAAATATCTTTTGAAGAACCTAGTCCGATAATCCAGCCTCCTAAACCCGTGTGGATAGCTATGGGCGATTTGAGGGTATTATGTCACCTATTAATATAATCGAGGAATATTTACAGGCAGATCTGTCCGCAGTTTACATTTTAGATATTTATCAACATTTTTCGCATCTTTTGAGCTACCGCCGGTTGAAGGATTGTTATGGCGATATGTACAGAATATTTTCGGATCAGATTTTGTTTTGGACGACTTCTTGGTGTTGGTATTGTAGGGTGTACTATACTATATATGGAGGTCAATATTAATAGTGGAGGAAGAACCTCGGAAATCACCGATCATCGAGTAGCTACTGGGAAGCTTTCTCACATAACCACATTGGCCGAATCCGAGACTCGAACCCACGCAGACAGAGGTGAGATGGCAATGATCCGTAACTGAGAGCGCTTTAGACCACTCGGCCACTCGGGACCCCTGGACGACTTGTAAATGCTCGTGAAATAGCATAACCCTATGCCCTGTGGCCGTTTTGAGTTTTATGGCAACACGTGGCTGTTATCAGATTTGTATTTTAGTTTCTCAAATACAAAATATGACATACATTATGTTCTTTCCGCTGCTTAAAACAGCGCAGAAAGTTGTTTGAAATATTAATTTAGGGTGAAAAAGGCTGTACCCCATGTGAACTTTACAATAAAATGTCAGTATGGGGATGAAAACCGGAAGCATTATTAGTACAACAATACTTTAAAAAGAACCCAGCAGGTTCATTGATCAAATAAAAGTATTACTATAAATACCCATGTGGGAAAACATTATATTATTAACACGGATACGAAATTTGCAAATATGTGTCAAAAGATAAACAAAGAAATTAAAAAATGTAGGTAGTATTTATATACACAAGAAAGACGAAAGCGAAGAGTCTCGTGATCACAACTTTTTTAAAAGACCTGATCGCGAGATAAATATACAGAGGTTTTTATTATGTCTGTGGTTTAATGGGTTGGCAAAATTTAATTTTTGAAATGGGCTACAACTATGATAACGTTATTGCTCTTTTGCTTTGTATTTTTCTTTGTGATGACAGATATAAACAAAATGTTAACATTAGTTTACTACTGCAAACAACAAGGTTATTAATACTGGAAGAAGCACAAGGATGTGACCAGCCAATACAGAAACAAATTATCCGCCTGATTTTTAAAGCCAGCTTACGCTTCAGATAACATCAGACAATGTTGTTGCTGCTGCTTTTTATATCTAATAAAGACAGGTGGCAATATTTTTAATTCCTTGTTTAACTTAATCAGCGAATGACTTCATGATACTGTCTGCTCTAACTCATCCTCCACTGGTTCCTTCGCCATCTACTTTTAAACTTTTACGGATTTCATACGACGTGATCACGATTTTTAAATATCATACATATAGATGTAAAGTTTTAGAATTTGCCACAGATTTCGGTTCGGCAATTTTAATTAATTGTAACTTTTCTTTTTCTAGAGGCTTGGTTCATTGACATTTTCTTTAAAGCTATTTTCAATTTATGCTCATTTACTTTTATTGGATTGGAATATATATTTCCAATGAGTTATTTTGGCTGCATCTGTTTCTTTTTTAATGTTTTTTGTCCCCTATTGTTGTCAAAGCATTCAACATCTAATTTCATTGATTCTGTTTGTTTTCACCATTTGAGGAGCATTATAATCCGCAATACGGTGGTAGATCTTTTCTGTAGGTATAATCTGCTATTTACTTAGCTTCTTTTAATCGCTGGTCAAATGTTTCGTTTGATGCAGCTGTTAACAATGTGATTTCAGCTTGAATCTGTAAGGACTGTCTGATTGTTCTAGTGGCTGTTGTAAATCTGTAGTTTTACTATTTGTTGGCTTTCAGTTCTATTAGTCTTTGTGCCGAACGTAAACATTAAAGGAAGATACTCTCAACTGTTTGTATAGGTGGAGAGTTAGGTCATGGCATAGTATTTTGTTATTCCTTGAAATAATTTTGTGTTATGTCTTTATTTCTTGGGACAATGATAATTCAGACTTAACTGTAATTGTTTTATCTTTGTGTAAATCTTGTTTGATATCACTTTTTGTAAGTATCTGTTAATTTTGTTTGGAGAGTATGTCGACGTTGGAGAGTTTCAAATTCATTATTTGATCAGTTATAAGAAGGAGGATGCACAGGGGTACACAATGAAGCAAAGGACTTCCAAACATTCTTATGTCAGAGACGTATAAAACACATGATAACACTTCTGTTATATATGTCTCTGCTTATACACAATGAATATACAATTAATCAACATTAAAAGCCTTACCGAACGGGTATACAATGAATCAACAGTTTACAGAAGCAAAGATATTTTTTTTTTCGAAGCCTAAGTACCAAAATTGACACTAGTATTATGAATAATTTGATACAGATCGCTATTACTTATGGTTAGATACAAGAAGAACACGTGATAATAGATCACATGGTACAGTACATATATTAGCTGATGTTCAACATTAAATACACATGAACATAAATAAGAAGACAAATGGAGGAAGCTCATAAAATCCATATTTATGTTGTGTCAGATGCTGATGTCAGTATTCAAAGCAGCCACATTAAATCTAAAATGGTTCCTAGCCAATAATTTAGATAAATAGATAAATCTCAAATATTAGGTATGACGCTTCGAAAGTGTGCCTGAAGTAACAAGAATGTTGCATTTTATCAAAAAGGTTGTGTTATATGTAGTTTTGAAATAGAGAAGAAAAAACCCTCATAAAGGAACAAATATTCAGAACTAATGAATTTACTGTTAAAATGTAATGCGACTGCTGCAAATTAAGCTATATTCTGATGAAATAATCAATTATTATTTGAACATTTTATAAGATATCTTTAACATATAACATCTGTATACCAGACACTGAACAAAACAATCTGAAATACAATGATTAGATATAAAGTTGGTTTTGTTGATGGAGGTATTTAGGTTATTTTTCAGTTATGTAGAAACGAAATACGATGAGCAGAATTATTAAATATTCATTAATAATCTTCACATTTATTGTACATCAAGAAAAATATTCGTCCATGTTTCAGAACGTAAGGATAGTTGTATTTAAATTTGTATGAGCATGACGCTGAAATTTCGATCTATGCTGTTGAGAGCGAAAACATGCTTCAAAAATCAAATGAATCTTACATTTAGTTTCTATCTAATATGAATATATTTCAGATTCATTTTTATGCTGTCGAACTACCCGAGCATCAAGACGTTTTAACCACCGCCCAACTTATAAATAGTGACTCAACATAAAAAAATGTTGACTTTTCAAACAATACAGTTAGAATTATAGTGCTGGAAACCAGTTTATTAAAATCAATGGGAGAAAAAGATTAATGTTCAATTTACAGGACACATTTTAATTTGCCTTTGAGAACTAAGAAAACAACGAAACGTTTTACGTGTGATTGGAATAACAGAAAGTCGTGTTGGCCTGCTGTTATCACCTCAAAACGAATTGTCAGAGACTAAATATTAACATATTTATCGCATGTATTATCTATGAATTAATTTATTTATTTCAGCCATTTTTATGAGCTTTGAAACTTTTACCTGAGACCTAAGGTTACGTCAGTTTTTAATTGATGTAGTCATAAACATCGCTGATTAATAACGTGACGGTATATTTTGGACCTCTAATTCTATTCTTTTGTTTTACCTTGAACCTTGTTCACCTGTTACTTCTTTTGTCTTAGACATTCAATGAAGCAAAAATAGCGACCCTGTGGTAGATGGATTAGAACGTACATTTTCATCATATTAATTATAGAACCTTAGTTCCTAAGATCTTCACAAAATCTTAAAAATAAGCTTTTGTTAGGTCAGTTAGACCTAGTAAATACATGAATGTTATAATTAAAATATAATTTCGCCATAAATTGATATAATTTAATCAACTCAATTAAAAATTGTAAGAAATTAGTTTTTATTATTATAATGCTATAAGCAGTGTCATTCGCTACAATTGCTCTGATCACTGCCTATGATAAACGTCCGTGTGCATAGTGAATTTATCTGGTTTCAGTGTCTGGTTCCCGGTTAACTTGTATTGGTTTAGTTAGCATAAGAGTTACTTCCTTACCTGTACAAATAACTGTCTTGTCGGCTCGTCTAACAATTCCGTATTTATTTTATATGCGCTCTTGAATGTTATAAATTTGAAAATATAAAATAATGGCTGGTAGACATTCATCTTTCGTGCTAGCATTTAGATCAGAACCTTGGACTTATTAGAATAAAAGAGCGACATGTCATATGAGTTAGGAGATACAGGTCGCATACTGTTTATTTATATCAACCAAGCGTGGACTTGTCCCGATACAGCTAGGTTGTTTGCTGGCATATCTTCTAACCATCACCACGGACGATGTTAAGATGAACATCTAAATAGTGATCAGACCCACGAAGATGTTACAGAGTGCGAACATCTCCAAATGGAGCTGTATTGTACATAAATGAGATCTTCTGCACACATTTTGTCTGTAACCCGTGTCTTCTGTTGATTTAAACTTAGGCTCAGTATGGTATAGTGCGGCATTATATCTGTGCAATGCTATAAAAAGCCATAAACATTATATTATCAGACAACAACAAAAGATATACTGCTACATTGCAAACATATATTTCCGTATTTAAGAAAATAATTATAAGTAATCAATATACAGAAATACCGAAACGTACAATGACTCAGCTTGATCTTGACCGGGTAATAAGGCAGTGTTAGGGACAAGCAATATTATCTTTACACGAGATTCGAACTTGAAACCTCTGGCATACATATCGAGCAAAGTTTACCGAGCAAACATGATTATATGGTTCGTTTTAGTAACAATATCTATGTCTATAAGCATTATCGGCTTGTAAGTCTTATTTTAAAAGCTGATGAAAAGAATATTTTAGTGAATAAAGTAGCCATAATATATAATTAAAATGACATCGTTTTGTTAAAAGAAATTTGGATCAGAATTTACACAGGTACTTCTTATCCCTCTAGGGTAATATTCTTTTTAACATTCAATTACAAAATAATACAAAATATCTTTGCAATTATTTTATTACTTGAAGAAAAAAAAACAGTACATTCATGTAGAAGCATTTTGAACCATTTTAGAGTTGATTTCTTCAAAATAGATAAAAACTATTTTGTCCTGTCGAAATTTAATTTTGTGGTTGACAGTATGAAAGAAAAAAAAATTGACATCGTCTTTTAAAATTAACAGTGCATACCTAATCCTGTTTTCTTTGTTTTCCATCATTACTCGTTCGATAATAGGACAAAAAATAAACATGAAATTACACCGAAGAATTCCAGCCAAAACGTTCTTTTACGGCAAATTCTTTTAGTTTCCATCTTTGCTAACCTTGTTACCTGTACCCATGACAGGACGAAGCTGGCAGGACAAAATCAACGACATGCACACAGAGATGGCAAAAAAAGACATAGACCTGATGGTTATTACAGGACTAGATGAAACTGCATGTAAATATTCGCAGCTTTTTTATACTTGTTTATTAGAAGTTTTATGAAACATATGAAAAAAGTTTTAATAATTATTTCCGCCAGTTCAGAGAAAGAAGGGCATGAATTATGTGATCCTGGATGCTCTAACGTGCATGAGTTTTATTGTCACACAATTCCTCTTATACAATTTTAAGATAGATACCTGAAACCTTCGGGTATGACAATATACGGTCTTTACAAAAACACAGCGTTTATTAACATCGATCAATCCCCTGGGGACAGAGTGTGAGTGTGTGGAAACTGAGTAAATCTATGTTGCAAAATACTACTTGTAGTTTCAAGGGCACACTGGTCAACATTTGCTCTTCATTGTTGGCGCATGTATTGACAATTCATCGCCTTGGAAGCGTAATCAGTATTGACGGTTTCTTTGTGGACAGTTAAATGAGAAGCATGCTAAAATTTAGATAATATTAGTTTGAAGTTGTTGGCGCCTGGTAAAGTGTATATTTCTTTGTCTCTTCATATTATAATTTCAAGTTTGAAATAATAATGTGTTTGTTTAGATCATAATTTCTTATTATTTTGTATTCCAATGTCACGAGTATTACAAATTACCCTTTTACCTTTGTTCAGGTAACGTAAAGCAAATTTAGCATTTCGTGAATATAAGTCAGATGTCTTTACTTTCTCTCATTTTATATTTTATTCTCAGCGTGTTTATACTTAAGTAAGTTCTGAAGCAAAGGAATTTATTAATTTTAATCTTTTTGCTTTTGTCTTCAAGCTTATCCAGAAATGGTGTTACTTATGTTTCCGTAAACGTTCATATTTGTATCACTTCATGTTTGTAAAGGCTCATATTTTCATCATCATGTTCGTAAACGTTCATAGTTTCTTCACTTCACGAGAATCACAAATGAATCAGTTGAATTAATTCTTATGATTTCAGGGTTATTCAACCTCAGGGCGTCTGACATAGCATATAATCCATTCTTTATGTCATATGCCATTCTTGACCGGACCTCAAAGATGACAAGGTAATATAGTCAGTCTTAAAACCAATATTCACGGTTAAAGCTGTACATGTCAAGGCCATTCATTAACTTACTACCAACGTTTATTGATGAAAACACTTGATATTGTTCTGTAATACAAACACTGATTCCTTACCAATCCAAGTCTAAAAACATACCATATATTCTTAATGTAACGACTGGGGAAAGGTGTGGTTTAGGCTGCTTGCAATTACGTCTCCATTTAAAAATCAATGAGATATTTGTGATTTGATTATAAAATGTTTTGTGTTGAGAAATGTTTCTCAAACTGAGTGATCTGTTAATCTCCAGGTATCTGTCGTGATACTATGTTATCATCATAGGATTCGACCATACCATATAACAATTGGAATAATTTAAGTGAGATAATTGTCTGTTGATCACTAGATCACCATTTTGGAAGATGTGTTGATCCCCGTGCCAAAGAGGCCCATGTTTGACAGAATGGGTTGCTTTGCGCTTAGTTGGATCTGGCAACAGCAAACAGTTGGTGTTATGAGAACACTGATAATGATTCACAAGTTCTTCAGCAAACATCAAGAGATAGCATTAAATACCGGAGAAAATAGGGCGTTGGAACGTAGCATTATGATCGACCTGTCAAGTGTACTGAAGTGATAACGGCTGAAAGCACATAGGTTAGATTACTAGACTTCTATGCAAGAATACCTGGCTAGATTCAAACACCAAGCCAGACAAATTCTTTTAAGCGGGTTTAGTCCAACCAAACAACATATATTATTGCATCTTATATGTAAATCTAAATAGCGTGCACATCTCTAAATAGCGTGTCAGGGCTGTGGGCGTGAAGACTCCAGTATAAATTTTTTATAAAGTGAATTACAGACTATACCAGTGAACATCCGGAGTGACATTGAATAACAGAGAAACACGTTTGGCATTTCGTTAAAGTGTTTGCTGGGTGAAATCAGAACGCATTCTCAGTGAATCATGATCACAGAGAGACATTTTGGGAGATAGATAATAATGACTTTCCCAGTATACTGTTAGAGGAAGCTCTTTAGATTGTTAATTTTGTTTCAGTAGCACTGGCTCACAGCCAGCTTTAAATCAGTCATTCCTTAGTGATGGTTAGGCTTGTGACATACCACGATTCTGGTCGACTCAGATGATGTCTGCATGCCATATGAATTACTCAAACCACCCAGCGAAGGTGTACTAATAGTTTGATTTCATATATATATATATATATATATATATATATATATATATATATATATATATATATATATATATATATATATTCATTAAGAGCGACCCTGTATTTTTCCACCATTTCATTGCGCTGCAGATGGTAGGGAAATTATATAGTTCATGAAAGACAACGCTTTCAAGTTGCCGGCCTTGGCCAAAAAAATAAAAAATAACTTGGAAGGTACACGAAATGTACAGATGGAATTCTCAAGCAATACTGATGCAACCGTGGTGACTTCATTTTTAGTCAAAAGCACCGATTCTATTCACCTAGTAAAATTATATCCAGTCAGGAAAATGCAGGGGTTTCTTTGTCCTATGATAGACCGCACCGGTGGCCTAGTGGCTAGACCGTCCGCCTCGGATGCGGGAGGTTGTGGGTTCGATTTCCGACCGCGTGACACCAAAGGCTTATAAAAATGGTACTAACGACTGCCTCGCTTAGCGCTGAGCGTTAAGAGGTTATTGTTAGGACTGGCCGGCCTGGTGTGAGGATAATGTGCCTGCTTGGGACATCGTGCTACATGTCTGCAGCATGATGCCCCAGTGCTAGACATCACTATAAACAGCCACACTGCATATATCGTTGCGATATGACTGAATTTTGTTATAAAGCTACGTTAAAAAACGAAAACACACACACACACACACACACACACACACACACACAATATTTGTTAAGACCCCAGCTGGTAACAATAATATCGATATAATTAATTTTATGTATTCAAATCATCTCAAACCCATGTTTCTTCTATTTTTTCTCCATTTTTATACATGACAAAATCTTTACATCCCCATATCCTCGAAAAGAAAAAAAAAAGGAACAAAATAAAATTGGCATCGTGATAAGTGGCTCGAAACAGAAGGGAACCAATATTGTCTAACAACACATTAATATATAATAATTAAAAGAGTTAAAATTCAAACTTATATTCATTTCTATGGAAACTTATATTTTGCAGTTTATATATTATTGATAAGGATACAAAACTGACGCAAAACCCGAACGACATGGCAACAAATATTACAGTTCATGCACATCTGAACACTGGTCCAAACGGAAGTTGTACAGGATCTACTGGAGTGTGTACTGAGGTTTGTAAATTATGTGTACTATTTAGTTTGGCATCATAGGTTTAAGGAATTTAAAAAAAAATGATATTTTCAGTGAATTGTTCATGAAAATGGAAGTCATGGTTGTCCTTATGTGGATTGCTTAGCCTCATACACGATTTATAATAAGCAAATGACCAATTAGGCACGTTTTAATTTCATATATATTGTAACTATAGCAGAAATATTTAAAGGCAATATATCAGTATAAATTCATCGTGTTACCTCATATGTTTAGAAGCAAATTTTGTACTTCCAGAAGTAGAACGTAATGTAAAACAAATGTTATTGACTCCTCAGGTGAAAGAGTACAACAACACTGGCATAGAGAACGACGTCAAGACAGCAGCAAATATAAGAAATAAGGTGTGGGTATCTCTAAGTTGCAACTACGCCATCTTCTCACTGATTCCAGAGGTACTGCATACATTTTCTGAATTCAGAAAGTTACAGCCAATTCATGCAGATTTAAAATATTATAAAATGATCAAACGGATATGTATCATGAAATGTGTAACTTTAAGTTTAGTTTCTAACACAGTGTAACGATAATAAAGCGATTAGGAGTCCTCAGAATGAGATTGCTGAAACGAAATCCACTCAAAACTTGTAACCTTATTTATTAAATAAATTTCTAAGATCTGCAGTAGGTAAAATAATGTTTTGTAACATTTTAGAATACCCCACTTTGGCCTAAAAGGTTGAATTTAAAGACTGCAAAATTTACCCACTAAACTGTCTTTCACAAACAAGAAATCTCTTTGATATGAGAAATTAACTTATGTGATATTGTTTTGATGGAAATGTATGCAAGAATTTTAGCACTTTATTATGCATGCAACAATATCTAGAAACGTTTTTTGGGGCGATAATTGCACACATTTATACGACCTGTAGAAAGAATTTGAAGTTATTATCTATACAAATATATACGTTTAATATCCACCAAAAATGAATTAACCAACAGTACAAATGTTTTTATTTTTGTTTAACAAAGCCTAAAACGGTTAATGTGGATTTGTATGATACGTAACATTCCTGACACATTATGCTTTTATGTTGATTAGACAAAAGTCTACCAGGCCAATACTCCTGCAGCTCTGATGAAAGCAAAGAAAAATAAATATGAAGTTGATGGAATGAAAAGAGCACATGTGAGTTTTTAAGTGGGATTTTTTTGCTGGCTTTTATGTGAACGAATGGATGACGAAATTTGTCTTTCACACCATTCTTGTGTTTACAGAAGATTATATATATTAAATTCATATTTCCCAATTTAGTTTTCTTAAAAAAGAAATAGGACCGTAAATTCGTTTATTAATGTTCTGTTTACGTGATAAAAATAACATGAAGACAATAGAGACTCTAATATTTGGATATATCTCTTTTGATAAATTAAAATCAGTACGTATACTATATGACATTTCACTTTTATGGTAATTCACTCTAAATCATTACAAAGGACAGTTAGTTTTCATTCTCTTTCCGATTATCGGAATTGTTTTGTCTTTTGTTGAACCGAATCTCGATCTGTCTATAATTAAAGTCACATTTTGTAATTCAGTTTACTTCTATTCCTCCCATACAACCCTTGTATGCCATCAATGAAACTACATGGCCATGTTTATCGTATTTATCTCGTTTATACTATTCTCACTGACCAATAACATTTTTGTAACTGAACAACATATTCTGATTTACCTTGCACATATTTTAACTGACCAAAAACTATTCTGACTGACCAACAACTATCGCGACTGACCAACAACTATTCTACCTAATCAACAAATATTTGTTTAACCAATACCTCTTCCAATTATTTTGCAAGACCAATATCTATTGTGCATGGCCAACGTCTATTGTGATTCACTAGTAATGTTCTGACTTATTTGACTGCATATTGCCAATTTATAACTTTCCAGTACTTATTCACTTTTGATTGACCAATACCTATTATGACTGACCAGCGCTTATTATTCATGGTCAATGCTTTTATGACTAACCAACACATACTCTATCTTTACTAACATACATTCTATCTGACCAACACCTATTTTGACTAACCAGTACCTGTTCAGACTGTCAAGCACTTTTTTTGATTGACCAACACCTTCTTATTACTTTACAGCAATGTAATTGGGATTTTGACATATAGAACATGAACGACTAGCATCTGAAAAAGTGCATAGTTATTTCCATGAACACTGTCAAATTGCGTTGGTCAGGCAAAATAGATGTTGACCAGTTTATATGCATGTTGGTAGCGTTAGTATTGGCTACTCACATCAGTCAAAATTGATATATTTCAGTCATAAGAGCTAATAGTCATGCGAAATAAGTGTTAGTAAAATATGTATTGCCCATTAAAAGGTACTGGTAACTCAGAACATATGTTAGTTACCTAAAATTAGCAGAATATGTGTCGACCAATTAGAATAGGTACTTGTGAGTTAAAGTAGGTGTTAAATTACAATTCGTATTTTTCACTCAAAACAGATATTTGTCAGTCACGGTCAGACCAGCTGTATTAGGCATGCTAGACTCACTGTTCAAACGGCCGTATTTCCTGTTAATTATAAACTATCGAATCCTCACAAGAATGCGTACATAAAGTCAATGAATCCTCGTGATACTAATTACATAAATCAACAAGTCCGCATGATACTAATTACATTAATCAATGAATCCGCATGAGACTGATTACATAATTTAAATGTTAAACATTGAATGCTAAAAATTGTTTATAGCTTCAAGAGCTCAGGAAGGTTATAAGAAAAACTTGGCATCATCTTTACTGATAAAACATTTTGAGGTTCGTTTAGGATACTGAAGTTTCCATTACCGAATGCTTTTGTTGTTTGGATTTAATTATCTTGTGCCATCCATGTAACATCGTTGTTCTGTACAAAACGATTCAGTTTATTTTACAGCTACGAGTCTCAAAACCGGCTAAGAATGAAATTATGAAGATATCACACCCATAATTAAACTAGATTGGTAACATGACAATATTAAGAAAATCTCTGGCAATATATTTATCGATATTTGGAAGATAGAGACAGGATTGTTAGCCGCTGATTAATTTATTTTTTTTTTCAGGTTCGGGATGCTGTAGCTTTGATTTCATTTTTGGCGAAGCTGGAGAAAGGGGTAATCGTACAAACATTAATATGCATATCACTGGGTCAACTTTTGATTCAGATTGTATTAAACAATTATATGACTGACAAAATGTCTGGCTTGTTAATTATAAAACATCCAAAACAGAGTGGATTCTTGTCACCAAATGGAAACTTGAATACATAACAGACGTTGCATTTTCAAGTGAAAACACCAAAACGTCCAATAGTTCTTGGAACATCCATCTCGATTCTATAATTCACTCTGTATCTATGCGTATAGGAAAACTGTAAAGTTTAAATAAATGCTATATAAATAACCCGAATAAAAAGTATTTCTCTGACATTCTCGTAATTGTTAGAATTAGCATGGGACATATGGTCTTCCTGTCTTGAATCAGATTCTGACAACCGTAAAAATTAAAGTTTGAAGCACTCATTATTGGCTTTGAACCTCTACCATGTTATCAGATGAACACTAGTTTGAAACGGGATTGCCTACTCTCATAGAAAGGCGAAATATACAAATCTCTGCAGCTTTTATAAAATTATCGACAATTAGTGTCCGAATTGCGCAACAATTTTACTTCATTTGACAAGTTCATTTAATATCGATCTAGAACCTCATACATGCCAACATTTACCGACTCATGGAACGATCTGCCACAATCCACGTGGAACTATTAAACTTTATTAAACTTTAAAAAGGAATTTACCGCACATACTATCTGCTCCCAGTTATTAAGCATTTGGAAATAGGCGAGTGCTTGTGCTATTAAACCGATTAAAATGTAAATGCAGTTCGCTCAATTATGACTTATTTAGACTTAATCTTTATCATTGATTCTACTCATTCTTACGGATTTCCAGTAGAATACCACCATCATTTTCATTTTCAATGCAGAGGACATAATTCAGCAGGACATGATATTGTTTTTTCAGTAATGAGTAATGACTGTAATTTTCTTTTATCTGGCAATGAACTTTAATACAGCAGAAGAAAGTGCTACAAATGGAAATTCAGAAATTTCTAATGAACATAAAACGACTCATGAACATATGATGACTATATATATATATATATATATATATATATATATATATATATATATATATATATATATATAAAGTCATCATATATACATAGTCATCACACACACACACACACACACACACACACATATATATATATATATATATATATATATATATATATATATATATATATATATATATATATATATATATATATATATATATACAGAACTCTTGCCTACATACTCATTAATTAATTAATTAATGGATTAATTCAGTTTTGGAATGTAGATATAACTTGAAAGTTTAAAACTGTATCATCCATCGTTTTGCCCTGTACACTTATCTGGGATCTTCTTGGTAACAAAATATATCGAAACTAAACTAATTTAGAATTAGAGTCGATACAGGTCTGGTGACTTTCCATGGTAAAATTAGTGCATATTATGGTTTACTGTAAGAGTGAAAATTTATGACATACGTGAGCAGAGGTTTATTTAATGGTAAAATGTATGAGTGAAAATTTAAGCAGACATTGGGGGGGGGGGGGGACTTTGTTTGCACACGTTTACAAGTACAGGTGTATAAAAAAGTACCGGTACAGTGTTACGACTCTAGGACTGAAAATAACAGAAATAAAAGTAAACCATCAACTTAAGTAAAATCAACAAGCAATTTATATCTCTAGAATACAAAATGAAAATTCTAGAGTCAGTTACATTATTGTAAAGTAAATACCCCCAAAAGCCTAAATGTCTTATCACAAATGAATTTTTTTAGAATCTTCTGGATTAATTCTAATAGTCTTGAATGTCTTGAGGTATCACAATAATGCAGTCTAGTATGTTTTTTAGTTTTAGTTCTTGAAAATTCCAAATTAATGTATTAATATACAGTCAATAAGCACTTACTAATTACAATGAGTAATTAAAATAAATAATTCGTCCCGAAATTGTATCTGAGCACAACTGTAAATTCTGATCAAAAGGAGTTCGAAGACTGACCTAAAAATGGAACCAATTATTTGTTTATCAAGTCCCTTTTTAAACAGATTTTTACTTGACCTTGATATGAGTCATTCCAATAGAAAATTCCAATAAAATTATAAACAAGTCTGTGTCGAGAATGTCCTAAACTCAAATACTATGTACACAACCTATTTATATCCTAAACTCACGGACAAAAAAGTATTAATTTACATTTCCTGTTTACATTATATTAGTTACAATCATTTATAAAGGTTAAGCATAAAAATTTAAACATACGTAACAATATGAGCGCAAATTTAAGCAGAGTTTGCGTTCTTTAATAAATAGGTGTTTCTATGCCTCCATGTCAGAAAAATTAATCGAACCCATTTTGATATGCCTGCTACTGGAGTTTATCGAATTCAAGTCGAGTTTTCGTCTTTCCTTTTTTACTATTTATACTCGGCAAACATTTATGAGTTAGATACTTGTAATTTGGCAATATATTCTTGAATATTTGCGTATTTTATATTTGATGTTAAGTTTTCATCTATTTATAGCAAAAGTAATTAAGATGAATGTTTATGCATATATCCTTTACCGTAATGCTTAAAGTCTTGTAACAATTGTACCGTAGGTGAAACAAGGTGAGTCTTGGACAGAGCTTTCAGCTGCTGAAGAACTGGAAAGATACAGAAGGTAAGCATGATTTTGCATCACCATTGCTGACCAAATTGAAGAAAATGCTTTGAAATCTGTGTCACACTGTCTTTAAAATGAAACAGAACTATGTCCGAAAAAAGGTATTTTCACAAATTAATTGGGTTCCTAAACATTATATACTACCTCAGACTACATATCTTCAAAACTTACATTTACATAATGGATTAATAATTCTACTATAGAATTCATCGGTACCATTAACCTGCCAGAAGCTGGCTTTTTCCTTTCTGTGATTTATTAAGTAGTCATGCCTGTAACCAAGAAACAACGGTTTCTTTTCTATTTGGTGTGGACATCGAGCTATGAAAAGCGTCATTATGTATTTTAAATAGTCCAGAAATAGTCATACTGAGGTATTAATACAGAAAACAAGATAAAGGCACCTTCGGCACTTCTGTTTTAAAAAAATACATTATGTTCAGTTGATGGATTTCAACTTACTATTGCCATACTACGACTAATGTGCCTGTGACACAAACACGAAAGTGTATTCGATATTGCTAAACTTGAGGAGGTGGTTGCTAATTGGTGACAAGTCGGCAAATCAAGCTCCAGTATTTCCAGCAGGAAATGACAGAGCATGATTCGCCGACTTGGCACCGCTCAGAAACCGCCAGTTCAAGTTCACCCTGTTGCTATTGTTAGCCACTTAGTACAAGTTTCAAAATCACCCCTGGAGAAACAGCACCCGCGTTAAGTACTCCAGAGGCATTTATAACAACAGAGCTCAAAATGGTGCTATGCAACATCAAATCAGCCAAAGCAGCAGGATATGACAATGTTCTGTCTGAGTTTCTGAAGCATCTTGGCCTGAAGGCCACTTTATACACCCAGGTTGTCAGGAAAAAGTGAATGCCGACTTTGTGGAACATGGCAAAGATTATTGCGATCCTAAAGTCTGGCAAAGATCCCCATAATGTAGCGAGCTATCGGCCCATCCCCTTGCTTTCTGTTTTATTTTTCAAGGTACTGGATCGCCTGATTCTCCAAAGAATCGGTCCGCACTTGGAGAACATCATAACACTTTGAGCAGGCAGGCTTCAGGTATGGCCGCAGCACTTGCGATCAAGTCCATACCATGACTACGTTACTTGAAAACGGTTGTCAGAGGAACCTTAAAACTGGAGTTGTTTTCCTTGATCCAACAGCGGCATATGACACGGTGTGGCATTCAGAGCTGTTGTTGAAAATTGTCAAAATAGTTTAGACTATCAAACAATTCCTTCGCGACAGGCACGTTACAATGCACATCCGAGAGAGTTGCAGCTCGTGGAGTCGTCAGACTAATGGACTCCACAGGGGTCTGTTCTTTCGCCGAGTTTGTTCAATGTTAATATCAATGATTTGCCTGAAACACAGTCGCGCAAGTTCATGTATGCAGACAAAATTGCTCTCGGGATCTAAAGCCGCTCGTTTACTGAGCTTGAGGTGGTACTGAACAAAGACCCGGAGAAAATGACAGACTTCTTCAAGTAATGGCGCATACAGCCAAGCACAATAAAGACAGCCTCTAGCGTCTTCCACCGTAATAATGTGAACAGTGAGTTTTGCATCCTCCTCAATGGCTGGCGTACAAAACACTACCCGACACCAACATTCCTTGGTGTGACTCTGAACAGATCACTGACTTTTTATAACCACCTAAAGAGAAAACTTCAGCAAACTAAGCACTCGAAACAACCTACTCCGCAAACTGGCTGGCTCAACCTGGGCCACTAGTACACAGACAATCAAGACAGCACTGGTACTCTGTTATTCAACAGCTGAGTATTGCGCTCCTGTGTGGGTGCGATCGTCCTATACCAAGCTAACTGACGTCTAGCTCAACAGAACAATGCGCATAATCCCTGGAACACTACGTTCTACTCCTTGACCATGGCTGCCGGTACTCAGCAACATTCCTCCTCCAGATCTCCGTCTCCAGGAAGCAACCACAAAACTGCTGGCTAAGGTTTATGCCAATGAGAAACTGCCACTGTACATGGACATCACCACACATCAAGCAGTCCGCTTGGCTTCGAGACATCCAAACTGGTTAGATCCGTTGCCGGAGGATTTGATAGCCATTTTCGGCATGGAGTGATGTGTGGTCTTCAAAGAATGTTGTAAACCACTTCCACGTAGCTGAGCCATCTGTCTGCCCTCCTGGCTTCAACTTTCCACGACATCTGTGGACCAAACTGAACCGTTTCCGGACAGGTCAGGATCAGTCAGCCTTAACCGATGGGGCCAGGTAACTGACTCTTCCTGTAGATTTGGTGCTCTACACACCACGTCACATACTTGTGAACAACTGTCCACTGACAAAATTCCACGGTAAACTGATAGTTTTACATCTTGCAGATAATGAAGATGTTAAATGGCTAGGAATGCACAGCATACGATAAATAAATAAATCTTGCCAAACTGTTCATACAGTGGCAGAGAGGCGAAGGTCTACTTTATTTTGTCAAACTATGTGCAATGTGCAATGTGGCACAGAAGATACATCCTGATTTATCTTGCCAAACTGTGCCTGCTGTGGCAGAGGACATTCTACTTATCTTGACAAACTGTGTAATGTGATAGAGGAAAAATTCTACTGTACCTTGCCAAACTATGTGTAATGTGAAAGAGAGGAGAAATTCTACTGTATCTTGTTAGACTCTGTGTAATGTGGCATAGGGGAGAAATCTATTTATGCTGCGAAACTCATGTTATGTGAGAGAGAGGAGAAAGTATACCGTATCTTGCAAAACTCTATATAATGAGGCAGAGTGGAAAAAGTCTACTGTATATTGCCAAACTGCAATGTGAGAGAGAGGAGAAAGTCCACTTTATCTTGCCAAACTATGCAATGAAAGAGAGGGGAGAAATACACTGTATCTTGCCAAACTCAGTATAACGTGGCAGAGTGGAAAACGTCTACTGTATCTTGCCAAACTTGGCCTATGGTGGCAGATGAAAGAAAAATTACTTTATTTTCCATTTTATGCATAATGTGGCAGAGTGGGGAAAGTCTACATTATGTCGCCAAACTCTGACCAACATCGCAGAGGGTCAAAACTTTATTTTATCTTGTCAGACTGTTATCAACGTTATCAACGGGATAGGGAGGAGAATCTAGTGATAACAGGTAAATCGATTTAACCCATGAACAAAAAAAAGAGATATGTGCAGGCTATATTGAGAAGAGGAAACTTTCAGCTATGATATAGACCAACTTTGTTTATCATTTTTTTTGTTGGTTTCATCCCATCGCCAGCAGCTTTAGTAATTTTCCAGACCTTTCTTGATCGGCTAAATTTCAGGCTCACGCTAAACAGTATCTGGTCTGGACGGTATAAAACTTCAAGATAGAATCTGAGATTGACTTTCCATTATATCAGAAAGAACTTTTCAAATGTAATATGAAGACATTAATATTCTTAAATTACTATGTAATTTTTCTTATAATGGTAAAATCTTATCAGATATATCAATTTATTATTATTATTATTATTATTATTATTATTATTATTTAATAGCTATGTACTTTTTCTGATAATTGTAAGATAAGTTTTAGAAACTGAATAAAATTCAGAATATAATTATTTTCGAAGATTTATGACCGAAAGTAGCTTATGAATTATGACACGAATAGAATGCACTTGGTACCAGTAGGTAATGATGTTTTGTTTTTAAAAAAAGTGTGCAGCAAAATCCATACGTTGAATTTGATTGCAGACAACAGGACAACAACCGTGGATTAAGTTTTGATTCTATATCTGGAAGTGGATCCAATGGGGCGATAATTCATTATTCAGTGACTAATGCAACAAACAAAGCAATCACAACCAAAGAAATGTACTTACTTGACTCTGGAGGCCAGTATTTGTAAGTTCAAGGAATAGTCATGTTTAAAAGTAGAAATTAGTTATAGATATAATGAACCTATACAAGTTCTAGAGGCCAAACAGGAAAACAATATTTTGCTGAGAACTTCACAGAAGCTCTTAAAAGCCGTGATTATTATTGTTAGATGAGCGTACTTTTTACTGACCTGGACGTTATCAGCCTGGTTTTTAAATGCAGCTAATTCTTTGCTATTGATTCAAATGAATACACGTTCCTAATTTCAACTACTGTTTTGCTGTTGATTCAAATGATTTCACATTTCTAAATTCAACTACTTCGTTGCTTTTGATTCAAATGAATTCACTTTCCTAAATTCAACTACATCTATGCTTTTGATTCAAATGAATACAAATCCCTAAATTCAACCACTTCGTTGCTATTGATTCAAATAAATACACTTTCCGAAATTCAGCTACTTTTTTGCTATTGGTTCAAATGAATACACAGTCCTAAATTCAACTACTTTTTGACCGCTCCGATGGCCTAGTGGTTAGAGCGTCTGCCTTTGATGCGGGAGGTCGTGGGTTCGATCCCCGACAGAGTCATACCAAAGACTCACAGAAATGGTACTTACAGCTGCCTCGCTTGACGCTCAGCATTTAGAGGTTAGTGTTAGGACTGGTCGGCCTGGTGTCAGGATAATGTGACTATGTGGGACATCATGCTACATGTCTGCGGCGTGATGCAATAATGCTTGACATCACTATAAACTGCCACACTGCAGACATCATAGCGATATGACTGAAAAAATGTTAAAGCTACGTTAAAAATCCAAATCACACACACACACACACACACACACACACACACACACAGAGACACAGACACAACTACTTGGCTGTTGATTCAAACGAATACACATTCCTAAACTAAACTACTTCTTTGCTATTGATTCGAATGAATACACGTGCTTAAATTTAACTACTTCTATGTTATTGATTCGAATGAATACACGTTCCTAAATTCCACTACTTCTTTGCTATTGATTCAAATTAACAGAACATCCTTAATGAACAGTGTCCAGAATTTAATGACTTCTTTGCTATTGATTCGAATAAATACATGTTCCTAAAATTTAATGACTTCTTTGCTATTGATTGGAATAAATACATGTTTAACTACTTCTTTGCTATTGATTCAAATGAACACAGCGTCCTCAATTTAATGAATTCGTTGCTATTGATTCGAATGAATACATTTTCCTAAGTTCAACTGCTTTCTTCATATTGATTCTAATGAGCACATCCTAAAATCAACGACTTCCTTGCCATTGATTCGAATGAATAAACTGTCCTAATGTTTTTGTTTTTATATAAAAGTTATTGTTTTACTTAGGTGCCCATAATTATCATTTAACAACAAACCAATTCTAATGAAGAACATTCAGTGGAAAATCAGGCTCATAAACATAGATTCAGCAAATATTATTGTTGAACAATTGAAGACAATATTATCAAAAGTTTCATAATATATATGCTCTTATTAAACTTATTAAATAATCTGATAATCTCTCAATTTACATGCATATCTGCTGACATTGCAAAATCTAACGGAATGCAAACAAAATATAGTTTTCTAAACTGGCTTCTGGAATTAGGTCTCTGAATCACGAAACTTGGGCTTTTATTCAAAAGATTTATTAAGTCATTTGATTCCTAGAATTCAGCAGCTTGTATTAAAAATAATATTTGAGACGACTTTGTGATGTGACGTAAGTTACGTGATTCTGGTATAATTTAATAGTATAAAATTTGCCTCTTAGGGTTTAGAGGTATATTCAGTATGGAAGTTCATTTAAATGCCATGAATTTTCAGACTACAGGACTACAATCGAGGTTTGAGTTTCGCAACTATTGCTGGAAGTGGACCGAACGGGGCAATAATTCATTACCGACCAAGTAGTGACACAGATAAACGAATAACCACTTCATCGATGTTTGTTTTAGATTCAGGAGGGCAGTATTTGTAAGTCTGGCTCCAGTTGTACTAAACACCTTTAATATTCTTCCTAAGTTGAGATTGAAAAATATCTTTCATATTGCTTATTGGAAAGAATTAGTTGCGGTTCGCTGAATTTTCAGCAGGGATTTAAAAAGTCCGCGCACCCCCAAATACAGTTAAAATATCTTGAATTATTATGGAAAAAGCCCTGTATTATATTTGAGAAAAAAATAATTCTATCAACTCTGAGCAATTTTTTCATATATTTTATGTACGATTTCTTAAGAGTGATTTTTCATTCTGGTATTCGATTTCAAATGCTGGCAAAAACTTTAATGTTTCCATAAGGACAATAATATCAAGATTTCAGCTTCAGGAAGAACATAAAGGAAAGTGTAACGGAAGCCTAAAAGCAGAATTACATGTTCCTCTTACGAGCTTTTCATGTGGGACCACGGTTGCTTCCATAACATTCTTGTATTTGCATGCGTCTGTATTCTGATTTTTTGGGATATATGGATACGTAATTCCTGAGCTGGCCTAACCTTTTTGTTTTGATAACATGGTACCATGTTGTTGCTCAACCCTTGGGAGAGAAAGAAAGAGGAGAGAAAACTATATATATATATATATATATATATATATATATATATATATATATATATATATATATATATATATATATATATATATATAAAGAGAGAGAGACTTAAGGGAGATTATATTTTTTGAGTAACCTTCTTTTAATAAAACTTTATTATTATTATTATTATTATTATTATTATTATTTCTACTAACAGCATGCTATATATCGTACGTTTTCCACTACAAAATAGCACCGTATAGTCTACGATCTTAAGTGTTTTATGAAAAGATACATTAACTCAATTACACCAACATGAATCTTATATAGAATCTATGTTGGGATTTGGACCGAGGCAAGGAAATCCCAATCAAGGGGTTACATTATTTGTTTCCTCATGAGGTTTGCCGAGTGGGAAGACATATAATGTAACCCCGAGACTGAGATTTTCCTGTCTCGGTCCAAACGCCAACGTAGATTACTTTTCTCACCCAATATTTTCCTTTAAAGTAAAAAGAACTCTTCACTAGTGTAACATAGTTCACGTCCAAATGTTTACATGTGGCTCATTAATACAACTATGTTAATGAGGGCTGTGGTGTGACCGTTGCATCCGAAGTACACAGCTTATACGTGTGAGAAAAGAAAAATAAAACATAAAACATCGCATAGTAATGAGGTATTATCACATTTAATAAATGGATGTTATATGAAATTAACAATAAATAATATTTATTACAAGAAAATGTTTCATTTCATCAGTTCCAATTCTAAAATGTTATATTGTAAATAATGAAACGATACTGAGTACACAACTCTACTGTAGTTATACTTAGTACAAGCTGTAACGAAGAGTAATATGTTGCATTAGATTATTTATGGGCAATTAGAGATCTGTGTCACTATTGTATTTAACATTCCTTTTCTTTGGAGGAGGTGAAAGTGTTTTGTGACATACTTGTGTTGCAATTAATATTGATTGCAAATTACCCGTGTGTATGAAAGACCATCCAAATACGGACCCTAGGAAATAACAATGTGATTATCTTTCAAGTTCACAGTTTCTTTGAAAATTACTTTTTCTGTTTTGGAAATATGGCAAGTGCTACCATGAAATTTGCTTACGGATTAACGTCTGTACGGATAAATGATTCCTTCTTGCTGGTAAGTGCATTATTTGTCATTAAAGATTGTAGGTATATGTTTGATTCCACTGGGACACAATTTCAGATGCTTAACAAAAAAGAAAGCATGTTTGGCTTAACACATTTCTGGCTGTTTCTAAGTTTTCTGTAGTTGTTGAGAGAGTTGAGATTGTTGTGGCCGGTAATATTTATAGCCTGTGTGTTCTTTGATTAATATAATAATCTTTGTTGGGATTTCGGACCAAGACAAGGAAATTCCAGTTTACGGGTTATATTATTTGTCTCTCCACGATGCTATAAAGTGTGTAGGCATAGCCTATGTGCATGGATCAGTGTTTTCTATCATAGTTCATTCCACACATCATTGAGAATTTTATCCTATCTGTAGCACAGTCAATTTTCAGGTCAGCATCATTAAATGTAGCTAACAGTATATAATTTGTTTCACACGAAGTATTTAAAACTAATTAGGTAACTTTAGCTACATTTACAGACGCTGACCTGAAAATGTACTGATTTACGCCTGCATATAGGATAAAATTGATCATGCTGTGTAAAACTAACTAGCAAAAATACCAAATAGCTCGACATAGTATGCGTGTGTGTCTCTCTCGAAAAATTTTGTATGGTGTTTTCTCAAAAATGGATTGACCTTAAGTTACTGTGTTTTTTGATAGATAGATCCTAGATTTAAATTCAAATCTTGATCTCAGAAACCTTAGATGTGAGTTACACTCACTTTGAATTACCCTCAAAAGGTTGTTATTACAAATTTAAAACTTTTGATCGACTCCACAATGACGGTCGCGTTAGCTCTAGTTTCAGGTTATTAAAAGCCAAGGTATTCTTAAATTTATTTCAGAAATACAGTGCTAAATGACAATGAAGATAGAAATACAATATTAAATTACCATGAAGATAGAAATACAGTACTAAATGACATTAGTACAGAAATACAGTGCTAAATGACCATGAAGACAGTAATATAATGCCAAATGACCATGAACAAAGAAATGCAGTGCTAAATGAACATTAAAACAGAAATACAGTGTTAAATGACCATGAAGACAGTAAAACAATGCTAAATGACTTTGAAGACAGAATTACAGTTCTAAATGACCTCAAGTACATAAATACAGTACTAAATGGCCATGAAGACAGTAATACCATGCTACATGACCATGATGAAGACATAAATACAGCGCTAAGTGACCACGAGGACAGAAATATGGTGCTAAATGACATCGAGCACAGAAATTCAGTGCTAAATGATCAGGGGTACAGAAATAGAGTGCTAAATGACCTCGAGTACAGAAGTAAAGTGCTAAATGACCATGATTACAGAAATACGGTGCTAAATTACCATGAAAACAGAGGTACATTGCTGACTGACCAGTACAAAAATACAGTGCTAAATGACCATTAAGACAGAAATATAATGCTAAATGACAATGAAGACAGTAACACAGGGAACTGACCATGATTACAGAAATACAGACCTAAATGAATATGAATACAGAAATTCAGTGCTAACTGACCATGATTACAGAAATACAGTGATAAATTACCATGAAAACAGAAGTATAGTGCTAACTGACCATGAGTACAGAAATACAGTGCTAAATGACGATAAAGACAGAAATGCAGCGTTAAATGACCATGAAGACAGTAATACAATGCTAAATGACCATTAAGAAAGAAATACAGATCTAAATGACCTCGAGTACAGAAATACAGTACTAAATGACCATGAAAACAGTAATACAATGCTAAATGATCATAAAGACAGAAATGCAGTGCTAAATTTCTATGAGTACAGAAATACAGATCTAAATGACTATATTTACAGAAATTCAGCGTTAAGTGACAATGAAGACAGAAATACAGTGCTAAACAACCATGAGTACAGAAATACAGTGCTAATTGACCATTGAGACAGAAATACAGTGCTAATTGACCATGAAGAGAGAAATACAGTGCTAAATGAGCATGAAGACAGAAATACAGTGTTAAATGACCATGAAGACAGAAATACAGTGCTAACTGACCATTGAGACAGAAATACAGTGCTAAAGGACCATGAAGACAGAAATACAGTGTTAAATGACCATGAAGACAGAAATACAGTGCTAACTGACCATTGAGACAGAAATACAGTGTTAACTGACCATGAGTACAGAATGTGCTAAGTGACCATGAAGAAAGGAATACAGTGCTAAATGACCATGAAGACAAATACAGTGCTAAATGACCATGAACAGTGATACAGTACTAACTGACCATTGAGATAGAAATACAGATCTAAATGACTATGAGTACAGAAATACAGTGCTAAATGACCATTAAGACAGAAATGCAGTGCTAAATGACCTCGAGTAAGAAATATATTACTTAAAGACAATGAAGACAAAAATACAGATCTAAATGACCATGAGTATAGAAGTACAGTACTAACTGACCATGAGTACAGAAATGTAGTGCTAAATGACCATTGAGACGGAAATGCAGTGTTAAATGACCATGAAGACAGTAATGTAGTGCTAACTGACCATTGAGACAGAAATACAGTGCTAAATGACCATTATTACAGAAATAAACAGTGTTAAATGACCATTAAGAAAGAAATAAAGTGTTAAATGACCATGTATATCGTTTAAGATCAATGGAAGATCAATATGTGCGCAACTTCAATAAGAGTCATGGAATATCTGCGTTTGAAATGGCAAACCTCGGTATGACCTCGGTATGACCATGTGACAAATCAATGGCAGGCAATTAATCTAAGAATATTTTGTTTTACAACTAATGAGTCGCCATTGTAAATATACTGGTAGTATGACATTAATCTATTAAGGCCGGACCAATGTTAGTCAACCCAAAGCCAAAAAAGACCCAGCAATGCTATTAAATGCCATTGCTTGACCAACGTGTGTATACTATCTGGAACTATTATCTTACAATTCTTAGATTTCAGGAGACATCAATAACTTACATTATAAGCAATCGTCGATGGAATTGATTGTAATTTACCTCTTATATTCAGCAATCGGTTACCTTTTCGGAGAGTTCTAAGGTGAAGTCGCTAATATTAAATCTGAATTTTGAAAGATCACAAGATTTGTAGACTGAGAAAATTTCCCAAATTGTTTTGTAAATAACTTAGGATATGAGACTCCGAATATACAGTTTATACTAAGGATGCAGAAATCGAATTTTCTGAGAATTTTCAGCCCTAATTCTCGAGTTTCAATTGGTCGTTTAGTTTTCAATGTTTTACACACTTAATCCTTTTTTGTATGTAATATATTATTAACTTACAAATCTAATTATATATTCATCTTTATTATTTTTTAAAGTGGGTTGATCTGTATTCCAATATACTGATATGTTCCTGATTTCATTTAGTTATTAAATCTTCTTGCTGGCATTGAACTGACAATTCCAGATTCCCCTTAATGAACATATATTTATAAAAAGACTGGCATTGCTATCCACAAATTGTCAAAATAATGTAATTTAGCAAAAATTCAACTACTGATCCCTTTCATGTGTCACTCGAAATGTAACATATCATTTTCTTATTTTGTCTTAGTCAAGAAACGGAGCTAATATCAATCTTTGCTGAAAAGATAGTTTAACAGTTTTCATAAATTTAATTAAACACTTTAATTGCAAATAAACGTACAAAATAATTATTATAATTTTTGTATTCTAATTCTCATTTGAATCTAACTTGAACAGTAACCATTAAAAATGAATGTGAACTAAATGTGTAAGAACTAAAGCAAAAACAGATCACAATATCTGCTAAATAAATTGCAATATTCTTTATTCAGAGATGGTACAACAGATGTAACAAGAACATTCCATTTTGGAACTCCAACGGAATATGAAAAGGTATCACGATAATCTCATCATCTGTTATTTTCATATTCAACACCTTAAGATATTTAATCTCTGTACAGTCTATGTGATAAAAAATTGGAAAGATTTGCTTTTTGTATAGACTATTTGACAACACTTACAAAGATTTCTTTTAGGTAAAGTTTATTTGATAACAACTGACATGACTTGCTGTCTGTATAGTCTATTTGATACAAATTGGAAAAATTTAATCTTCATATAGTCTACTTGATAACACTTAAAACATTTATAAATATTTATTGTATGGCACAACTGGCATGATTTACTGTCTGTACAGTCTATTTGATAACACTAGAAAGATTACATTCTAATAATTTCAATTGTTATGAATCGACCAAATTTTCTGCAATCTGATTGGATATAAATGGTCACTTGAAACTGATCATTGATTTTAAAAAAAATATATATCGGCAACTTCTACAGACTATTTTTAAGTCCCGGTTTCCATGTAATTTTATGTGATGCTTTATATATATCAACGTCTTACACGATAATAATAAAAACATACCCCACACGCCCACTTGCGTGATTTCCGGCCAAAATTTGCAACCTCGTGATTAAAATCGCCCATCAGATGATAAAACAATATAATCGTATATTCATTCCTGCACTCCAACACTCATCTCTTGTGCCAAAAAAGCATATGGCAGGCTTTACAAGCTCAGTCTTTAAAATTTATTGCATTTTGCTTCGACAATATATTCCACAAGCTGTTATTAAAGGTCAGGGCTATATGACGAGGAAGGAATCTCATTAAAAATTGACATGATTTTGACTTTGAAAGATCCAAGTGCGTAGAAAGCAAGAACAAGGTATGCTTAACAACACGTGCCACACGCAAGCGTAATGTTAAAAAAGGAATAGCCTTGTTTAAACAACAGCAGCTAATGCTTTTATTAAAAGAAAACGATAAACACAGGCTCCTTAGATCACTGGCATGACCCGTTCTAACACTCTGGTCTATATTGCTATATAATGAATTGACGATTTCTGGCCAGCGAAAATGGGGCTATGTCACAGTCATGAGGCCAATGAAAGAAAACTTCGAGCTAACTAAAAATAAATGCGTTGTTCATGAAATCTGCTGATATGATGACAGAAGGGAAGTAAATTGGAATTATTAGCATTAATTAATCATGGTTAGCATTTATCAATGTGTGACCTGTTACCTAATCCCTCACAAAGTTAACATAAAATCCTTCGGACTTTATTTACTTTGTAAGTGATTAAGTGTGTGTGTGTGTGTGTTTCTTTTGATTTTTACGTAGCTTTAACAATTTTGCAGTCATATCGCTACTGTCTCTGCAGTGTTGCAGTTTATAGTGATGTTTAGCACTGGGGCATCATGTTGCAGACATAAAGCATCATGTCCCACTCAGTCACATTGTTCTGACACCAGGCCGACCAGTCCTAATACTAACCTCTTAATGCTGAACGCCAAGTGAGAAAGCTGCAAAGCCAATTTTATGTCTTTGGTACGACTCAGCCAGGTTTCAAACCCGCGACCTCCTGCATCTAACCATTTAGGCCGCCGGAACTGTAAACTTTGCACATCGTTAAGGTCCCAACCATGATCATTTAATCCTATAATATAATCTATTTGATGACATTTGGATAAAAAATATAAAAATAATGTGTAATCTATTTGATAATCGTAGAGAAAGTTCTCTCTGCGGAATCTATTTGAATGTAGGTGTCAGTGTAGTGTCATTGTTGTTCTAATGGGCAGTATCATCAAATACTCATTTGGGTTAACTGCATGGTTTTGCTTCTGTCGGTAAGAAAATCCTCAACTAAGTCAATTTTGTATTTCTTGGACAAATGCTAATGTTGTTAGAACAGACTCCTTGCGCCCTCCACCATAAAAAATAAAAATAAAACGCAGAATAACAAAAGAAAACAACACTAGAAATATAATAAAGGTAAGGTACTTAATATAATAATGAGTCAACTGGAAGACATCTCTCTCTCTCTCTCTCTCTCTCTCTCTCTCTATATATATATATATATATATGAGTCTGATCCAGTTTTCCTTTACTATTTTCATGTGATCAAGGAATGCTACACGAGGGTTCTGATGGGTCACATTAATCTCTTCCTCGCCAAATGGCCGAAAGGACTATATGGTATTTGTTACGAAATAATAATAATAATAATAATAATAATAATAATGATCCTGATGCTGATGGTGATGGATGTGATGATGGTGTATTAGACATCCCCAACTAACTGGTAATTGACTTCTTTCTTATTTATATACTTTTAGAAGGGTTTCCGTCAGTACAAGTACTTGACTTCAATTGGTAATATTTGTTCCGTCCAAATTAGGTCACTGTTTAATATCATAGTAGTGAAGTTGGTGATCTATTTGCAAAATAATTTGCTTGTTTATCCGTAAATATTTTAACAAAATTAGGCATGTAAAGCTGGTTCAATGCGTTGTAAAAACATAATGTTATTTCTAAGAAAGAAAATGATTATTTGTACATATTTCGATAAAATAGTCATCCCATATTAGAATCAGATGGCTTTCCCATGTCTGATAAGTGTTCACAAATTCCATTGAATTATCGAGTACAGACTGCAATGCCTTTGCGACGCAAGTCACAGAACTTAATTGCTACTTGGAAAATATTAGGTCTTATTTGTTAAACATGACATAGATATATTGGTTACCAGTAAAGAGCACGACAAAAATTCAAAAAAAAAAATCTGATTTTTGTGCAGGACGAGAAATAGATGCATTTGCCAGAGGACCGCTTTGGGATGTTGGTTTGGTATACAGGCACGGAACCGGACATGGTATTGGAATGTATCTCAGCGTGCATGAAGGTCGGTATTAAAATACTGCCAACTGCGCTTATCGAGACATCGCTTGTAAAACTATATAAGATGCACATGACACATTACGTTTCGGTTCCACAAACAATGCTGTGTATGCATAATTTGTTTCAGTGCTATTTGCAAAAAGATGTAATGTTACGATTCCAACGGACATCATTATATTCGCAATTTATTATATGCTCATTTTTGTCTCCATTAACTTTACATCGTCAGAATCATGCTGTATTTGTAAACAAGCCACGTATACTCGTATGGAAGATGCTTTAGGTTTTGGTTGATTAAATTTGATTGTGATTGAACTAAAGCAGCTGAAACAGCAAATGAATGAACTTGATATTCTCAATGTCAACAACAAACTTGAGAGACGCTGCAATTGAAAATACCGTTCTGATCGTTGAAATGGTTATTTAGGAGAATATTCACATCTTTTTGCAAATAGAATGGTTACGACTATGACGAGTGTTATCATGGGTCTGAAAATATAGCACAAACAAGCAAACCGAGGCCAAGGAATATCGCATATATATCAGAAACGTACCATTTTACAAGTCTGTCAAAATACTAGATTCGAGAAAAAAATGCAACTGAAGGTTTTGGTATGAAACTAGGAGCCTCGGAGCCAATAATCAAAGATGACGAAAAATTATTATTTCCTTTGGTTAAATGGAGTGTCACACACCAGCTGCTTTTTAATTTTATGCATATAACTATTCTGATAAAATGTTAGGCTGGCGATAGACACACTGTATGATACAGATCATAGCTGGGTCCCTCCAACAACAAGATGCAAGTGACAGGGCATATGCATGTTTCTTTAACTGGTAATAAGAATGTTAATAAACATACTTACATTTATGTATCTTGAATTTCCTCATATTGTACTTACTTAGTTATTTCTTCAAATCCGACCGATATGTCTTGAAAAATGTGATACAAACAGAAGCTGTACTGGAATTTCGAGTTGCCTACATTTCCAGCTGCAAGCCATTCACCTTATTTCACTGAATTAACCCAATTATCCAGCCCCTCTTAATAAGAAAAGCAGAACTGAGTTGCATGAACATAGAAACAAAATCCATGCGCATTCATTCATAATATAACTCTAAATTTCGATTTTTATTAGACCAAAATGACAATTTTCTTTGAAACTGACGTAGAGCTTGTGGCGAAGTTAAAAGGTCGCTCGGTGGAGCTAAGTGCGCATGAATACTGTTATTGTGAATTGATGAATCTAAGGTTGTGAATTTATTTTGGAAAAAAAGCATAAATTCAATTACATTGTTTCTTGTAATGTCTTTTATTAATAAGCCTTAGTTAGTTAAACAAAATGAGCATATAATAAAAAGGTTGCTGCATTTGTATGGGAAATATGAACTCGTTTTTTCCCCTGCAAAATACTTCACTCCGCAAGGTCATGCAGTATTTTGCAGAAAAATCATTCATATTTACCCATATAAATGCAGTAACCTGTAATTAATGTTTCCTTCGTATCCTATATGGTTCAATTATGTTATACTCAATTTAAAAAATATTGTTATACCTTGAAATTTAGCATACAAAGAACAGTAAGTCAGAAAAGGAGTGAGTGGCAAATCGGTACATAAATAAATGAGTGACAGATGGGTACATACATTAGTGACAAATGGGTACATACACGATTGATTTAGTGAAAATGGGTACATAAATGAGTGAGTGACAGATGGATACTTAAATTGGTGAGTGACAGATGGGTACATACATGAGTGAGTGAGTAACAGATGGGTACATAAATGAGTGAGTGAGTGAAAGATGGGTACATAAATGAGTGAGTAAACGACAGATTGGTACATAATGAGTGAGTAACAGATGGGTACATAAATGAATGAGTGACAGATGGGTACATGATGAGTGAGTAACACAAATGGGTACATAAATGAGTACGACTTTAAACTTAATCCAAACTGTTTCTTTTTATCATATTGATAACAATAGTTCTGCAATCATTTGCAAGTTTTTGAGACATTCATATTGAAACACAATATAAAACATTGTAATTTTGTTAGCTCTTATATTACCTTTGATCTGTATTTTCCTTATCAAAATCCGATACATAGACGATATGACTCGAGTACCCAAATTCGAATAAAATTTATGAAACCTGTTGAATCTTGTTAGTTTTGCGAGCTTTGAGGAGGAGAAAACTGAGACTATTCAATGAGCGATTCATACTTTTCATTTTAAGTGAGTAAATACACCCCCATATATATATATTCAAGGGACAGCAATATCGTTATTATTAAAAAATTTGCATGAAAAGGTTACTAAAATGACATTGCAGTGTAATCGGTTTCCTCGAAGATTACACACTTATGTTAAGCGATGCCATGAGGTCATTTGCGACACGAAAGGATGTTTTAATTGTGCAACATGAAAAGAATACGATTATATGTATCACATAACAAAAATACTGATATATTTTGGTTAAATCACGCAAGAAGGTTACTGAAATGACTTTGAAGTGGATTCGGATGCCTTCTACACCACACATTATTTCACATAACACTGATATTCATTTGTGACACCAAAGGGTGTTTGCAAGTATGTACTTTAAAAAAATACAAGATGTGTTCATTAATTTAAATAATACGCAAGTCATTTGGAACATGTTTCTATAAAATATATGTTTCACACTTTCTCTTGCCTAAATGTAGGGATCATGTAAGTGCTCGGTCCTCGACAATCCTGGAGTCATCAAACTTAAAAGAAAAACTATGGTGATAAGTATCCACTGAAATATTTCAGGTCCAATGCGAATCTCTTTGTCGCACAGTGCATTCTCTGGCGATGAACCACTTGACGAATTCCAGTTTTTCTCTGATGGTAAGAATGGGGAGATTATTAAAAAAAAGTTAATCGATGTAGATATAAATGTGACATAATTCTGAATCGAAGTTTATAGCCCAGTATGTTTCACCCTATACCATTTCATATATTCGGTACTACATGGTGTGACATCACATCATAAGATTTAAAAAAAATGCAAAGAGTAAATTGGTGACGTTGGGATGTAATTCATGTTATACCACTGTAATGTATGAGAAATATATTGAACCATAGACGTTCATGTTAGATATCTCTCTGGCCGAACAGAAAAATGGCGTAATTTATCACATGAAGGACAGAACTGTACGTATTGCTCATCGCATTGCAATTTTTTAAAATTTATTTTTAAAAAAACAAACACTTTTTGAATTATTTCAATGTGTAGCCTTGCCGTGATGGACATATATGGTACATATGTGACTCTTCTAATAACATTCCCAGGAAATCATTGTCGCAAGCACACTGCCATCTCACCTCTGTCTGTGTGGGTTCGAGTCTCAGATTCGGCCTATGTGGGTATGTGAGAAAGCTTGCCAGTAGCTTCTCGTGGGTCGGTGGTTCTTTCCGGAGTTTTTCCTGGTTCTTCCTCCACCATTAATACTGGCTGCCATGTATAGCCTATCTTGTGCTGGAAAATGGCATTAAACCCAACAACAATAACAACATCAATTGTCGCAAGCCACAGGTGACAATCCAATATGCTCCATTATCACCAGTGGCTGCTTGTGCCGAGATTTCATCGTTCCTATGAATATGCATAAACCTGGTTAACCAGTCACTGTCACTGCTGGTAAATATTTCTCGCCATTGTGACCCACAACGGCTTTTCACGCTATGTCAATAAATCAAAGTTTCTCTTCCAAATATAGACACTTATTGGTTGAGAAAACGGACATTTTCATTGATGTGTAAGAAATTGTTGAATTGTGTTTTTGGTTACGTATTTTTTAAATTTATTTATGTGTTCTTAAGAACGAGGAAATCTGAGCATATGCAGTGATGGATGGTATGTAATGAGCATTCATGTAGTACCATAAATTGATGATATTATATTAAATGAGTTGCAAAGACAGACATGCCAAAATGTATACTTGTATCAAACGCCCCTCTCTCATTGTGATACGTCAGAAATATCCGTTCTAATGGACAAGTAAATGTTTCGTTTCCATTCTAGATCTTCCGCACTAAACTGAAACGTTCCTCTCACGGTTTTCTCATCAAAGAAATATTGTGATGCATGAGAGAAGTCGGTGGCCATGTAACGCGTAGTGTTCTTCTTCTTGAAAGATATAGCAGCATTAGAAAATTTTCAGTGGATAGCTACAATCTATTCCATCAATGATAGGCACTATAAAAGGTTACGATTACTTCGTTTTAAAATATTAAATCCAGGAGATAAAGATCAGATTTGATGCATATCAAGCACAGTGAGGATATTAAACACTGATCCACGCCAGGATGAACAGTCTACAATGTACAATTGTTGCAAAAATCCATAAACAGCTACAAACACACACAGATATATATATATATATATATATATATATATATATATATATATATATATATATATATGTAAGCTCTTATCACAGTTATTTATATAAAGCTAAATTCAAATATAGAGTATAGTCTGAATTTGTCTAATAACAATATAATTTTCAGTAAATAGAAAATAAAAAAATATTCGCTCTACTAACGTCCAAGAAGAAATCACGATTATCTTATTTCTCATCGAAGACACTGATTGTCCCCCCACCCGCTAAAACCCATCATTAAAGGTGATGCCGTCCATGAGATGGTTATAATTTATTATTATTATTATTATTATTATTGTTATTGTTATTATTATTATTATTATTATTAACTTCTACAACCTTTAATGGTATCTCAAGCTAATCATTTCTCCTAAATCTGGGTCTTTTTCCGTGGCCTTAGCTCTCATGAAACTTCCGCAGTATTTTGCTCTTCCAAGGAGTGAATTTATAAACGTCAGGCTTTTGATAATTAGGCTCACGCCTTCTACTTAAAAAATTAGGGGTGGGGATGGAGTCAAAGTAAGAAACTATCCATTGAGACCTGAGTGCTTCTTGATGTAGTATTGCCTCTTGTTTCCTAGGCAGATTATAGGAGCACCGTCATGCCGATGTCAATACCAGTTTTTGTTCAAGCGATTGCCTTAATTTTACTCCTCTGCCTTTTACTTCACATTTGTTGTTATCTATCTATCTATGTAAATAAATACATACAAATCTCTCTCTCTCTCTCTCTCTCTCTCTCTCTCTCTCTATATATATATATATATATATATATATATATATATATATATATATATATATGTGTGTGTGTGTGTGTGTGTGTGTGCAATAAGCTGACAACGAACAGTGCGAAACTAGTATCTCACTATATATATATATATAATTTTATTTGTTTTGATTGTAGAGCCTGGATATTATGAACCAAACAAGTTTGGAATTCGAATTGAAAATATAGTCATGGTGACGAGTGTAAACACTAAGGTGAGCAAAGATTGAATAGCATTTAGGCAATTTGTGCCCATTTATGTGTCTTGCTTGGATTCTTACTTTTGCCATAATTTTACTCGATTAAGGGGAGAATCGATATTGCATTTTATTTAATAATATTTTATTTATAATACATGAACAAGAACGTATATTTTTATTAGTATTTCTATGAGAGTAGTGAAAGGGGTCACTTTACGGACAATGGGAATTAGCATTACAGGGACCCCTGGGTCACTTTACGGACAATGGAAATTTAACATGGCGAAAAATCGTGGGTCACTTTACGGACAAGGGGAATTTAACATGGGAATAAATCGTGGGTCACTCTACGGACAAGGGGAATTTAACATGGGGAATAGAGTTTGGGCTTGTTTAGGGACAAAGGGAATGGAACATGGGATTTTTTTTTTTAAAAAAAAATTTTTTTAAAAAAGGGGTAGGCAATGGAAAGGCTATCTCTTTTCGAGAAATATGGCTGGCCCTGAAAAGGGCCTTTGGGTTTTCTTCTTCTTCTAATTTCTTCTTTTTCTCCACCAAGTTCTTATTTTATCTCCTACACTCTTCTTCCCTTTCTTTTTTTCTTCTCCTCCTCTTCTTTCTTCCTCTTCTCATTTTCTTCTTCTTTTTCAATTTTTTCGTTCCATTTTGTGACGATCGTGGATAAATACCTATGTATCTATAATCAGCTGAAATTCCTATGAAATCCCACTATCTATTTATAGCTCCAACTTGTGGGTTTTTCCTTTGGAAAATCCCACTATCTTTTTATAGCCTCAGCTTGAGTGACGTTCCTGTTTATGAATTCTAGTATATATGTATAGCTACAAAATGTGGAAATCCCCAAGTCGATATTTATAGTCTCGAAATTTCCAGCGTCAGTGACGTCACTGTACTGAACACTAGGGATAAATATCAACAGTGTTGCAAGTGGCTGACCTGAATACGCGCTACTGTAGGTAGGTAGGTAGAGTGTATCTGATAGGGATAAAGTGAGTTTTATACGGACAAACAGAGACCAATAGACACACACAACGTACGCGCGCAGACACACACACACACACACACACAAACACACAAACACACACACAACGTACGCGCGCCGACATACTCACACACACACACACACACACACACACATACTCACACACACACACACACAGAAACACACAACGTACGCGCGCAGACATACTCACACACACACACACATAAACACACACACTATAAAATAGATAAAATTAGTAACTACTTACAATATCAACTTCTGTGACGATCGTGGATAAATACCTATGTATCTATAATCAGCTGAAATTCCTATGAAATCCCACTATCTATTTATAGCTCCAACTTGTGGGTTTTTCCTTTGGAAAATCCCACTGTCTTTTTATAGCCTCAGCTTGAGTGACGTTCCTGTTTATGAATTCTAGTATATATGTATAGCTACAAAATGTGGAAATCCCCAAGTCGATATTTATAGTCTCGAAATTTCCAGCGTCAGTGACGTCACTGTACTGAACACTAGGGATAAATATCAACAGTGTTGCAAGTGGCTGACCTGAATGCGCGCTACTGTAGGTAGGTAGGTAGAGTGTATCTGATAGGGATAAAGTGAGTTTTATACGGACAAACAGAGACCAATACACACACCCACACAACGTACGCGCGCAGACATACGCACACACACACACACACACGCACACACACACATACACACATACACATACAGAGGGAAGAGGAAAAAACAAACCCCAAATATACTATCAACACAGAAGGGAGATGATACAAACCCCAAATAAACTATCCACACAAACGTACGCGAACGCATACAAACCCCAAATATACTATCAACACAGAAGGGAGATGATACAAACCCCAAATAAACTATCCACACAAACGTACGCGAACGCATACAAACTCCAAATATACTATCAACACAGAGTGAAGAAGTAAAAGTTTTTTGAAAGCACCTAAGCCCTCACCTGCAATGACCAACTCTGCCAAACACCTACACCCCACCCACCCCCACTCCCAACACTACAAAACCCATTGAACCCGTTATTTTATGGCATCAGTGTGTGATTTAGGAAACATCAAGACACAAAATAATGGAGGAATAGACTGACTATTGTTTACCGACTTGCATGCCTAAAGAGCGTGCGTGAAGGAAAACATCCTTCCATTTCAATTCTAACTAAAACATGATCCAGAGGGATAGAGATAGGTGAAAGGGCACAATTTCATAAAGTGTGAGTAGAAAACAAAACACGCCATCCTTATTATACAATGTCAAGACCAAGAGACACTTACGTGTTCTTTCTGGTCTATTCTCTTTTAGAAGGTAGTATGAAATTTCACATCAGGGCCAACGCATCGGCTCACATTGTCAATTTTTCCATTTCCATGTCTTTACTGGCACAAGTTCTTCATCATCTTCAATTTCTTCTTCTTCTGAATCCCTCTTCTCTGTTTCGTCTTGTTTTTGTTTATTCTCTTTTCTCGTAGGGCACTCTGAATTCCAGTGTCCTTTCTCCTGACAACGATATTAGGTATCTTGACTTTTGTCTCTCTTTCTTAGACGAAGCAGGTATTCTGGAGACAAATACCCATTTACCTTTACAGATATAGCAAACTTCATTAGCACTTACACACTTTCGTATGACTCTTATCAAATCAACGACCAAAAGAGTAAGTTTTGTTGCCACTTTCGCATGTGAATTATGTTTTCGTATGACTTTTAGCAAATATTTGACCAGCAGGTCGATCTGTGCTGACTCTTCCATCTTTGATCGTTTGAGAGCGAAATGAATACTCTGACGCTAAGACACTCTCCTTATATACAGAGACCTGCTGCGTATGAAACCTAGTCAAATGTAATTTTGCAATAAGATGAAACGATTTCATTGAGGAAGTAAAAGGCAATGATGTACCGTATCGCCTCACACAAAACCTGAAGTGTTAGTTCAAATCCGTGTCAGCGATTTCGAAGACGACATAACTGGGCTTTAATCAATGCTCTCCATTTCTGCCACAAAACCACGAGTCCTGATTCACGCCAAAAGAAATTTCGTTCGGTCCATAAAAAATAGTATCACATCCGAGAAACGCAAAAACGAACTTCCAGAAAACTGAGAACGACGGCTTACACCTACAACGTGAAATGTATGAGTTCAAGTAGTGCGTAAAACTTAGTCAAATTAAATTTTTATAGTCAAGACGAAACGATCTCTTTTCGAAGAAGAAAGCAGACACCAAGCGACAATGGCGATCCGTGTCACACAACACTTTTCAAAATGTATATGATCAGAGGTTTGTTCTAGCGATCTGCACGGTTAAATTAAATGTTGATGTATTTTGCAATAAGACGGACAATGGTCGCCCATGGAACCATTGTTCGTGCATTAGTTTAAATTTTTAAAATATTTTTTTTATATAAATCGCCTATAGGATAGACCCAGTAAAGCATGGCCATTCTCGTCACTGTGTGAATAGCTGCTCAAGTCAATTCGAAGTGAACGCGGTAAGAAAATAAGTATAGCCAATGAAATGGCTTACAACGGGTGATGCATTGTTTTGTTCTAGGACTGTGTGGCATAATAATCCCTATGTTCTTGCGTTGTTACCATTACAGTGCAGACAGACTGAAATGTGAACTTACAAGCCCTCTTTGTGTGTGTGTGTGTTGTACCATTTCTTCTTACCACATCAAAAGACTGAGCGTCACAGTATTGGTTCGCGTTTTCAAGCTGACCATTTTTTTAAAATCTCACTTAAACATTTTAACATAAACACTCACACTCACATCGGTAGAGTCAGAACAGACGTGTTACAGTACTGAGGGGCATGTTATCTTTTTTTTTCAAACTGATAAATTTGGGGTTTGTATGAAGTAAAGAACCGAAAGTACAGTGAAACTCAAGGATGATGACCCAATCTGTCTGTCTATTGATGCGTGTATTTACTTAAGAAGAAATATGACCTCTAAAACACAAAGAGATACGGCAAGCATGATTAGAATGAACATAACGATGTTTTCCTTCACGTCCGTGTAATTTAGAGTTTCAATCCTCTTTGAAAACAAACTTGGTCTCCTTTTGTAGGGCTTGAAATAATAAAAAACCTGAAAAAATCTTAAGCACTTTGCTATAGATAATTTCATCAACAGACTAAACAACATAAATGCCGTTACAACACTAGAAAGCCTTAAATCTTCTATCAAAAAGAAATGTATCAAAAAATTAAAGATTAACGATAACTAACCAATGAAACCGAATTTAACAAAGGCAGTGACATGTGAAGAAATGTCTCTCACTTTGGAAAGGTAGGCGAATGTACTCTGTCATGCACCATCAACTTGAAAAAAAATTATAAACAGAGAGAAACCTGAATTCAAAATTCAGTTGTTTTTTTTCTTCAAAATTGTTTCGTTTCTTTTTTCTTTTTTTGGAACAAATCTAAGCACTAATATAGAGTGGAAAAGGGAAAATGCACATACAAGCTTTGATATTTCTGAAAAAATGAGGGGATATTCCTAACGTTCATAACCACCTATGGACTTGGACTTGTCTGTGACTTATCCACAAAACAAGATGTACATATTTCTGGTCAAGCTGCAAGTGTGTGCGTGTTTTTGAAAATGGTAAAAATGCGATATACAATTTTCTCGTGATACTTATAAAGTGAAGAGTCTGTGCAAGTGTCAAAAGCCAAAGTCATATAAGTTTTGTATTTTGTACGGCTTGTAAAGATTTCCACTTTAGAAAATGTGAAGTATCACAAGTTATTATCACAAACAGAAGTGGAACATAGGGGCTTGCAAGAAAGAAAATAACCCAGACAGTTGGTGTCATCAAGAGTGCTAGAGACGGTACCCGAACTTGCTTGCTTGCTTACTTGAATTAAAGTGATTTTCGCCCTAATGGAGCATATATCACTGGTTTAATAACGCATCGCGTGATTTTTAATTACTCCTAGGGAAGGAAAGAGAGCCTCATCTCCCAGGCTTTTATGTACTCACAGACTACTTTTAAATTTAGCCACTCAGGTGTAGGACTAACTAGTCCTTAACAACCTGACTGAAAGGCTTTAAACATGAGTGGGAATAGTCTCACCACACACTCATATTTCTGTCCGAGCGTGGTAAAGGAGGAGAAAGGTGCTCAAAAAGACAGCCATGGGTGTTAAGTACTCAACAAAACGCTAGCCCGTACTTATTTCAAATCAAGTCGTGTCACCAAAAAAGACGACGTGTACGACATCAAAGGCATTGTCAAACGCAGAAACCGTAAAGTGGGCAAACGACGTGTCAAAGAAGTCAAAGTACGTTGGAAAGGATATCCACCCAGTTTTCATTCTTGCATCGACGCTTCGCACTATAAAAAGAAGTGACCGTCATGCCCTTTCACACAGATTCAGCTACTGCGATCACTCCTTCACCCAATTCTTCTCTGCAAGATTTACAAACACAACCCTTGTGGGTGTGGTATGGAAAACGTGTGCTTAAAACGCAAATCGTCTTTTTCTGCCAAACCTTCGTGGTGTATTGTGTCATCGGTGCAGCCATTGCCAATTTGAGTTTGCAACAAGGAGACAAACAATTGTGGACCATTTTATTGAGCAGTTGCATCGGTTACCTGCTTCCCAATCCCTCCCTGAAATTCTCCTCGAACGGGAACCACGGGAACCTTGTGTCCAGTGCCAGTGCCAGTCACCACTCCAACAACCACAACCAGAACCCCATTTTGGGCGGAGACACGCCTCTGACATCCAGTAATATCCCCTCAGACAGCCACAGAACTCTAGAATTATGAGCAATAAGAACCAATTTTACTTAACCTTACCCAGTGACAGTTCCATGGAGGTGTTTCCCAACAACACGTTGTGCTGTTACACGGCCAAATTACCTCAGACCATCCAGTTAGATCACGAAGCCCATTGGGAAGTGGCTTTAGTGGAAATCATTCACCCAACACAAATCAAAAACATCACCGAAAAGCAAGACACTTTCGAGGTGGAAATCCTGAATGCCCAATTGGAGGAAGAAATCAACAAAATAGGGTTTTTAGGGGACACAAGACCAGCCAGCAATCCAGCCTTCATTATCTACACCTTGAAAATTCCTTCAGGTTATTATTTTAGTGGTGAACATTTGGTGGACACTATTGCGGACAGGTTCAACTTAGCCTTTGGCAAAGCACTGAACAGAGCCAAAAAAAGTGTGGAGATTGAGTACAATAAAGTGGCTCATCGTCTCGTGATCAAATTTCAAGATACGGACACATTGTCCCTCAGGTTCAATGGTAGTTTGTTTGAAATTTTGGGCGGACATGCAGAAATGGTCGCAAACAATATGAGCCCCAAGATCAAAAGTAATATGGATTTTTACAGAGCTTTTGGAAACCCGGTAGAACTGAACCAAGGACTTAATTTGATCTTTGTGTATTCCGATGTGGTGGAGTACAACGTGGTGGGACACACCTCTGTTCCGTTACTGCGTGTCATTCCTTTCAAAGTGGATAGTACCACAAACAATGACCAGGAAGGTGCAAACACCTATCACGTACACCGTGAATTTGTACATCCTCACTATTTGCCCGTCAGTAAGTCGTATTTAGACACTGTCAACATTGCTATAAAAGAAGATCTGGGACAAAATATTCCATTTTCCAAAGGGAAAGTTACAGTGAAACTCCATTTTCGAAAACGGTTCTCTAACGAATTGTAAGTCAAGACAGCGAGGAGGGACATTTCCACCCTATAAAATCCGGCCAGATGCGTGTGGAATTTCAGTTTGCAGAAAATCTACGCGCAGATAATACGGTGAACGTCATCCTGTATGCTGAATTGGACAATACGATATAAACCAACAGTTTGAGAGAAGTCATTCTAGACTATTAGAAGTCATGGAGGATTTTTATCAATGTTTGTATAGTAGGGATTCTTTGGACATGGAATGTGAAGATCCCTGAGGAAGGAGAATCCCAAGACAAAGACGAAGAAGTCATCATGATGAAGTCTAGATGGCCAGAACAAGAACCACATTTAGTTTCCTGTTATGCTATAGTCTTGACAGAAAAAAATTAAGGAATTGATCAAGAAAAATTGTTATGGATGTCAAAACGATCATCCCAGTCAAATTCAACACGATAAATGCCTGATGTTAAGTCAAGAAGAAAAATTGGACGAGTATCTGGACGAAGCTTGGAGTCTTATCTCGAACAAAGACGTGTTGCACCAGTGGTATAAAGACTTGCGTGAACATTCTTGTCCACCATTAACCACACAAGAGATCCATCGCATCGAAGCTCTCCTGAATCAGAGTGAGGAAACAGAACGAATAACCGTTTATTCGTCAGACATTTTCAAACAAAAAGTCAGGATCGAATTGACCACTTATCATTACCTGAGAAGAAGAGAAAAAAAACAAAAAATGGATACCTGAGAACTTTATTACCTTTTGAACCACAGTTTGTACACTGCTTCTTGGAATCCTGTCGTCTGTGCTAAAGATGAACTCCCTCATTGCACACCTCAAAACCATCAAGCTTATGTGATCAACACGGACGACAGTCATCTCCCAGGAACCCACTGGGTAGCCGTCTACTTTCCTCAAGAAGGATGTGTGGAATACTTTGATTCCTATGGACTGCCCCCTTTGGAAGACGATATCATTGACTTTATGAGAAGAAATGCATAGACCACACGATTCAATAATGTGAAATAACAAGGCACATATTCCTTGGTGTGTGAACAGTACTGTGTGTGTTTTTTCTGCATGATTGCAGCCTGGGCTATTCTTTAGAACATTTAGTGACTCATTTTGATGCTCGTCATTCTTCTAGAAACGATGTGAAAGTACATCGATGGTTTTGTGACCAGTATGCTTATCTTTTGTCTCTAACTAGAAAACGTAGTGTTCATCAATGGCCTAATGACTTCCGACAGTGGAAATCACAATTTCATTCACAACGTTGTCAGCCCTGTTTAAAGTAGAGTGTGAATTGAAAAAAAATGTTTGGTATTTGAAAAAATGTTTGATGTTATAGTGTTGGATTATTGTTAAAAAAATGTTAGAGTTGTTTGTTAGTATGAATAAAAAATGTTGTGTTTTGAAGAAAAAAATGCCTTTGTGGTTTATTTGGCTATAGGAATCTTGATTCATGCTCTTTGACTTCTCTCTATCCCTCCCATAACACTATTTGAACGTTCCGGCTAGAAAACCGTGTAGTAATGTTTTCCTTCACGTCCGCGCTTTGACTTTAAGAACCGGGGAAGTTTCCAGTCTGCCCATCCATTGTTAACTCATCCTCCTACGAAGATGTGCTCCAAACTAGCTAAGCTAAACGAAGCCTACGTGAATTTACATAGGGTCAGACACAGTCTGATACCGAAGCCAGAAGAGATAGAAAATGTGAGAATGCTAAAAGTCACTGAAGACCTGAAAGAAGAGCTCTTCAAGGAGGAATTCAAGAAGGAGAAAGAAGAATGGATGGAGAAGTACAGACTTCATAAACAGCAGAGAGAGCAGCAACAGCAGCAGCATGAACCTAACAGAGGCTTTGTCAACAGTTGTATCGACACCAAAGAGTTCTTCTTCTCTTTTCCGAAGAAGCAGACCTTATCCTATGAGAAAGCCTCTCATCAGAGGAGGCCGCCATCTTATAACCTAAGCGATCGCCATAGCTTCAAGTTCCAAAAAAAAAATTTCAGGGCTACCCCATACTCTCGAAAAGAAATAACATTCCATTGCCTATGATATGTTAGTCAGTTAGAAGAAAAAATACAGAAGTGAGTCTATCAGCACATGATTTCTTTATCTTGGTTAGAAAGTGCGACTCTAAGTCCTTCGTTTCCGTCGCTTATCAAAATTTTAAAAATAGTAATGTTCTGTAAAAAAGTGAGTGAGTGTTTCTTTTAGGTTTGTGCGTTTTTGTTTTTTTTGTTGGTGATAATATGGATAATGTAAGTTCGGGTACAACGAAATTAAAAGAATTAGGCCCAGAACTCGGTGTGGAGGGAAGAAATATACGCAACAGTAGCGGGAGCAAGAAATGCAGACCTAGCCAGTTAGCACTCCACCCACCTCGAGAACACAAATAACGTCTAGTCAACAGCCGACTATACCTAACAAACAACCTGACCCGGAAAGAGTGGTGGCAAAACAAAGGGCCAATTATGTTAGACAAACGGTATGGCAAACGAAAATGTAATTATCGGAGGCACTACGTTCTTTTCTGGGGCCCAGAGTAGCCGAGTGGTCTAAAGCGCTCTCCGTTACGGATCACTGTCATCTCACCTTTGTCTGCGTGGGTTCGAGTCTCGGATTCGGCTAATGTGGGTATGTGAGAAAACTTGCCAGTAGCTTCTCGTGGGTCGGTGGTTCTTTCCGGGTTTTTCCCGGGTTCTTCCTCCACCATTAATGCTAGCCGCCATGTATAGCCTATCGCGTGCTGAAAAATGGCTTTAAACCCTACAACAACAACAACGTTCTTTTCTCACTCCGATACTACAGGCAATCTCAGCTGAAAGAACAACCACAACAACAATAACAGCGACAGACGCCATAGCAGCGGATTTAAAACTATCTACCTCAACTAAAGAATTAGTATCAGAACCAGAAGAGGAAATTGAGGCGGTTGAGGAGGAAGAGGGGGACGCTGACCCTCGTTGAGAAGTACACCGAAATGGGACTAGATCAAGCATTGTATGACGTCAACAAATCAGGGCAGTTTATTAGAGCCATACAATACGTTGCCGACAAATCTCTAGACACCTTTAAACCAAGACCTTCTCAATGGGGATTAGGGTCAGAGTTCTTCCCCAGTTCTACAGACAAACCTACACTGGATACCCCCTCAGTCAACTGGTAGAAGCCGCTGCTTACATTGCCGCCCATCATGGCTACGCATTTCCTGATATCAAGAATCATGAGACTAGGAGTGCAGGAAAGAACGTGAAAGCAAAAGAGAGACGTGTTACCTTCTAATAGAAAAAACAAACTTTTTTAGGGCTCCAAAAGATTGCTTTTTATTAAATAGGGAACCATATTTGGCTTGGTATCCCTCCTTGACTAAACTATTCTCGAAACAAACTTGACCCATTGGAACACCGCAACAAATTTAACTTTTTAAACCTAACAGTGACCAAACTGGTATATGTCTCTTAGACATAATAATTTAAATAAGATCAGTATGGCTATTTTTATGTACACTAAGTACTAATATTAGATAGATATGTTAGGAAGTAGGAAATTTAACAGACTCGTTAGATTTGAACTAATTGCACAAGTGGTTAACACATTATTGGTACTTTTTACTGTCCATTAGCAAAAACGGGACTTGATTTGAAATAAGTACGGGCTAGCGTTTTGTTGAGTACTTAACACCCATGGCTGTCTTTTTGAGCACCTTTTTCCTCCTTTACCACGCTCGGACAGAAATATGAGTGTGTGGTGAGACTATTCCCACTCATGTTTAAAGCCTTTCAGTCAGGTTGTTAAGGACTAGTTAGTCCTACACCTGAGTGGCTAAATTTAAAAGTAGTCTGTGAGTACATAAAAGCCTGGGAGATGAGGCTCTCTTTCCTTCCCTAGGAGTAATTAAAAATCACGCGGTGCGTTATTAAACCAGTGATATATGCTCCATTAGGGCGAAAATCACTTTAATTCAAGTAAGCAAGCAAGCAAGTTCGGGTACCGTCTCTAGCACTCTTGATGACACCAACTGTCTGGGTTATTTTCTTTCTTGCAAGCCCCTATGTTCCACTTCTGTTTGTGATAATAACTTGTGATACTTCACATTTTCTAAAGTGGAAATCTTTACAAGCCGTACAAAATACAAAACTTATATGACTTTGGCTTTTGACACTTGCACAGACTCTTCACTTTATAAGTATCACGAGAAAATTGTATATCGCATTTTTACCATTTTCAAAAACACGCACACACTTGCAGCTTGACCAGAAATATGTACATCTTGTTTTGTGGATAAGTCACAGACAAGTCCAAGTCCATAGGTGGTTATGAACGTTAGGAATATCCCCTCATTTTTTCAGAAATATCAAAGCTTGTATGTGCATTTTCCCTTTTCCACTCTATATTAGTGCTTAGATTTGTTCCAAAAAAAGAAAAAAGAAACGAAACAATTTTGAAGAAAAAAAACAACTGAATTTTGAATTCAGGTTTCTCTCTGTTTATAATTTTTTTTCAAGTTGATGGTGCATGACAGAGTACATTCGCCTACCTTTCCAAAGTGAGAGACATTTCTTCACATGTCACTGCCTTTGTTAAATTCGGTTTCACTGGTTAGTTATCGTTAATCTTTAATTTTTTGATACATTTCTTTTTGATAGAAGATTTAAGGCTTTCTAGTGTTGTAACGGCATTTATGTTGTTTAGTCTGTTGATGAAATTATCTATAGCAAAGTGCTTAAGATTTTTTCAGGTTTTTTATTATTTCAAGCCCTACAAAAGGAGACCAAGTTTGTTTTCAAAGAGGATTGAAACTCTAAATTACACGGACGTGAAGGAAAACATCGTTATGTTCATTCTAATCATGCTTGCCGTATCTCTTTGTGTTTTAGAGGTCATATTTCTTCTTAAGTAAATACACGCATCAATAGACAGACAGATTGGGTCATCATCCTTGAGTTTCACTGTACTTTCGGTTCTTTACTTCATACAAACCCCAAATTTATCAGTTTGAAAAAAAAAGATAACATGCCCCTCAGTACTGTAACACGTCTGTTCTGACTCTACCGATGTGAGTGTGAGTGTTTATGTTAAAATGTTTAAGTGAGATTTTAAAAAAATGGTCAGCTTGAAAACGCGAACCAATACTGTGACGCTCAGTCTTTTGATGTGGTAAGAAGAAATGGTACAACACACACACACACAAAGAGGGCTTGTAAGTTCACATTTCAGTCTGTCTGCACTGTAATGGTAACAACGCAAGAACATAGGGATTATTATGCCACACAGTCCTAGAACAAAACAATGCATCACCCGTTGTAAGCCATTTCATTGGCTATACTTATTTTCTTACCGCGTTCACTTCGAATTGACTTGAGCAGCTATTCACACAGTGACGAGAATGGCCATGCTTTACTGGGTCTATCCTATAGGCGATTTATATAAAAAAAATATTTTAAAAATTTAAACTAATGCACGAACAATGGTTCCATGGGCGACCATTGTCCGTCTTATTGCAAAATACATCAACATTTAATTTAACCGTGCAGATCGCTAGAACAAACCTCTGATCATATACATTTTGAAAAGTGTTGTGTGACACGGATCGCCATTGTCGCTTGGTGTCTGCTTTCTTCTTCGAAAAGAGATCGTTTCGTCTTGACTATAAAAATTTAATTTGACTAAGTTTTACGCACTACTTGAACTCATACATTTCACGTTGTAGGTGTAAGCCGTCGTTCTCAGTTTTCTGGAAGTTCGTTTTTGCGTTTCTCGGATGTGATACTATTTTTTATGGACCGAACGAAATTTCTTTTGGCGTGAATCAGGACTCGTGGTTTTGTGGCAGAAATGGAGAGCATTGATTAAAGCCCAGTTATGTCGTCTTCGAAATCGCTGACACGGATTTGAACTAACACTTCAGGTTTTGTGTGAGGCGATACGGTACATCATTGCCTTTTACTTCCTCAATGAAATCGTTTCATCTTATTGCAAAATTACATTTGACTAGGTTTCATACGCAGCAGGTCTCTGTATATAAGGAGAGTGTCTTAGCGTCAGAGTATTCATTTCGCTCTCAAACGATCAAAGATGGAAGAGTCAGCACAGATCGACCTGCTGGTCAAATATTTGCTAAAAGTCATACGAAAACATAATTCACATACGAAAGTGGCAACAAAACTTACTCTTTTGGTCGTTGATTTGATAAGAGTCATACGAAAGTGTGTAAGTGCTAATGAAGTTTGCTATATCTGTAAAGGTAAATGGGTATTTGTCTCCAGAATACCTGCTTCGTCTAAGAAAGAGAGACAAAAGTCAAGATACCTAATATCGTTGTCAGGAGAAAGGACACTGGAATTCAGAGTGCCCTACGAGAAAAGAGAATAAACAAAAACAAGACGAAACAGAGAAGAGGGATTCAGAAGAAGAAGAAATTGAAGATGATGAAGAACTTGTGCCAGTAAAGACATGGAAATGGAAAAATTGACAATGTGAGCCGATGCGTTGGCCCTGATGTGAAATTTCATACTACCTTCTAAAAGAGAATAGACCAGAAAGAACACGTAAGTGTCTCTTGGTCTTGACATTGTATAATAAGGATGGCGTGTTTTGTTTTCTACTCACACTTTATGAAATTGTGCCCTTTCACCTATCTCTATCCCTCTGGATCATGTTTTAGTTAGAATTGAAATGGAAGGATGTTTTCCTTCACGCACGCTCTTTAGGCATGCAAGTCGGTAAACAATAGTCAGTCTATTCCTCCATTATTTTGTGTCTTGATGTTTCCTAAATCACACACTGATGCCATAAAATAACGGGTTCAATGGGTTTTGTAGTGTTGGGAGTGGGGGTGGGTGGGGTGTAGGTGTTTGGCAGAGTTGGTCATTGCAGGTGAGGGCTTAGGTGCTTTCAAAAAACTTTTACTTCTTCACTCTGTGTTGATAGTATATTTGGAGTTTGTATGCGTTCGCGTACGTTTGTGTGGATAGTTTATTTGGGGTTTGTATCATCTCCCTTCTGTGTTGATAGTATATTTGGGGTTTGTATGCGTTCGCGTACGTTTGTGTGGATAGTTTATTTGGGGTTTGTATCATCTCCCTTCTGTGTTGATAGTATATTTGGGGTTTGTTTTTTCCTCTTCCCTCTGTATGTGTATGTGTGTATGTGTGTGTGTGCGTGTGTGTGTGTGTGTGTGCGTATGTCTGCGCGCGTACGTTGTGTGGGTGTGTGTATTGGTCTCTGTTTGTCCGTATAAAACTCACTTTATCCCTATCAGATACACTCTACCTACCTACCTACAGTAGCGCGCATTCAGGTCAGCCACTTGCAACACTGTTGATATTTATTACTAGTGTTCAGTACAGTGACGTCACTGACGCTGGAAATTTCGAGACTATAAATATCGACTTGGGGATTTCCACATTTTGTAGCTATACATATATACTAGAATTCATAAACAGGAACGTCACTCAAGCTGAGGCTATAAAAAGACAGTGGGATTTTCCAAAGGAAAAACCCACAAGTTGGAGCTATAAATAGATAGTGGGATTTCATAGGAATTTCAGCTGATTATAGATACATAGGTATTTATCCACGATCGTCACAGAAGTTGATATTGTAAGTAGTTACTAATTTTATCTATTTTATAGTGTGTGTGTTTATGTGTGTGTGTGTGTGAGTATGTCTGCGCGCGTACGTTGTGTGTTTCTGTGTGTGTGTGTGTGTGAGTATGTGTGTGTGTGTGTGTGTGTGTGAGTATGTCGGCGCGCGTACGTTGTGTGTGTGTTTGTGTGTTTGTGTGTGTGTGTGTGTGTGTCTGCGCGCGTACGTTGTGTGTGTCTATTGGTCTCTGTTTGTCCGTATAAAACTCACTTTATCCCTATCAGATACACTCTACCTACCTACCTACAGTAGCGCGTATTCAGGTCAGCCACTTGCAACACTGTTGATATTTATCCCTAGTGTTCAGTACAGTGACGTCACTGACGCTGGAAATTTCGAGACTATAAATATCGACTTGGGGATTTCCACATTTTGTAGCTATACATATATACTAGAATTCATAAACAGGAACGTCACTCAAGCTGAGGCTATAAAAAGATAGTGGGATTTTCCAAAGGAAAAACCCACAAGTTGGAGCTATAAATAGATAGTGGGATTTCATAGGAATTTCAGCTGATTATAGATACATAGGTATTTATCCACGATCGTCACAGAAGTTGATATTGTAAGTAGTTACTAATTTTATCTATTTTATAGTGTGTGTGTTTATGTGTGTGTGTGTGAGTATGTCTGCGCGCGTACGTTGTGTGTTTCTGTGTGTGTGTGTGTGTGAGTATGTGTGTGTGTGTGTGTGTATGTCGGCGCGCGTACGTTGTGTGTGTGTTTGTGTGTGTGTGTGTGTGTGTGTGTCTGCGCGCGTACGTTGTGTGTGTCTATTGGTCTCTGTTTGTCCGTATAAAACTCACTTTATCCCTATCAGATACACTCTACCTACCTACCTACAGTAGCGCGTATTCAGGTCAGCCACTTGCAACACTGTTGATATTTATCCCTAGTGTTCAGTACAGTGACGTCACTGACGCTGGAAATTTCGAGACTATAAATATCGACTTGGGGATTTCCACATTTTGTAGCTATACATATATACTAGAATTCATAAACAGGAACGTCACTCAAGCTGAGGCTATAAAAAGATAGTGGGATTTTCCAAAGGAAAAACCCACAAGTTGGAGCTATAAATAGATAGTGGGATTTCATAGGAATTTCAGCTGATTATAGATACATAGGTATTTATCCACGATCGTCACAGAAGTTGATATTGTAAGTAGTTACTAATTTTATCTATTTTATAGTGTGTGTGTTTATGTGTGTGTGTGTGTGAGTATGTCTGCGCGCGTACGTTGTGTGTTTCTCTGTGTGTGTGTGTGTGAGTATGTGTGTGTGTGTGTGTGAGTATGTCGGCGCGCGTACGTTGTGTGTGTGTGTTTGTGTGTGTGTGTGTGTGTGTGTGTGTGCGCGCGTACCTTGTGTGTGTCTATTGGTCTCTGTTTGTCCGTATAAAACTCACTTTATCCCTATCAGATACACTCTACCTACCTACCTACAGTAGCGCGTATTCAGGTCAGCCACTTGCAACACTGTTGATATTTATCCCTAGTGTTCAGTACAGTGACGTCACTGACGCTGGAAATTTCGAGACTATAAATATCGACTTGGGGATTTCCACATTTTGTAGCTATACATATATACTAGAATTCATAAACAGGAACGTCACTCAAGCTGAGGCTATAAAAAGATAGTGGGATTTTCCAAAGGAAAAACCCACAAGTTGGAGCTATAAATAGATAGTGGGATTTCATAGGAATTTCAGCTGATTATAGATACATAGGTATTTATCGACGATCGTCACAAAATGGAACGAAAAAATTGAAAAAGAAGAAGAAAATGAGAAGAGGAAGAAAGAAGAGGAGGAGAAGAAAAAAAGAAAGGGAAGAAGAGTGTAGGAGATAAAATAAGAACTTGGTGGAGAAAAAGAAGAAATTAGAAGAAGAAGAAAACCCAAAGGCCCTTTTCAGGGCCAGCCATATTTCTCGAAAAGAGATAGCCTTTCCATTGCCTACCCCTTTTTTAAAAAATTTTTTTTAAAAAAAAAAAAATCCCATGTTCCATTCCCTTTGTCCCTAAACAAGCCCAAACTCTATTCCCCATGTTAAATTCCCCTTGTCCGTAGAGTGACCCACGATTTATTCCCATGTTAAATTCCCCTTGTCCGTAAAGTGACCCACGATTTTTCGCCATGTTAAATTTCCATTGTCCGTAAAGTGACCCAGGGGTCCCTGTAATGCTAATTCCCATTGTCCGTAAAGTGACCCCTTTCACTACTTATGAGATACATGCTTACAAGTACCAATATAATTGTCAGCTGACATTACATACTGTTGTTTTTTTTTTAAATGGCTACCTGTACTATGCAGCCGACACTTGTGATTACAGTACTTTCATGCCGAACGATTTTGTTACCAGTTAGATGTTCCTGCAATCGAACCTACTCCTCTCATCGAGCTAAAGAGCATATTTCAATGGAATACTAGTATTACAGATGCATGTACAAATTTCAAATGGAATACTAGTATTACAGATATATGTACAAATTTCAATGGAATAGTAGTATTACAGATATATGTACACATTTCAAATGGAATACTTGTATTACAGATGCATGTACACATTTCAAATGGAATACTTGTATTACAGATGTATGGACAAATTTCAAATGGAATGCTAGTATTACAGATGTATGGACAAATTTCAAATGGAATCTAGTATTACAGCTATATGTACAAATTTCAACTGAGTAGTAGTATTACAGATATATGTACACATTTCAAATGGAATACTTGTATTACAGATGCATGTACACATTTCAAATGGAATACTTGTATTACAGATGTATGGACAAATTTCAAATGGAATGCTAGTATTACAGATGTATGTACAAATTTTAATGGAACAGTAGTATTACAGATGTATGTACAAATTTTAATGGAATAGTAGTATTATAAATGTAATTACACATTTCACTGGAATAGTAGTGTTACAGATTTATGTACAAAGTTCAAATAAATACTAGTATTACAGATGTATGTACAAATTTCTAATGGAATAGTAGTATTACATATGTATGTACAAAGTTCAATGGCATACTAGTATTACAGATGTATATACAAATTTGAAAAGAGGTAGCAGAGTTACAGATGTATGTACAAATTTCAAATGGAATACCATTATTACAGATGTATGTACAAAGTTCAGTGGCATACTAGTATTACAGATGTATGTACAAATTTCAAATGGAATACCATTATTACAGATGTATGTACAAAGTTCAGTGGCATACTAGTATTACAGATGTATGTACAAATTTCAATGGAGTAGTAGTATTACAGTTGTGTATACAAATTTCAAATGGAATACTAGTATTACAAATGCATGTACACATTTCAAATGGAATATTAGTATTACAGATGTATGTGCAAATTTCAAATTGAATACTAGTATTATAGATGTATGTACAGATTTCAGTGGAAATACTAGTATTACAGATGTATGTACAGATTTTAATGGAATAGTAGTATTATAGCTGTATGTACAAATTTTAAAGAAATAGTAATGTTACAGATGTATGTACAAAATTCAAATAAATACTAGTATTATAGATGTATGTACAAAGTTCAGTGGAATATTAGCATGACAGATGTATGCACATATTTCAATGGAATACCAGTATTACATATGTATGTGCATAATTGCAAATAGAATAGGAGTATTACATATGTATGTACAAATGTCAAATGGAATACTAGTATTACAGATGTATGTACAGATTTCAGTGGAAATACTAATATTACTGATGTATGTACAAATTTCAACTGGAATGCTAATATTATAAATATATGTACATATTTGAAATGGAATGCTAGTATTACAGATGTATGTACAAAGCTCAATGGAATACTAGTATTTCAGATGTATGTACAAAGTTCAGTGCATTACTAGTATTACAGATGTGTGTACGTATGTCAATGGAATACTAGTATTACAGCTGTATGGTCATATTTTAATGGAATACATGTATTAAAGCTGTATGTTCATACTTCAGTGGAATAGTAGTAAGACAGCTGTATGTTCATATTTCAATGGAATACTAGTAGTACAGCTGTATGTTCATATTTCAGTGGAATACTAGTAATACAGCTGTATGTTTATATTTGAATGGAATACTAGTATTATATATATATATATATATATATATATATATATATATATATATATATATATTTTTTTTTTTTTTCAAATGGAATAATAGTATTACAGATTTATGTACATATTTCAGTGGAATGCTAGTATTACAGATGTATGTACTATGTTCAATGCAGTAATAGTATTACAGATGTATGTACTATGTTCAATGCAGTACTAGTATTACATATGTATGTACATATTTCAATGGAATACTAATATTACAGTTGTATGGTTATATTTCAAACATCTTGACGAAAAAGTAAACAATGCAGAGTCTATTTGTCCATGAACTGTTTATTATTCTTTTAATTTTTCCACATACACGATTACCAAACATACACGTGTTCACACGAATTATGGTTTAACTTTTGTTTAAAAATAACATCAAGAAATAATTGAAAGCAAAACCATAAACAAAACCCAAAACAAATATGAGAAATGCATTAATGAACCTCTTCTCTTATTTTTAGTACAAAACGGATGGACAGACTTTTCTAGGGTTTGAACATATTACGTTGGTGCCTTATGAACCTAATCTGATTAAATTTTCCATGCTTTCAGACAAGCATGTAAGTATATGTTTTCTTATATTTCTCTGCTTATTTTATAACTGTCTTGAATACCTATTATTTCGAAAAAATAGAATGATGAATATGAAGTATCGTTCAACATGGGCGTTATGAATACACTAGTTACAGAAAGCGGAATATGCTGAATGGATCAACATGGGCGTTATGAATATAGTATTTATCATGTAAAGTCCACAGCAGATAAAAATATTTAGACGCCACCCGTGGCTTGCAGTGTACTAACTTTTCTGGGAGCATAAATAAAGGTTTTCAATTGCCATAGGGTACATAAGGCTATCGGTACAGTAACTTGATATAAATGCTTGAATCGCATCGTGTTTGATAGCTGGAGGACATCGGATCTTGCGCCCCAAAATGGGTTCGATCATCCTACACCAAGTTAATTGATGTCGAGCTCAACACAACAATACACATAATCTCTGGAACATTACATCCTACTCTTTTACCATGTCTGCCGGTGCTCAGCAACATTATTCTTACACATATGCGTCGCCAGGAAGCAACCACAAAAGTGTTGGCTAAGATCTATGCCAGTGAAAAACTTCCACTGGACGTGCCCATCACCGCACATCCAGCAGTGCGCTTGACGTCGAGAAGCACAATCTGGTAGGTTCGTTACCGGAAGATATGACAACTATTTCGGCATGGGGTGTCGAGTGGTCTTCAACAAATGTTGTAAATCACTTCCTCATAGCTGAGCCATCTGTCTGCCTTCCTGATTTCAACCTTTCACGTCATCTGTGGACCACGCTAAACTGCTTTTGGACAGGACAGGGTCATTATGCTGTCAACTTTGTCCGATGGGGCCAGGCCACTGACTCTTCCTGTTGCTGTGGAGCTCTACAGACCATGCTGCATATTGTGAACAACTGTCCACTGACAATGTTCCCCCGTGGACTGCAGGCTCTGGATCATTTTCATTTGGCTGCCAGGTCCCAGACACTGAGGTTTTCAGATGTGCAGGCATTCTTAGCCTCTACAATCTGCTAATGAAATCACAGTTAGGATGGATCGGCCATGTCATCAGGATGCCAGAAGAGAGACTACCAAAGAAAATCTTCTACGGCGACCTGAAGGAGAGAAAACGATATCAGATGGTCAGAAGAAATGCATCGAAACTTCCCTCAAGTAATCCCTGAAAAACTTTAACGACAACCGTGTGTTTGGGCTGATGCAGTTAGCTTTTCAATGTAGAGGCTTACAAAAGACAATAAAGTGTATAATAATCTGCCTTATCTCTTATAGGTTTATGAAGAAATTTTAATATTTATATTATCAATGGAAGGTTCTTCGATGATAAAAGGGGTCAGTCCACATGCATAACTCATAATGGTTGCAATGTAGCTGATTGTATGATATTTTTCTTCTGAACTATTTAGTTATGTCACCAACTAAGGAGTAGGGACTAACAATGAATCTACATATTTTCCTCTTAGACTGTGTCAGTGTGTGAGAAACGAAGGTAGAAAACAGTAAGTGTTAATGATTATCAAACTTTGTTTGGATGAAGAGAAAACTAGTATTGATAATTGTAACCTTACTAAATGACAATATTTTCGTCTTACTGAAGACAATATACGGTCATTTGTAAGAATGTTTAGCACAGACTATGAAGACACAAACAATGATCTTTCCAGATATCTTGAAATTGTTATTGACTTCTCCCTGTCACGTGTTTAGGCTCGAATGAACAGTAACACGAGAAAGAGTGAAAACAACAAGCTTTGAAAAATACAATAATTTATTTCCCTGGAAAAATTATGTAAAAATGAAAAAATATGAACTTACGGTTTTATAGAATCAAATCCAAAACTAATCCAAGAATAAAATTTTTGAAGTCCTAATAACAAAATGTTCTGCTGATTTCAATTTCGAATCCCGACGAAGAATGCAAGATGGAAGACGATGACGTGTGCTTTAATCTGTAGTATTGAATTCAACAGTTCTTTGTAGTAACAAGAATTATCATACCGGTTTTAGAAATTTGAATTAATTTGTATAAAAACTGTCCTTGTTCAACAATTTCACATGAGCACATGTATTTTCCAGAAAAATAACAGAATTAATCATTTTGAATCCAAATAATTTGAAATAACTCCCATCCAAGTAATCTGAAATAACTCCAAACAGCACGATATACAACTTCCAGTGTAACAGCCCAACTTCTACTGAGAAAATCTATCTAAAACAAAAGTTATATTGTCTTCTAAAACATAAAATGGGGGGTCACATGATCATGTTCTAAAAGCTCGAAGAAATTAGGTACTTGTTAAAGATCAAGTACACCCAGTGTGGCCCTGATAAAAACCAATCATTTTGCTCTAAGAAATAAAAAATAAAACAAATTGTTTACATCTTAAACACATAGATGTCCCATAATGATCTCGACAACAACCAATCATTTTAAAATGACCTCGACAACAACCAATCATTTTAAAATAAAAATAGAACTTATTTACGTGGTTGCTACTAATTTTGAATCAACGTCAGGATCTAGACCAATACCTGGTGTTTATAAAACGAACAGTCAAGGTCAAACTATTTTCTGGAAAACGTATCATCTCGAGTGGATAAATTTACATTACAACAGCATTTAATGAAATTTTGTTTTAAAAACTGATAAACAATTAAATTGAAATAAATATATGTTAAATCAGATATAATTAAATCAAATATACATTACATCCCTTAGAATATTAGCTCAATTATATCAGGATCGATTTTTCAGACGAGAGGCAAGGCACCTAATGTGATAACAGAACAATCACTTTGGTGGAATAAAGAATGCGATAAGGCAAATCATAATTAAAAAACCCTACTGTTTACGACACTTTAGATTCTCAGAGACTGAAACCGACCCTATGTTATATTGGGAGCATAAACCAGTTTTTAAATCAATAATCGCACTCAAGAGAAGATACAACAGAGTCCCAGATGAATATATTACCTCAAGTGAAGAGACATCATCGACAATCTTGGCATCGTTTGAAAGGGGAAACGCATTATTCTCAACATTAAGTGGAACGAATCTCATTTACAGGATGACGACTTAAATACTCCTATTACAAATGATGCGATTATGAGAAGGTTTACTTAAAACCAAAACCTTACACGTTTTTATCAGTGCACGAATGAAGCGATCTTACCATTCATTAACGCTCTATCTTCGAATCTGGCTGTTTTCTTAATCAGTGGGAGAAGAGCATTATCTGTCATATATATATATATATATATATATATATATATATATATATATATATATATATATATATATATATAAGTATCTCCCTTATTGGTACTCTGTGCAAAGCCTTAACATCTTTTCGTCCGTCCATCTACGGGAGACGATGATGTAGTTTCAGAGTAAGTTGTTGTTTCGCCTTCTTCCTGATTCTCTTTTCAGCATGCTTTTATGTTCCTGTCTCCCTCGGCTTTTTGAACGCCCTGTCTGACAGCTAGGCGCCAGGTGGAGCGGTCGTTAGTACAGCTCTCCCAGTCGTTGACGTTGATGTTGATCGTCTTCATGTCCTTCTTGCAGACGTTTTTGTAATGCAGACGTAGCCGTCCAGTCGGTCGTGTGCCTTCTGCAATCTCCCCGTATAGCAGGTCCTTGGGAATGCGGCTTGGGTCCATTCTCTTGACGTGGACGAGCCAGATAAGGCTCCTCTCGATGAGAATGGTGGGGAACATGCTGTTCATGTTGGCGCGTTCCAGAACCTTTGTGCTGCAGGTATCCCAGTTTGAAGCTGTTGAGTTTCCACTCGTGTCTCGCGTAGGTGGTATATGCCTCGCTGCTATAGAGGAGTGTGCTGAGCACACAGGCCTGATAGACGCGCAGTTTGGTCTTCTCAGTGAGGTTGGGGTTGTGTCAAACCCTCTGGTTTAGCCAGGCCATCACTGTTGATGCCTTGGCAATCCTGCCATTCATCTCAGAATCAATGGAGAGTGAGCTGGAGATGGTGGACCCAAGGTACGTGAAGTTCTCAACAACTTCCAAGTTGTACACATCGATGGTGATGGAGGGAGGGGAGTCTGCGTCCTGCACCTTGACCGTCGTATTTTTCAAACTGATGGCCAGTCCATACTCCTTACAGGCGTGAGAGAGGCAGCTGCTGCAGTCTATCTTCCGTGTGTGATGTCAAGGCTGCATTGTCGGCGAAGAGCAATTCACGGATGAGGATCTATGTGACTCTAGTCTTAGCACGGAGACGGGCAATATTGAACAGCTTGACATCAGCCCTGATATGGATGTACACTCCCTCGCTGAAGTCCTTGAAGGCATACTGGAGTAGCATGGAGAAGAAGATGGCGAAGAGCATCGGCGCAAGGACACAGCCTTGCTTCACTCCGCTGCTAACTGGTCTTATCTGATATATTGAATACTCGTATATACACGTGGGCGGAAGACAATGGTCTGATAGACGAAACACAAGCAGGATTTAGGAAAAATTACCCCGCATATGATAGCATGTGTGTTATTTAGACTTTAGCTCAAAATTATGTCGCAAAATGATAAGGTAGATTTTATTGGTTTTTGTGGTTGTTTTTAAAAGAGCTTCTAGTAAAGTACAGCATGATAAATTATGGTCGTCATTATTACGTAAATGTGTGAATGATAAAATAGTAAACAGTTTGAGAGATATGTACAGAAAAGCTGTGTCCCTATCATGTTTTCCCTTTCTATTGATGACGTGATTACACAGCTGAAGCTCGAATGCGATAGAGGTGTATTTATATCGGAAGATGTTGATAATATTTGTAATTCTTCATGCTGATGATACTGCGAATTGCGCAGATACGCAAACGCCTTAGTTAATAGTATGACTTATACATTATCAAAGTTCTTTCTCTCTCGCTAGTACCACATCAACAACCAGTTTCAGTTCAGTCCAATTTACATATTTCTATAAATCATATTTAGTTTGCTGTCTTTCTTCCTTTGTTTTTTTTATTTCTCGTTGCACCAGTCTTTCTATTCATTCACAGTTACTTTCATTTGGATGATATTTTTTCTTGAATGAGAACTACGCTAGATCTATTGTATATAAAAAAACATAATGAGACATCACCATTTTCAGAAAGTCAGTTCTCCGGTACTGTTGTCAGGTAGAAAAGTGTACTGTCCTTTGTACCCACTGGTGTGCGTCAGATTTATGAAAGATTAACGTGACGTTTCCGCGGTAACTTTCTATTTAGCCGTAACCAAGATTATTCTATCAAATGTGTGTACGTGTTCGCTGTATAGAGAAGTGGGGAATATGTTTTTACTTAAGAACTGTTAAGATCGCTGGATATTGACCTGTAGCAACAATGTTAAACTAATCTGACGGTTTATAAATTATATAATAACTTTAGTTATTGTGATATCACAGTTTTCTATCGCAACAATTACCTTGTGGATATAATTTTGTCATGTTGAAAGGAATTTAAAGAACTTTGATTTCATGTACTTTTATTGACTACAATGTAATTTAATTTTATGTTAATTAGATCGAGTATCTTAACAACTACCATAAGCTGATCCAGGAGCAAGTGGGTGCAGTGTTAAAGGAAAAATCGAAAGAGGCATATGATTGGATGATGCAGAAGACGGAGACCGTTAGTTCTTTTGTATCCTCTGGAAATCGACTGCCAGTCAACCATGCCATTATGATTCCTTTTTTGCTGCCTTTATTTTTCTTTTTTTAATTTTTTTTTAATAAAACATTGTTACTCATGATCTAAAGTGTGCCTCAATAGAAGGTTTTTTTAAAAAAATATGTAAGCTTGTAATTTTGATAAATACTTCTGTATGATAATTCACGTAGTTGACAATTAAGAAATAATGTTGTTTTTATATATTGCTATTAGCATTAATTACATAGTTTATTTCCAAGTCACTACCAATTTTACAGAACGGATATAAGAATCTAATCGATATGCTAAACTGGTCGATATGATCGTGTATTCTGTTGCTGCAACGTATTTGGTAGACTACCCTGTATGACGCCGATTGTTCACTTGTTCAATTCCATGCTGCAATTCTAGCAATCTGTGAGTAACATCTACTGTACACTGTGCTGTATGTCGGGTTGATATCCAAAGTACAATGGGCTGTACTATATGTTGAATCGATATTCACTGTAAACTGCGCAGCATTGTGCTGTACTGTATATTGAGTTGATATCCGATGCTCACTGTAGAGTAGGCTAAGCTGATATCTACCGTATACTGTATAATCTATTAAACTAATGATATTATCAACCGTTACAGCGATGACGGAATAATATTCTCGACTAATGTGTTACATATTATATATATATATATATATATATATATATATATATATATATATATATATATATATATATATATATATATATTCAAAAAATATTAATACAACAACCGTTCTGTCAGAGGAATGAAAGTAACCACATTTGATGGTACTCTACCATCTTGACAAAGATGCTCAAGAACGAAAAATTGTCGGTAGACTTGACAATCAACGCATAAGAATACACACACTGTATATACCGTTGTTATAATTTTTAGTGTCCAACAAATCTCACAATTTACACATTCCCTGTCATTTTACTTGTTAGTATCCTACAAATATCTTAATTTACACAATGCATATCATGATCATGTAATCATACTTGTCAGTGTCAAACAAACTGCACAATTGTTCTGACTTTGTTCTTAAAAAACAAAAAAGAGCGAAACCCATCAAATTTTGTAAAGTTGAATAATAATTTATTACCCTAATATACAAAGTGTACAAGTAAAATTAACTTACAGTAAGGTGAATGCAATGCTAAACATTCCTAAACAGTTATATCTATTTCAAAGTATCGAATAATCCAAATGAGTTCCAGTGGTATTCCGAGTGATATCTACTATTTTACTGGTACACCAATAGTAATGAATGAATCACATTGATATAATCCAAAATGTCTTTAAGCGAATTAACAGTTATTAAGTAATTCTTATACTTTCAAATAGTCTAAATATTTCGAGCACTTCTAACGCCAACGAATGACTGAAGTAAACAAACGAATCTTCTCAATTAGAAACAGCTGAATATTTTCTAAGTCTGGTGTTTACTTCGAAGAATTCCTAATTCCTCTAATTCATCTCTTATATAGAAAACTCTGACATGATTAAACTTAAAGACACATTCATTCCAGAATGATCTTAACTGATAAACAATGTCAGATGATTTACATTAGCTAAGCAGAAAGTAGGTTATCTTGGCCTTTCAAAAATACATGTCTCGATGTGAAGTCACATGATTTATACTTGTATAATATCATTACTCAGCCTTAGAACACATGAATTAATTTAATGCACTTATAAGAATGACTTCTTCCTTAGAGTGCAAATCTACGATCATATAAAAAATTAGTTTTTAACATATAATGAACTAATTGACCCTAAATAATTATTATAAAGAAATAATACACATAATATAGATATACATAACACAGTATGCACACTGTATATCATAACTTCATACTTTTCTGTGTCCAACAAAACTTTCAATATACACACTTTGTACGTTATATTATATATTTTCAATATTTAGCTATTTGATGCACAAATAATTATCCGGAACATTATTTGAATATCATATCAAGAGGTTCAATACAAGACTTGGTATGTCTTATTCACCCTTGGGTTTTAATATTTCTCTGCATTTTTTTTTATTGAAACGTATTTTTTTAAATATATGTTTACGGTGCATTTTGAATATCTACATTTTATGTGATTTATTGATTAAAATGATTTTCCAAGACTTTGTTTTGTTTCTAATTAAATAGTAATATTCAATTTAGGGGAAAAAACTAGATTACATCTGATAAGACTTTGAAATAACAATGAAAACTTATTGAGAATTTCTAATAGCTATTATGTGTAAATTAAGTGGAGGAAAGTATTACATATTAGCTCAAGCAATAGTTCTGTATCAGAAACGGCAGATGTGATGTCCGGGATTTAAGATATTCCTCTATCGATTAATTGGCACAGTTTTTTAATTTCTTTTCTATTTGAAAATAGAACTCCACTAATGGGCAGAAGACTCTAAGTATGTGGTAAAACCTTTCATGAAATAAGGCGAGAAATGTTAGAGTTATCAGGATTTAAAGTTGTACATATGATACGGTTCAGTTAGTGTATGTGGTCCACTAGGCTTGTGAACCAACTAACATCTGGAGATAAACTAATGAAAATGCAAACAAATCATTACATTGGTTGGGCGATCCCAAGAGCTCCATAGATATATAATTGTAGGTATAACAGACAAAATGGTTCATTAGAATAGTCAGGTCATCCAATGGGCTCCCGATCATCACTAGTGTAGAGAGAAAACATGTAGAAAAGCTCAAAGATGGGTGATGAGATTGGTCATGTGATCCAATGTGTCACTGGGCGACTGACCTTGTTCAGAAAAAAAAATGTTAGTAAAGCGCAATGATGGGCGATTAGATAGAGAACGTGATTCACTGGATTCCTGATGATCACCGGTGTGGAGACTCAACTGTTAAAAGTAGGCGAACATCATTGATTAAACTGGACAGGTGATTTCCAGAGCTCTGTCGAGACAAAACTGTTAGGTGTCACTAAAAAATGGGTGATTGATTGTTATGTGATTCACTGGGATCAATAGATCCACTGGGCTACCGATCATCTTGCGTTTGGGAGACCAAACGTTTAGGTAGAAGCGAAGATCGGTGATTAGATTGGTCATGTAATTCACTGTGCTTTCCACCAACTCGCATGCTTTTGACCATCTTGCGTATGGACACAATTCTGTTAGGATTAGATCGGTCATGTGATCCATTGTGTTCCCGATCGTCTCGCTGGTGGAGACCAACATTTTAGAGAAATGTATGGATGTGTGATAAGATTGGTCATGTGATCCACAGTGCCTTTGAGCAACTAGCGTGTGGAGACAAAATATTAGGGACCACTCCGGTGGCCTAGTGGTTAGAGCGTCCGCCTTGGATGCGGGAGGTCGCGGGTTCAAACCCCGACCAAGTCATACCAAAGACTTTGACAAATGGTACTACCATGTGCCTCGCTTGGCGCTCAGCATTAAAAGTTAGTGTTAGGATTGGTCGGCTTGGTGTCAGGACAATGTGACTGGGTGGGACATGATGCCACATGTCTGCAGCATAATGATCCAGTCCTAGGCATCACTATAAACTGCCACACTGTAGACATCGTAGCGATATGATTGAATTTATTTTAAGGCTACGTTAAAAATACACCCCCACACCACCACACCCCCCCCCCACACAAACACACACACACACACACTATTAGGTAAAGGCAATAATGTGCTATTCAGTGGAGAATGTGTTCCACTAGACTCCTGACCATCTCCCGTGTGGAAACAACTGTTAGGTAAAGGCAAAGCTGGATGATAAAAGTGGTCAGTGGTCTAATACAATCTTGGGACATGAAATAAATTCTAGACTTGCTCACCAAAGTACACCTAGTGCTGTTGAAGAGGAAGACGAAACGATGAGCCAGATAATAAATGCGAGGTCTTATTGTTGATAATTTAAAAAAAAACGAAGTAAAGTCTAACCCAGAAGATGAAAATATTTTATTGAAAGGAAAATGTAGAGTCTATTCATTTTCCGATGTTTCATGTAAACACTTTCAACAGATGCTGAGAAAATCTACAATAAATATAGTTCTATGTATATTACAAACCAAGGTACCTAACATTTTACTGGACATCAAATACAAATTGACATTAACAATGACAAACGAATTCAAAAACAATTTATTCTAGCAGAAAGAAGTGCACTAAAATGCTGGGGGCATTATGGGATATACGTATCTAGCATCCATAATATACTGTACTGTCTAAGATAACGGGTTATTTGGTGACAATAAAGCAATTTTCTGTCTGTATACGCATCAGTGTTGTTATTGTTGTTGTGGGGTTTAACGTCATTTTTCAGCATACGATAGGAGTAGTGAATGGGCCACCCTAGAGACAATGGGACTTTACCATGCAAAAACGGTCCATGCACTCTGGCGACAATGGGAATTTAACATGGGGACTTTTAACATGGATAGGACTGTACAGCGTAAAGGGGAATTGAACATGGATGGGCTTGTCTAGCGACAATGGGAATTTAACATGGATGGGCTTGTCTAGCGACAATGGGAATTGAACATGGATGGGCTTGTCTAACGACAATGGGAATTTAACATGGATAGGCCTGTATAGCGTCAAGGGAAATTGAACATGGGAGATGGATATAACACAGACAAGAGACAAGAGACAAATACTGATACAACATAAAGCAAAACTTTTTGAGGCAAAAAATTCATTTCTTTTTGAGACCAATGAGGGGCCCTGAAAAGGGCCTTTTGCTTATTCTTCTTCTATTTCCTCCACTTCTTCAGCCATCTCCTGACCTTGCCCACTATTCCTGTCGTTTTCTTCTTCGTTTGGGACTCTAGCATCCAGTCAGGGTGGCCCATGGCCTTAAACTTGTTCTGGACTTTGATGTACTTATGGTTCAGCCTCTCAAACTCTTCCTTTTTCTTTATATTTTCTCTTTCTTTTCTCTTCTTTCACCAACTTTCCTTGATCTTCTTCACGTCTACATCTATCACCTTTCTCATCTGTTCTTCCGCTTTCTTCAGTTGTTCTCGACCCCTTTTGACAAAGGGCCACTCTGACCATTGCTCTATCCCTTCCAAATAAAATCTTACTTCTATTACCTTATCCATAGCTTCTTTTATTGTCCCCACTCTGACATAGGGGGGATTAATTAATCCTCTCAACATCTTCACTTCTTCTATTATCCCCTCTATCATATCCCTGGCTAATTTCAGTTGGTTAACATAGTCAAGGCTCTTTGTTATCATCCATTCTTTTTCAATTCTTTGTACTGCATATTCACCATTCACCATCCAAAAGTAAATATTTCTTAAATCATTGAACAAAGCTGACACTGCCATCTTCTCAGCTTATTCCGTAGAATGGCGCGAACGACGAACGCTTTGAGCTTTTATATCTAAAGCACGGACGTGAAGGAAAACATCTCCTATTTTTCTCTTCTCATATAATTTACTATCTACACAGAGGTGAGGAGACAATAACTAACCACAATCTACTGTCCACACACGCGAAGAAGCCAGATCAAACCCCAAAATCTACCATCCACATCTGCCAAGAAGCTAAAAACATAACCACAATCTACTATCAACACACGAGAAGAAGAAAAATGAAACCCAAAATTTACTATCTACACACGAGAAGAAGCCGAAATCAAACTCAAAATCTACCATCCACACACGGGAGAAGCTAAAAACATAACCACAATCTACTATCCACACAAGGAGAAGCGGAAACATAACCATAATACGTTATCCACACATGGGAAGGTTAAAAAACCATGCTATATACACAAACGTACTTCAGCGCTTATAAAACCCAATAATCTACCATCCACACAAACGTACTTGAGTACTTGCAAACACATACACACACAAATACAATCACATCAGGAAAGGAGTAAGTGTTCATAATCACACTACTGACGTGTAGGAAAACATCCCCATCTACCCAAACTTACATTACCTATATGATTACCCCCCCCCCAAAAAAAAAACAAAAAAAAAAAACCACAAACGCGCAGACCTAAAAGAAACACTCATTCACTTTTTTCTACTTACTGACAATTAATTATTCAACATTTTTTGACTAGCGACGGAAACGAAGGACTTAGAGTCACGCTTTCTAACCAAGATAAAGAAATCATGTCCTTATAGACGCACTTCTATTTTTTCTAACTGACAAACATACCATTGGCAATGGAATGTCTATTTCTTTTCTAGAGAATGGGGTAGCCCTGAAAAGGACTGTTTTTTGTGTGAACGATGTGATGGCAATCTTTTAGGGTCTAAGATTGTGGCCTCGTCTGGTGACTGACTTTCTCACAGGACAAGGTCTGCTTCTTCGGAAAGAGAAGGAGAACTCTTTTGGTGTCGACACGGCAGTCGACAAAACCTCTGTTAGGTTCCTGTTGTTGCTGCTGTTGCTGCTGCTCTCTCCGTTCTCTCTGTTGTTTCTGAAGTCTGTACTTCTCCGTCCATTCTTCTTTCTCCCTGTTTATTTCCTCTCTGAAGAGCTCTTCTATCAGGTCTTCAGTGACTTTTAACATTCTGACATTCTCTATCTCTTCAGGCCTCCGTATCAGGCTTAGCCTGACACGATGCAAATTCACGTTGGCTTCGTTCAGCTTGGCTAATCTTAAGCACATCTTCGTAGGAGGATGAGTCGACAATGGATGGTCAGACTGGAGACTACCCCGTTTTTATGGTAAAAGCGAGGACACGAAGGAAAACATCCCTACATGGTTTCTAGTTGGAACGCTAAAATAGTTTGATGTGAGGGATAGAGAGAAGTCAAAGAGCATAGTTCGTGATACCCATAGCAAAACAAATAACTCACAACTAACAATTAACAAATTTTTAAAAATTAACCATTCAAACAACTAACAAATATGTTTTCAATAACTATCTATTCTGAACAAGGTTGACAACATTGTGAATGAAATTGAGATTTCCACTCTTGAAAGTCATTGGGTCATTGATGTACACGTTTCCTATCTAAAAGACAAAAGCTAACCATAATGACCTATGTAAAGAGGGATAACAGTCTTCCATGGTTTTTAATAGTCTAAAATGACTCCTCTCAAACTGTTGATTTCTAGGGTATTATCGAATTCGGCATATAGGAGGACGTTCGCCGTCTGGAGTAGAGGTTCTGCAAACTTAAGTTCCACACGCAGTTGACCAGATTTTATAGGGTAGATATGTTCCTCGTCACTGCCTTGGTCTGGAGTGAAATCAAAAGCCCACAAAGTATAGCCTCCTGCATACTCGTCGTACGAAATGCCGTGACTGGTGTTGGTCCCTAACTGTCCGGTGGCTTCGTACAGGGACAAGTACGATCTCAAGTAATTCTTGTCACCAAACTTAGGCTCAAAAGGTCGGGTACATAAGGCCTTGCCATCGCGACTGACTTCAATTTTGGAGACTCTGTAGTGCTTAAACTGGAATGGATTTTGATCGTGGACTCCGTTGAGTGCTGCATTGCTCACGATACCAAAGATTAAACGTTTGGGTAACTGTCCTTGGAACAGGTGATCTTCGATCTTGGATTGGAGTCCAGAGGCAATGGTGAAAGTTTTCAGTTCCACATGTCGTATCGGATACTTGGCGTTCGTTCTGCTCAAAGTGTGACTGATGTCGTTTCCCACTTTAGGTAACACTTCCACACGACGCACGTAGAGTCTGGCTTCTTGGATGATGGTTTTGTACTCGTTAGCATGGGCCATCAAATGGAATGCGGCACTGCTACGATTCTCAGGCGGATATCCACACCGTTCAGCAAATACTTCTCTTGCAACCACATGTCCAAATGCAAACGATCCATCAGTTCTAAACTTCGTCCTTGCATGATTTTCTTCCTATGGTCGTTAAAACCTACATTGTGAGGATCGTCATCTGCTGTCAGGGCTGTGTCTTTAAACGTGTTCTCCCCTGCTGTGTCAGCTTTCTATACCACGCAAGCATCCAGATTAGTGTTCTTACTCTCTTTTCCGTACGTCAAGATATTTTCCAGGTTCGCTCGGTAAGGGTAAGTATCCATGCTACTGCTGACCAGTTTGTTATTCAGATACTAATCCACTTCACTGAACAAGGAATGCATGAAATTGTTGACGGGAGCTACTCTAGCATCGGCTCCTGGAGCAGTGTCGTCCGTTTTGATCACTTTGACTTTCAGGTACAAGTAACTGCTATTCAGATTGATGTAATCTTCGGGTTGTCCTTTGATTTCAAACTCGATTGGAGCTGAATCCGTCAAAGAGGAAACAGCATGAAATTCGACCCATTGGTGTTCTTGCATCGTCATCATGGTGGGTGGCATTGACAAACAGATCCAGTTCCGACTTGGAACAGACGCAAGACTCTTGGTGCATCATTTCTGTTTCTAATAATCAAAAACGTATAAGTCTCGAACAGTTCTTATTTTCTTTGTCTTTCTATCTTTAGAAGTCTGAAGACTGGTGAAAGGGTGTTTTCTTCGTCGTCTCTTTCTGCCTTGTCCTTGCTGATTCGTCAGGGAAGCAGGAATGTCTGACTCGCTAGCGTTCAGGGTATTTATAGGAGTTTCTCGTCGGTCCAAAACCCGTTTGCAGCAAGACATTTTTGCCTGCCGTCAAGAATGCTTTTTTCGGGTTTTGTTTGTCAATGATGACATTTTGGAGAAATTATTTGCATTGTCTCAATGCCTCATCTTTCAAGGCATGCAATCCACGTGTTAACATCGGTTTCAACACCTGAGCCACTGAACGAAAGGCCGATTTTAACATAACTCCTAAACCATGTCCTCGCTGTCGAGCAACGCCTCGGTACACTGGATACATGACTTACAATTCGTTAGAGAATCGTTTCGAAAATGGAGTTTCACCGTGACTTTCCCTTTGGAGAATGGAATATTTTGTCCCAGATCTCCTTTTATAGCAATGTTGATAGTGTCAAAATGCGACTTACTGACGGGCAAATAGTGAGGATGTACAAATTCACGGTGTACGTGACATGTGTTTGCACCTTCCTGGTCGTTGGCCGTGGTACTATCCACTTTGAAGGAATGACACCCAGTAACGGCACGGAGGTGTGTCCCACAACGTTGTACTCCACCACATCGGAGTACACAAAGATCAAATTCAGTCCTTCGTTCAGTTCTACCGGGTTTCCAAAAGCCCTGTAAAAATCCATATTATTGTTGATCTTGGGGCTCAAATTGTTTGCGACCATTTGTGCATGCATGTCTACCCAAAGTTTCAAACAAACTACCATTAAACCTGACGGACAATGTGTCCGTATCCTGAAATTTGATCACGAGGCGATGAGCCACTTTATGGTACTCAATCTTCATGCTTCTTTTGGCTCTATAAAGGGCTTTGCCAGAGGCTAAGTCGAACCTGTCCACAATAGTGTCCACCAAATGTTCACCACTAAAATCAATGTGTAGATAATGAAGGATGGATTGCTGGCTGGTCTTGTGTCCCCTAAAAACCCGATTTTATTTATTTCTTCTTGCAACTGGGCATTCAGGATTTCCACCTGGAAAGTGTTTTGCTTCTCGGTGATGCTTTGGATTTGTGTCGGGTGAATGATTTCTACCAAATCACTTCCCAATGGGATTCGTGACCTACTTGGATGGCCTGAGGTAATTTGGCGGTGTAACAGCACAAAGTGTTGTTGGGAAACACCTCCATGGAACTGTCACTGGGTAAGGTTAAGTAAAATCGGTTGTTATTACTCATAATTCCAGAGTTCTGTGGCTGTCCGAGGTGTGACTGGAAGTCAGAGGCGTGTCGCCGCCAAAAATGGGGTTGGTATTGTTGTTGGAGTGGTGAATGACACTGGACGCAAGATTCCCGTTGTTACCGTTCGAGGAGAATTTCAGGGATGGATTGGGAAGCAGGTAACCGATGCAACTGCTCAATAAAATGGTCCACAATTGTTTGTCTCCTTGTTGCAAAGTCAAATTGACAATGACTGCACCTATGACACAATACACCGCAAAGATTTGGCAGAAAAGACGATTTGCGTTTTAGGCACACGTTCTCCACACCACACCTACAAGAATTGTTTCTGTAAATCTTGCAGAGAAGAACTGGGTGAAGAAGTGGTCGCTAAAGTGGTAGCGGTAACTGAGTCTGTGTGAAAGGGCATGATGGTCACTTCTTTTTATAGTCGATGACTTGCGAAGCGTTGATCCAATAATCAAAACTGCGTGGTTATCCTTTCCAACGTACTTTGACTTCTTTGACACGTCGTTTTCCCACTTGTCGGGTTCTGCGTTCGATAATGCTTTCGATGTCGTACACGTCGTCTTCTTTTTTGGTGACACGTTGTAACTCAGGCAAATAAAACGTTCCTTTTAACACTTCTACGTTCATGTCTTCCAATTTATAGACGACAGGATGCGACCATGCACTCGTCCAGTGACACGAAACAATTCGGTGGTCCACTTAGGTAAGTAACCTTTGTCGAAAGTGCGATTGGTTTTGCTAATGCGCACCCCATCTCCACAGCCAATACATCACCTTTCTTGGGGACAGCCACCGCCGGGGACGTACCAAACAGGCGATCAGAAACCAGCACTTCGTTGTCGGGAGTCACCTCTTGCAGGGAACGTCCAATGTTTCGATGTACTTGAGAGTGTGGTGATGCGCAAAATATTTCTTTCAAAGTGCGTTGAAAACGTTCCATGATGCTGGCTTTGGTTTCGGGATTCTCGGTGATGAAAAAATGAATGTCATGTTTCTTTAATTCTTTTTGGAAAGCTTGGGTCAGAAATTCGGTACCTTTGTCCGGTTGCCATCGAAGAGGGTGACGACCGCTTTGTTTCAACACCCGTTAAAGTGCTTGCACTACCTCGCTGATCGATTTGGAAGTCAATGGCACGACCCAGGCAAATTTGGAAAAGACGTAGATGACACAAAACAAATATTTGTGGCCCCGATTGTAGCTGGCCAAATGAGAGAAATAGGCTAAATCGGCTTGCCATTGATGATCGATGCCTTCCACTTGGGTGCGACTTCTGGAAAACTTGCGTCGAATGGGTTTGTGCAAAGTGTAGGTAGTTTATTCTTGTAACCATCGTTGCACTTGAGGTAAATTGAGACTTTTCAGTCGAGTTTTGGCAGCACGATACAATTTCTGAAATCCTCCGTAACCTGCAGGATGGGACGGGACGTAGTAAATGTTGGCTAACACCTTCTCCCTTTTTTTGTTTGTTAATAAGTCACCCACTCTTCGCTGATGCTACTGTGGACGGGGCCAAAGGGTGGCTTGGAAACGGATTTACGTGTCCGATGGGCCACGGGAGTAGAAGTCGAAGCTAGTGGTGGAGGTGGTAATGGAATGGTGTTGGGCTTCTTTTCTTTTTTTACTTCTGGTTTCCCTTCTTTCTGTCGAAGGAGGAGTGGACATCGTCTTTTTAACCCAGGCTTTCATTTCTTCTCTTTGGGGCGTGGGGAAGGGGTCAACAAGGACGCTTCAATCTTACTAGAAATGGGTAGAGCTGTTTCGTCTAAAGCTTTCTGGCGAAAGAGTTGCAGTAGTTGCAAGAGTTGACCGTACTTTTGTGATTTTTCTGTTTCGGAGAAATCGTTGAGATCCATCAACGACTGCAATTCGTGTTGTAACTGGCACATCTCGCTCAAATTGGGATTGGGAGGCAAATGCGGGGTTCGTTGCCGTTGCCAACGATGGTATTCCATCCATCGTTTGTAAGGCACTAAAGCTAGTTTTCGTCCTTCCATTCGATGTCAAGGGTCACGTCTGAGATCTTGGGACTCCAGAGGTTCTTTTTATCTTGCTCCCACGAGGACTCCCAACACTCCTTTCAGCAAAGGTCCGAACAATGGTGACGAAATTCCTCCACATTCGACCAACATCTTCTTCTTTTGGCGAATGGGGATTTTCTTTTGAACCATTTGGCGAAGAACGTGACGATGTTTGCCTAAGTATTGTTTCTGGTGTTTTGACAAAGGGATCGTGCCTTTTAAGACGTTCAAACAACATTCACACACGGTATGATGCCATACAAGGCACGAATCAGTTTGACGGGAAGATGAGACTGAAGGGACATCATGTTGATAATGTATGAGACAGACGAAAAGTGTCTGAGGTTTTTATAGATTTTTTTTTGGGTCAAGTCGAGGACGGAGACGTGTACAGGACAGGCCCTCCGTCTTGACACCAGTGGTGAAATAAATGGGCACGAAATCGCAAATATTCGGGGGTAGTGGGTTTCAATTCGATGAGTAAATATGCGTGTGGAGTTTGAGTGGCATCGTCGTACGCCTGAGTTAACCAAGGCGTTCCTAACTGTTGGGCTAAGACTTGCACTTGCGATTTATGTCGAGGGCTTTTAAACAAGACCACGTAATGAGCATTGAGACTGATGGTACGATGGGCTTTACTTTGTTGAAACAAATTTTGAGTGATGTAAATGACACTGGCATTTTACGATGATGCCCTTTGCGCGTAAACCACAGTTTAATTTCTTCTTCGTCTTCTCCTAGCATGTCGAAAATGACCAGATGGTTTTGACGGGGGTCAGATACGATTCCGTCGTCTTCGTTTGGAATGCCTTCCACAAACACGATGTAATCGCCTTGACTGTACTCCGATTGCCAGTCTTTGTAACACAACACGATTCGTTGAGGTGGACGATCGATCAAATGATGTTTATGCAAAATCAAACTTTTGACAAATTTGGTTTTGCCTGAACCGCTAGGTCCAACAATGAGCATGTTAAAGGGATGGCGAAGATACAAATCCTCTGAAGTGGCACGACCTAAGTGCTCATCGATGACTTTGAAAGTGGAGGAAGGGGGAGCAGAGACAGCAGAATTAGCCATAGTGTCAGGAATGTCACTTGTGACACGAAGACAAACAAGACAAGAGTTTATATACTTTTTCAGGACACGTTTATTGATGTTTCAAAAATAAACCACGAAACACTAAAATACATAAAAGCCAAATAGTTATGTACAACGATAAATGGACATCGAAACGATCAAAGTGGAATAGAAACAAGTCTCTGTACAACATGTGTTTGGTCACTAAGATGTCCTAGGGACAGGGTGTAATGTTCTTACAGGTTCTACATGGGGTCATGTCACACAAATGTCCTCCCGAAATGGTCTTTCAGGAATGACCATTACAGTCCTCTGAACTTCTTTTGTGCTTCTCTGAAAGAATTCATCTTGTTTGCTTGGCCTTGGTACTCACACTGATATATTGACCTTGGATACTGTTTTTTTTTTATATCCTGACCAATATCGTCGTGACCGTACGGCAAAGTGAAGTGATTGGGAAGCCGCACTCGCTTCTGGTACACGATTTGATAGACTTTTTCCAAGGGTCGACTGACGATTTGGTGAGTGGGTAAACGTACAATCCTGTTCGGTTGGTAGGTGGTCACTTTAAAGTTTCCATCCTCTCCAGACTGCAAGGCTTCTTTCAATACCCCAAACTTGACTGGTATGGTAATTCAAAGTCTCGAAATTTTCCACAGAAACGTCGTAAAATGTCCACGTCGGAACGACAATACTTTAAGATTTCTTCCTGAAAGTCGAAAGGGTCTGAAGCGTGAGCCTGGTAACAAGCGCAGAAAGCTTCTCTTTGTTCGGTGCGCATGTTGTCCGGGTCGTAGTCTTTAACTTCAGGCAAATGGGGTAGAACGGCATGTTGATTGGCTTCCGTATTGAAAAAGTGTGGAAAGTAGCCTTTGGCCATTTCTGTCATTCCAAACGTTTTAGGCATTCGACTCAAAGGCATGGCCAAGTAACTCATCGAATCTTTAAACTGTACTTGTCTCACTTGCATGGAAATAATTTTGACTCCGTTCAAAGTGACTTTAGGACGTTCGGTACCTTGTTCCGTAAAGTACCTCAAAAGAAACTGTTCATCGTATCCCGATAAATTGTGGGCCATGACTGTGGCATGGCGATGACAATCTCCGTAACGTTCGATGTCCTCTTGGCTCCACGTCTTGTCGATGGGGTCTAAGATCCATCGGGCAAAATCGGCCAGCGTGTTCGGTCCTCGAAAGATGTTTTCACGTCATCCAGGAATCTTACTGCAATAACTAAAGTTAGGCTCTTGGATGCACTTTTTACACGCTCGATGAGCCACGCAGAAATTAGGCATGTGAATGCCAGTCTCTTGCATGCATTCGAAATCGAAAAAGATGAAATTGCCTTTCTTTTTCTTGTGGTCATCTTCTTCTTGCTAGAGTTGGTATTTTTTAATGTAGCATTGATGTTCCAAGTCCACGATTTGGTGACAAATGTGACATTTTTTCTTTCCTGAACATAAGTGTGTTTTGGCACTGTTGGTACGTATGCCTTGTCTACACGTAGGGCACAATCTCAGGAGCTGACAAGCACATTTCTGCTGTGAACCTTGCGTCTTTAGATGTTGTTGGTAACAGGTAGGGCTGACAAAAGTGCGCTGACAAGCTGGACAATGCACTCGTTCTTGTCCTTCGTCCAGACAGGGTTGAGAGGCCAAACATCCTGAGCATTTCGATCCACAATGTTTGTGTTGCTCTCGATTGTTATAGCCATAGTCACATTTCTCAGAGTAATATCTGTATCCCAGGAATCCAGTGATACTGGTGATACTGGTGATGGCATCGAAATGTTCATGGTGATGATAGACGTGAATGTATTTTCCATCTTTAAAATCTTGACCTCGAAACAACAGAGGCCCGCGCACTTGTTGAGGGTGCACTTTCAAGGTGTAGCGTGGAGCTAGGACATCTTGCAAGTTTTGCATTTCAGGAATACTACCGGGTGAGTCTTTGGACAGGCCTGCTTGTTGTAACAGGAATTCTGCTTCACTTCGTTGTTTTGCTCTGTCCGATTTTTGAATAGCTTTCCAGGCTCTTTTCCATTCTGCCGTGTCGTTCTTGTTGGCACAGGTTTGTGCTAAACACATCTGGTCTTGAGGGTTGTTAATTCGGACGAGGACTGTTTTGGTGTTACGAAGGTCATCTACCAATAAGACCTTTTTGCGTCCAGTCTCGTGAGGAGGAGAGACGTGGGTCATAAGCAGTGTCGCTTTTCCATCGGTGACGTGAAATCGGTCATTGGATTATTGTACCTGTTGTATCTTGTCCATGACTTTGGAAGGTGTCAATTCTGCGGGGCTGCTAAACTCAATCCAAACAGGGGATTTCAAGCTGTCGTGATGTATAGAAAGTCTCAAGCGATCGTCTTCTTCGGCTTGACATTGTCGCTTCAGTGTGGTTAACAAAGAATCCCACACCTCGGTGATGAACCCTTCTGCTTTCTCTAACGGTACGTCGGACTTGAAATCTTTAAACTTCGCCCTGTAAGTGTAAGATGTGGTTCAAAAGGAGCACTTTTCCTTCTCTCGAATGTAATAGTACTTTTCAGGGTATGCTGGTGAACTTTGGCTAGGTGAAGACTCTCTGAGCTAGGATTCTGGTTCACTCAAGTCATCTTCAAAATCACTGGCATGAATTTGTGCCAAGACTTCAGCTATTGTACGAGGCGATACATCACGTTTCTGCCCCTTACTTTCTTGGATTCGATCGTTTCATCTTGACTGCAAAAAGTCAAATGGCTGCTTGTTAAACACAATGGGTCACTTTATATCCATGACAGCCCAGCGTATATAAAGGGTGTATGTCTTGCCCTTCCACTATTAATTTCACTCCCACACCGAGCAGAACAATGAAAGAGCCTGCCCAGATCGAACTTTTGATCAGAGCTTTGCGAGGGGTCATCAGAAAATTTTCTTCAGACAAACCAACGGACTACTCACCCTCCTTTCGAGATAAAAGTCAAGATACTGACCATATCTGTAAGAAGAAAGGACATTGGTCTTCAGTGTGTCCCGACCGTCAAAAAAGCAAAACAGGAGTTAGATGAGAAAAAAGTCAAGATACCTGTTATCATTGTCAAGAAAAAGGACATTGGTCTTCAGATTGCCCTAAGAAACAACTGAATCAAGAAGAAGAAGAAGAAGAGAGGAGTTATGGACATGAAGAAGAAGAGGTACTCTCCCCCAAGGAAGAACCGAGGCACATGCAGAAACATGAGAAGAAAAGAAGACATGAAGAAAGTGAGGAAAAAGTGGAGAAAACAACTGTGACAGTAAAGAAATTTAAAAAACAGAGACAGTGAAGAGAGACACAGAAGAAGCTTATGAACTTTTTAAAGTGATATGTTGCGAATTGGAATGTAAAATTTGGACCAGAATAGACCAGGCATAAAACGTAAGTGTCTCTTAGTTTTGATTTTAGAATATGAACCTACACTCACGCACTCATACATTCACTAATACCATAGAGGTAAAAAAGAGGGGTTTTTGAGTTTTAATTGACGTTGGCAATTGAAATACTCTCTCTTTTAGAGAGAAATGGGTGGTTCTGAAAAGGGCCTTTGGGTATTTATTGGTTTAAATCAACTTTAACTGCTTTAACCCTTTGCCACGGCCAAGGCCTACTTATGGTTTGCCTCCTGTCGATGATGACGGGGTAGAAATCACTGGGGTTGGTACAGCAGGCGTACTCACAGGGTTGGGATGTTTAGTTCGGGAAGGTCTTATTCTTTTCGGTCGTAATAAAGAAGTCTGATACATTTGTTTCAGACTTCTTAACTCTGCGAAAATGTCTAAAAGTAACGAGACCGTTTGACGTTCCCACCCTTGTTTCTTCGCTGCTTCTTCTTCCTGTCGTTTCCTTCTTGCCTCTTCTTCTCGCTGTTGCTGAAGAAGAAAAGCTTGTTCTGCTTCCTTTTGCTGCTGTAAAAATTTCTCCAATTCTTCTTTCTGTCTCTGTTTGAGATGATCAGCGAGTGGTAAAGGAGGAGAGGGTACTGGCAAAGGTCCTGGTACCGGCACAAATTCTTGAAGGTATGAAAATCCACAAAATCCCAATTGAAAGTAGCCTCTTCTGGAAGTAGGCCGGTGTTCACTTGGGTATTTGCTACTATTTCATCGCTTCTCGTCTCCAGGAGCGGTGCACCCCCATTCTTTGTCTTTTGAGTTTCCTTCATGATTGACTGTACACAAACGCTAGCGCCTCTATATAGGGGATGTGACGTCACAGACTGCTCTCTTCGGATTGGACGTGTGGTGACTGAATTTTCTAACGCGTGTTTGAATTGGTCAATCAGCTCAATCCGGTTCGATCCTCCCTTCCCCTATAAATAACCGCAGTTCACTGCATTACTTCACCTGTTCTCATCACCAACATGTGGTCCGACGTAGAGTCCTCTATTCTCGTATCGTCACTGCTGTTCCGTACGGACTTACCCATGTATGTCAGATCATCGTGTGGCATTGCCAGGAGGACGGATGCAAGCGTTTGGAAAAGAAGAATTTTTGTGCAGAGACAATGCTGTTTAAAAAAAGTTATGATCTACGGACCAAAAGTCAGACAAAGTTTGAGGAAAAGAAGAAGACCAATGCTATGTCCTCTATGTTAACGGAAGGATGTTAACATAAAGTCAAAGGCCCTTTTGAGGGCCCCTCATTGGTCTCGAAAAGAAACGACTTTCTTGGCTCAAAAATTGTTTTTTTCATGTTGTATCAGTGTTTGTCTCTTGTCTCTTGTCGGTGTTATATCCATATCCCATGTTCATTTTCCCTTGACGCTATACAGGCCTATCCATGTTAAATTCCCATTGTCGCTAGACAAACCCATCCATGTTCAATTCCAATTGTCGCTAGACAAGCCCATCCATGTTCAATCCTCATTGTCGCTAGACAAGCCCATCCATGTTAAATTCCCATTGTCGCTAGACAAGCCCATCCATGTTCAATTCCCCTTTACGCTATACAGTCCCATCCATGTTACAATTCTTCATGTCAAGTTCCCATTGTCGCCAGAGTGCATGGACCGTTTTTGCATGGTAAAGTCCCATTGTCTCAAGGGTGGTTTCATTCACTACTGATAGGCTATACATGGCGGCAGGGCCAGCGCCAGACTATCTGGCGCCGTAGACAAGGTTAGATCATGACGTTCCACCCCCCGGAAAATATCAATTTCAAAATTTATAAACAATATAATTTTAATTTTTTTCTCTCAACATTTGAAAGTTTCGTATACGTGCGATTTTCACTCATTTTTTTTGTTGTTCCGGTCAGCCTGGTGTTTCTGTCAGACTGAATCTACCCAACTATTTGTCCTGTATGAAATAAACCAGGATAAAAACGACCCTCAATAAAACTGAAATTTATTTATTTATTTTTCAAAACTGTTGTTGATTTGGAGAAATGCGCCCCCTGAAATCAGCACCCTAGGCGGCTGCCTAGTTTGCCTATATGGTAGCGCCGGCCCTGCATGGCGGCCAGTATAAATGGTGGAGGAAGAACCCCGGGAAAACCCCGGAAAGAACCACCGACCCACGAGAAGCTACTGGCAAGCTCTCTCACATACCCACATTGGCTGAATCCGAGACTCGAACCTCCGCAGACAGAGGTGAGATGGCAGTGATCCGTAACGAAGAGAACATTAGACCACTCGGCCAGTCGGGGCCCCCGCATCAGTGAAAGCTTTAGTCACAGTAATGCTCTGTGGAAAATACATGTAAATAAAACAATAAATTTGACGATTTGCTAGTTTTTCTGAATATTTAAGCATATATATATATATATATATATATATATATATATATATATATATATATATATATATATATATATATATATATATATATATATATATATATATATATATATATATATGAGACCAAGTGAAACTAAAGCTGGCTTCAAACGCAATCAAGAATGATAACAATTGCTGCTTGCTAAGGTGTATTAGTGCAAACAGCCAAGTAAATAGATGAAAAATTTATTTCATATGGGTTTCACTTATTTCATATAGTGTTTTCCTCTGCTATTTCAAACAATATGCACGTGATTCAACTCAAAACGTTATAGGCAATTTTAATTTGTCACCCAATATAAATTGTCATTACATACCATCATGATGTCATTGACCTTGAGCAATCACGTGCTATTGTCAACTGCATCGTAACTTACAATACAATTTTCTTAAAAATATTTGTTACAATAAATTTTTAAAGGCGAGTATTATATATATATATATATATATATATATATATATATATATATATATATATATATATATATATATATATATATATATATATATATATATATATATATATATATATATATATATATGGTGCATGTATAAACTAAATAATGTTTAAAACAAATTTCTGACGTAGTAAATAACCGGAAATAGCTGGAAAGTTGGGAAAATCTTTCTACAACAATGCGTCAGTTTGAATATTACAAGCGCATTGACCATTAGAGTAACGGTTGAATACACATTTTTGGTGTTAACGAAGGGAGAAATAGAATGGAATTAAGTATATGACGAACTTTATTTATTTTTTCCAAGAATTTATGTTTAGATGCAGCACCATATAATTATTCGCAAAAGGCATCACTTCCATTAATCAATCTTGATTTACTTGTCATGGCAATGTCAGTCAACCATTTCAGAGGTTTAAACCTTGATTTGACAACAGAACTTTGGATTCATTTGACCGTATCCGTGGTAACACCAAAACATCTTTTAGAATTTTGACTCGTACAGTATCAGTGCCATTCATTGCCGGAGATGACGTCAGTTCGACGGACTCGCACAAAGTAGTCTTAATACAATTACCAAGCTATATTCATAGCTATTTAGGATACAAGAATTAGCACGGCTGAGATTAACATCGTGTTGGCGGAAATGGAAAAATTACCGGTGACTCAGAGCACAGATACTGAGTCGGGAAGATCCAAAGCAGGTATTGGATTTCCACTCGGTAAAAGTTCAGTCCTTTCCTTTTTAAACAATGTATATGGAAGGTAGAATATTGCGGGAAAACAATGCTTGCACGGTTCCACACCTGTAAATGAAATCCATGATAAATAAAAATTTCTTCATTATTCAACATCGAATAGTGAATCCAAAGAAGATGTTGAAAATTGTGATGAATTTGTAACAGCTGTTACATTCAGCTTACAGTGTTGAATATCATTTGGCCATGTTTTTCATCGGGGGGGGGGGGACCTCAAATACCTTTCTGGTCTTCTTTTGACCCTTTGAGGGGGTTGGGTGGGGCAGCGTTCAGACAAGCCATCTGTTTTCAATTTAGAAAGTAGAATCTTAGTAGTAAATGGGGATACCCTACGTACAATGGGAATTAGCATTACAAACCACCCTGGGACACTCTACGTACAATGGGAATTTAACATGGCGAAAAATCGTGGGTCAGATTACGTACAATGGGAATTAACATGGGAATAAATCGTGGGTTACTTTACGTACAAGGGAAATTTAACATGGCGAAAAATCGTGGGTCACTCTACGTACAAGGGGAATTTAACATCGGGAATAGAGTTTGGGCTTGTTTAGGGACAAGGGGAATTGAATATGGGATTTTTTTTTTTAAAAAAAAATTTTTTTTAAAAAGGGGTAGGCAATGGAAAGGCTATCTCTTTTCGAGAAATATGGCTGGCCCTGAAAAGGGCCTTTGGGTTTATGTTAATGTTAATATTAACATAGATGGCATCTGTCACATCTTCTTCTTCTTCTTCTTAAACTCCTTCTAACTGTCGGTCCATACACAAGTACCCTCTTGAGACATCCTTGTCTTTCTATGTAAACTCTCCTCATCCATTGACTAGTATCTGTCCTATCAACAACAGTCCACTTGGACATGACATACATGAGCATGTCCGTCCTAAACATCATGGAAGACACAAGGATGGATGACTCAACTGTGGTCCACATCTTGAAGCGACGAGAATAGGTGAATCAATGCAGTGAACTGCGCTTATTTATAGGTACAGGAAGGATTGAAACGGATTGAATTCATTCACCAATCCGAACACGCATTACAAAATTCAGTCAGCTCGCATCCAATCCGAAGAGAGCAGTCTGTGACGTCACGTGGTCTATATAGATTCGTTAGCGCTTGTCTGCAGTCAATCTATGCGACAGTGATTCAACATGACGGAAACTCAGTAAACGATCCATTGGGTGCACCAGCAGGGGAGACTGCCCAAGGGAACCCGGACTTACTTTCAGAAGAGGTACATTGGGATTTTGTGGATTTTCTTACCTCGCAAGAATTTGTTCCAGAACCTTCGTTACCTTCTTCATTACCGCAAGTGGAGAATTTTAGACAGAGACAGAAAGAAGAATTGGAGAAATTTATGCAACGACAAAAGGAAGCGGAACAAGCTTTTCTCCTACAGCAACAGCAACAGCAACAAGAAGAGGTAAGAAAAAAACAACAGCAACAACAGCAAGAAGAAGTAGCAGCAAAGAAACAAGAGGGTGAAAATCAAACGGCTACGGTACTGTTGGACATTTTAGCGGAGTTAAGAAGTCTGAAACAAATGTATCAGACTTCTTTATCACGACCGAAGAGAATACGACCTTCCCGAGCTAAACACGCCAACCCTGTGACTAAGCCTGTCGTACCACCCTTAGTGATTTCAACCCAATCATCAGAAGTAGGCCTTGGCCGTGGCAAAGGCTTAAGGCAGTTAAAGTTGATTGGTTAAACTCACCCCTACACCAAAATAAAAAGGCCCTTTTCAGGGCCACCCACATTTCTCGAAAAGAAATACAATTTCAATAACTCAAAAATGAACCCCACCCATTTTACCCTTATAGTACGTGTCTGTGTATGAGTGCGTGAGCGTAGCTTCTTATTTTAAAATCAAAACTCAAAGACACTTACCTTATATCATTCATGTATTCTTTTATCCATTTTTTACAATCCAATTCACAATTCACCACAGAACACTTTAATTAAAAGTTCATTGACTTCTTCTTTCTCCTTGTTTAGTCTCTCTGTTTTTTGAATTTCTTCACCGTTTTTTCCTCATTTTCTTCCCTTCTTCTTTTCTTCTCCTGTTTCTTTGCTTCTTTTAAATAGAATTGTCTTCTTTCTTCCTCTTCTTCCTCTGAAGAATCCCTCTCTTCTTCCGAAGAATCCCTCTCTTCTTCTGAAGAATCCTTCTTTTCTTCTGACTCCTCTTTTTTCTTTTTTGGGCAATCTGGAGACCAATGTCCTTTTTCTTTACAATAATAACAGGTATCTTGACTTTTGTCTTTTTTAGCCCCTGTTTTTTTTCTTTTTTGACGGTCTGGACACTCTGAAGACCAATGCCCTTTCTTCTGACAGATATAGCAAGTATCCTGACTCTTATCTCGAAAGGAAGGAGAGTAGTCCGTCGGCTGGTCTGAAGAGAATTTTCTAATGACCCCTCGCAAAGCTCTGACGAAACGTTCCATCTGGGTAGTCTCTTCCATCGTTCTCCTCGGTTTGAGAGTGAAATGAATAGTGAAAGGACAAGACACACCCTTTTTATATACGCTGGTTTGCCATGACTATAAATTAGTCTATGGTGTTTGAACTTGAGTCACTTGACGTTTTGCACTCAAGATGAAACGATCCTATTCATTCGAGAAGAAAGAAGAAGAAGAAGAAAGTAAGAGGCAGAAACGTGATCTATCGCCTCGTACCAGGGCTGAAATCTTGGCACAAATTCATGCCAGTGATTTTGAAGAGGACATGAGTGAACCAGAATCTGAACCCTCTAAACCAAGTTCACCACCCTTAGTCAACCCTGAAAAATACTATTCCATTCGAGAGACGGAAAAGCGCTCCTCTAGAAAATTTAGAACCACGGCTTACACCTACACGGTGAAGTTTAAAGATTTCAAGACCGACGTACCCTTGGAGAAAGCAGAAGGGTTTATCACCGAGATGTGGGATTCTTTCCTCACCGCACTCAAGCGACAATGTCAACCCAAAGAAGACGATCGCTTGACACTATCCATAGATCACGACGGTTTGAAATCCCCTGTTTGGATCGAGTTTAGCAGACCCGCAGAACTAACCCCTTCCAAAATCATGGACAAGATTCAACACGTACAACAATCTAATGACCAGTTTGACATCACCGATGGTAAAGCCACACTGAAAATGGCCCACGTCTCTCTTCCTCAAGGGACAGGACGCAAAAAGATGTTATTGGTGGACGACCTTCTCAACACCAAAACAAGTCTCGTCCGAATTAACAACCCTCAAGACCAGATGTGTTTAGCTCGAGCCATCGTGGTGGGACGAACCTATGCCAACAAGAACGACACGTAGAATGGAAAAGAACCTGGAACACTATTCAACGTTCCTATCGAGCCAAACAACGAAACGAAGCAGAACTCCTGTTACAACAAGCCGGACTGTCCAAAGACACACCCTGTGGCATTCCTGAGATGCAAAAATTGCAAGATGCCCTAGCTCCACGCTACACCTTGAAAGTGCACCCTCAAGAAATGCGCGGGCCTCTGTTGTTTCGAGGCCAAGATTTTAAGGACGGAAAATAGATTCATGTCTATCATCACGATGACCATTTCGATACCATTACCAGTATCACTGGATTCCTGGGATACGGTTATTATTGTGAGAAATGTGACTATGGTTATAACAATCGAGAGCAACACAAGCATTGTGGAATGAAATGCCCAGGATGTTTGGCCTCTCTACCCTGTCTGAGCGAAGGACCAGTGCCTTGTTTCACTTGTTTGCGCACGTTTGTCAGTCCTACCTGTTACCAGCAACATCTGAAGACGCAAGGTTCACAGCAGAAATGTGCTTGTCAACTCTTGGGATTGTGCCCTACGTGTAGACAAGGCATACGTACCAATAGTACCAAGGCACACGTATATTCAGGAAAAAAAAATGTCACATTTGTCATCACATCGTGGACTTGGAACACCAATGCTACGTGCAAAAATACCAACCCCCACCAGAGAAAGAGGACGGTCACAAGAAGAAAGGCAATTTCATCTTTTTCGATTTCGAATGCATGCAAGAGACCGGCATTCACATTCCTAATTTCTGCGTGGCTCATCGAGCGTGCGAGAAGTGCATTCAAGAACCTATCTTCAGTCATTGCCCTCACTGCAGCAAGATTCCTGGAGGACGTGAAAAAATCTTTCGGGGACCAAACACGTTAGCCGATTTTGCCCAATGGGTCTTAGACCCCATCGACAAGACGTGGAGCCAAGAGGACATCGAACGTTACGGAGATTGTCATCGTCATGCCACGGTGATGGCTCACAATTTCTCCGGATACGATGGACAGTTTCTTCTCAGATACTATACGGAACAAGGCACCGAACGTCCTAAAGTGACTTTGAACGGAGCCAAAATCATTTTCATGCAAGTGGGACAAGTACAGTTTAAAGATTCGATGAGTTACTTGGCCATGCCTTTGAGCCGAATGCCTAAAACGTTTGGAATGACAGAAATGGCTAAAGGGTACTTTCCACACTTTTTCAATACGGAAGCCAATCAACATGCCGTTCTACCCCATTTGCCTGAGGCTCACTATTACGACCCCGACAACATGCATATCGAACAACGAGAAGATTTCTACGCTTGGTACCAGGCTCACGCCTCCGACCCCTTCGACTTTCAGGAAGAAATGTTAAAGTATTGTCGTTCCGACGTGGACATTTTACGACGTTGCTGTGGAAAATTTCGAGAACTGTTCATGGAACACGGAGGGGTCGATCCTTTGAAAGAAGCTTGCACCATTGCCAAAGCGTGTTCCTTAGTGTACCGCCAACGATTCATGCCTGAAAACACCGTGGCTGTCATCAGTCCTCAAACGACCCACTTTGTCAAACGTCAATACTCGGTCAAAGCCCTACGTTGGTTACATTACTTGTGCGACAAGGAAGACAAATGGATTCAGCATGCCCGCAACGGAGGAGGCGAAAAGACCATCGGAACGTATTCGGTCGATGGCTGGGACTTAGAAAACCCCAAGATCGTGTACGAGTTTAACGGTTGCTTATTTCACGGATGTCCCGTCTGCTACCCTGACCGTGACACTAAAAATCAGTTTTTACAACGGACCATGGAAGACCTGTACCAGGACACTTGTCAGCGACGCCTAAAGTTAGAACAGCAAGGATACCAAGTGGTGGAAATGTGGGAACACGAGTACGATCACCGTATGAAAACCGATCCCGAGTTTAAACGCCTCGTGGAAAGTTACCAGTTCATGGACCCGCTGAACCCGAGGGATAGTTTGTACGGAGGAAGGACCAATGCCACCTGTTTGCTGTACCAAGCCGACGAAGAGAAAGGAGAAGAAATCAAATACTTGGACGTGTGTTCGTTGTATCCCTACGTGTGCAAATATTGTCGCTTTCCTGTAGGGCACCCGCAATTGCTGACGGAACACATCGACCTGAAAAACATTCGACAATACGAAGGCTTGATCAAGTGCAAAGTTTTGCCTCCCACGAACCTATACCATCCCGTCTTACCTCACCATTGTCAAGGCAAACTGATGTTTCCCTTGTGCCGTACTTGTGCCGAAACGTGCAACCAGGACCAACCTTGCCATCACAGCCAGGAAGAACGGGCCTTGACGGGAACCTGGGTCAGCGTGGAATTGTTCAAAGCTCTGGACATGGGATACCAACTGTTAGAAGTGTACGAAATTTGCCACTTTCCCAAGACACAACAGTACCACAAGGGTGACCCTACTCAGAAAGGCATTTTCGCCGACTACGTGGATGCCTTTTTGAAACTGAAACAAGAAGCCAGCGGCTATCCTTCCTGGTGTCACACTCCCGAAGACCAAATACAATTCAAAGAGAAATACTACGAACAAGAAGGCATCTCTTTAGACCACATCGAAGAAAACGAAGGCAGGCGATCGTTTGCCAAAGTGATGTTAAATTGCTTGTGGGGTAAAATGGCACAACGACCGTGTTTACCCAAGACGAAATATTTGACAGAACCTTCCCGCTACTTCCAGATGATTCACGACAAAACCAAATACATGAAAGACGTGGACGTCGTTCGAGAGAATTTGATCTTGGTCAATTACGAAGAAGATCTGACTTTGTACAAGACGACCCTTTTGGAAATGTCATCATTGCGGCTTACGTGACAGCTCATGCTCGCTTAAAATTGTACGAAGCTTTAGAACTGTTAGAAGAACGCGTCCTGTACTTTGACACGGACAGTTGCATTTACATCCATCACCCGATTCAACAGCACCCTGACATCGAAGGAGACCGTTTAGGAGCCTGGACAGACGAGCATCCCGACGACAAGATTCTAAGTTTCGTCAGTGGCGGTCCCAAAAATTACGGCTACGAATACCGGGACAAACAAGGAGAAGTGCACACGACGTGCAAAGTGAAAGGACTGACTCTGAATCATCGTACCAGTCGAGTGGTCAACTTTGGGGTATTGAAAGAAGCCTTGAAATCGGGAGAGGATGGAAACTTTAAAGTGACCACTTATCAACCGAACAAGATTGTACGTTTACCCACTCACCACATCGTCAGTCGGCCCCTGGAAAAAATCTATCAAATCGTGTACCAGAAGCGAGTGAGACTTCCCAATCACTTTACGTTGCCGTACGGTCACATCGATATTGGTCAGCATATAAAAAGGGACAACGTCCAAGACCAATAGTTCATTGTTCATTGAAGTAACTTACCATGTCGTTGACGAAGAAGAAACCAGATTGGTTAGGAGTCAAATGTTGGACATCACCGAGACCAGGGTTTTGAGGTTTGGACACAAGAGGTGGCCCAGTATGCACGAGAGTTATTCAAGGAAAAAAGTTACTTTTTAACCTGTGTTAGTGACGGTGCCAGAAGAACCCGTCACCCAGGACAGGACTGTTGTGGACAGGCCTGAAAGACCCTTTCGGGAGGACACTTGTGTGACCTTACCCCCTACTATAGAACTGGTTAGAACTTTACCCAAAACATGTGGTTGTTGTACAGACACTTGTTTTTTATTCCACGTTCATGTGCCTTTTATTCTTGTACTTAAGCCTTTGGCTTTTATGTATTTTTGTCTTTCGTATTCATGTTTGAAAAAAACATTCAATAAACGTGTTCTGAAAAAGTATATAAACTCTTGTCTTGTTTGTTTTTTCGTGTCACAAGCGACATTCCTCACACCATGGCTACCTCTACTGTCTCTGCTCCCTCTTCCTCTACTGTCAAAGTCATCGACGAACACTTAGATCGTGCCATTTGGGAGGCTTTGTATCTTCGCCATCCCTTTAACATGCTCATTGCTGGACCTAGCGGTTCAGGCAAAACCGAATTCGTCAAACGTTTGATCGAACATAAACATCATTTGATCGATCGGCCCCCTCAGCGGATCGTGTGGTGTTACAAAGAGTGGCAATCGGCGTACAGCCTCTTGCGAGAAAGTCAAGGCGATTCCATCGTGTTTGTGGAAGGCATTCCTAAAGAAGACGACGGCATCGTCTCTGACTCCCGTCAAACCCATTTGGTCATTTCGACGACATGTTAGGAGAAGACGAAGAAGAAATTAAACTGTGGTTCACGCGCAAAGGGCATCACCGTAATGCCAGTGTCGTTTACATCACCCCAAATTTGTTTCAACAAAGTAAAGCCCATCGCACCATCAGTCTCAATGCGCATTACGTGGTCTTGTTTAAAAGCCCTCGAGATAAATCGCAAGTGCAAGTCTTAGCCAAACAGTTAGGAACGCCTTGGCTGACTCAGGCGTACGACGATGCCACTCAAACGCCACACGCCTATTTACTCGTCGATTTGAAACCTACGACTCCCGAGGATTTGCGATTTCGTACCCACTTGTTTCACCACTGGTGCCAAGACGGAGGGCCTGTCCTGTACACGTCTCCGTCCTCGACTTCATTTCACTCCCCATAAAAAAATCTATAAAAACCTCAGACCCTTTTTCGTCTGTCTCACACAGTGCGAACATGACGTCCCTTCAGTAGCATCTTCCTTGTCAAATTGATTCGTGCCTTGTATGGCATCAGTCGAGAAAAAAATCCACAAACACGAGCTCGTGGCTTAGAAGCTAGTCTCAAAGAAATCTTACGATGGTTCACGGTGACGGCACGTCAATTACTCCAAGGAATCGTTCAGATTCCTCATCAAACCAAACGCTTTTTTGATCGAAACAAAGTCGCTTTGGTCCAACTGGCCGATCCCCGCATCGACACTCAAACCAAAAAACAAATCATTTTGAAACCTGGAGGGAGCGGTACTCTAGGAGTGGTCATCATTCGCTCACTCTTAAGATGGGATCCTAATGCCCCCAAAGTTATACCCAAGACAAAAGTCCAACGAAGCCCCAAGAAGAAAAAGACCAGGTCCCCAAGGAGAACTTCTCCAGTGGCAGGACCCTCCTCTGACCAGACACCACCACCACCCCGGAAAAAGAAAAGAAGCCCCCAGAAAAAGAAAAGTCCACAGAAAACTAGTCGCAAGAGAGGCACTTCGGCCAGGACGCAACCTTACACTCGCAAACCACGACCTGCCACGGCGGTGACTGCGTCTCCGGCAGCTTCACGTTTGTCCACTTCTCCGTTAATGACACCCAGAACTGAAGAGTACTTGGAGACGTTGATCACACCAAGAACTTCTCCGTTGATGACCCCTAAAAGAACTTCCCCAGTGGCAGGACCTTCCAATTTAGTGGCAGTGGCTGTTGCTCACAAAGTACCTTCTCCCAAAATCAAAGTTCAAGAAAGATCGGGCATGTTACAAAGTTTACTGGATTTGTCCAAGCAAGAACTGGCTCGATTTAGTCCGTTACGTACCCCTGCACGACGTGTCATGCCTGTCCTCAAACTAATACGACGTAAAGACAATCAGTGGCGACGCGTTCCAGTATAAAAAAGGCCTGTGACCAAGTCGGGTATCAGTGTTTTTTGGTGCTCCTGAAGACTCAAAGATGTCACCCTCCAGAAAACCCCAAGGAAAGAAAAGGAAAGGACTGCCACCACGTTTAGCCAAACATGGGGACATGTTATCTGTCCTGTCCAAAGCTTCTCCACCCCTACGAAAAAAACTCATTCAAACAGCCTCCAAAGAGGTCATCGATACCGTGTGCGAATGTTGTTTGAACGTTTTCAAAGGCACTATCCCTTTGTCCAAACACCAGAAACAATGCTTAGGCAAACATCGTCACGTTCTTCGCCAAATGGTTCAAAAGAAAATTCCCATTCGTCAAAAAAAGAAGATGTTAGTGCAACGTGGAGGTATTTTACCTCTCTTGTTAGGCCCCATACTGAAAGGAGTCTTGGGAACCATGTTGGGAGGACTGGTGGGAGCAAGATAAAAAGGCCTCGGAAGTTCCAAGATCTCAGAATCGACCCCTGACAACCCCATGGAAGGACGAAAACTAGCTTTAGTGCCTTACAAACGATGGATGGAATACCATCGGTGGCAAGAACAACACACCCCGCATTTACCTCCCAATCCCCATTTGAGCGAGATGTCCCAGTTACAACACGAATTGCAGTCCTTGATGGATCGCCAAGATTTGTCCGAAACAGAAAAATCGCAAAAGTACGGTTAACTCTTGCAACGACTGCAACTCTTTCACCAGAAAGCTTTAGACGAAACAGCTCTACCCATTCTGAAAGATTTTAAGACCTTGATGAAAAGTCCAGCACCATCACCAGTACCAGTACCAGTACCAGTACCAGTACCACCAGTACCCGTGACCAAGAAAGAAAAAGGAGAAGAAGAGGAAGGGTTTCAAACTCCACCAGAAAAAGTACGCAAGTTAACAACACCACCTACCTCCAGAATTGGATGGATTAAAAAGATGATGGCCACCCCTTCTTCCTCACAAGAGAAAAAGAAAGCGAAGACAGAAGTGAAGACAGAAGTGAAACAAGAACCGATATCCCCCGCTCAGACATCCTTCTCCTCTTCGACACCTATTGCTGGCCGCACACGCAAAGCATTGCAATCCAAGAAAATACCCCAAGAGAAAAAGAGTAGCATCCTCCAAGAGTGGGTGTCTTATTAACACACCAACCAACACAAAAAAAAATGGAAAAAGTCTTAGCCAGCATTTACTACGATCCCTCCCATCCTGCAGGTTACGCAGGAGTTCAAAAATTGTATCGTGCTGCCAAAACGCGACTGAAAAGTCTCCGTTTACCTCAAGTACAACGATGGTTACAAGAACAAGCTACCTACACTTTACACAAACCCATTCGACGCAAGTTTGCCAGAAGTCGCACCCGAGTGGAAGGCATCGATCATCAATGGTAAGCCGATTTAGCCGATGTCTCTCATTTGGCCAGCTACAATCGTGGCAACAAATATTTGTTTTGTGTCATCGACGTCTTTTCCAAATTTGCCTGGGTCGTGCCCTTGACTTCCAAATCGAGCAGCGAGTTAGTGCGAGCCCTGCAACGGGTGTTGAAACAAAGCGGTCGTCACCCTCTTCGATGGCAAACGGACAAAGGCACCGAATTTCTGAACCAAGCTTTCCAAAAAGAATTAAAGAAACGTGACATTCATTTTTTTACCACCGAGAATCCCGAAACCAAAGCCAGCATCGTGGAACGTTTTCAACGCACTTTGAAAGAACGCATGTGGAAATATTTTACGCATCACCACACTCTGAAGTACATCGACATCTTACCGCACCTGGTGCAAGCGTACAACCAATCTTACCATCGAAGCATCGGACGTGCCCCGCAAGACGTGACTCCCGACAACGAAGTTTTGCTGTTTGAGCGCCTGTTTGGTACGTCCCCGACGAGGGCTGTCCCCAAGAAAAGTGGAGAGTTGGCCGTAGGAGATTGGGTGCGCATTGGCAAAACCAAACGCACTTTCGACAAAGGTTACTTACCTAACTGGACGACCGAATTGTTTCACGTCACTGGACGAGTGCATGGCCGTCATCCTGCCGTCTATAAATTGGAAGACATGAACGGAGAAGTGCTCAAAGGAACGTTTTATTTGCCCGAGTTACAACGTGTCACCAAAAAAGAAGACGACGTGTACGACATCGAAAGCATTCTCGAACGCAGAACCCGTAAAGTGGGCAAACGACGTGTCAAAGAAGTCAAAGTACGTTGGAAAGGATATCCACCCAGTTTTGATTCTTGGATCGACGCTTCGCAAGTCATCGACTATAAAAAGAAGTGACCATCATGCCCTTTCACACAGCAGACGCAGCTACGTCGACCACTCCTCCTTCACCTAGTTCTTCTGTGCAAGATTTACAAAAACAACCCTTGTGGGTGTGGTGTGGAGAACGTGTGCCTAAAACGCAAATCGTCTTTTTCTGCCAAATCTTCGTGGTGTATTGTGTCATCGGTGCAGCCATCGCCAATTTGAGTTTGCAACAAGGAGACAAACAATTGTGGACCATTTTATTGAGCAGTTGCATCGGTTACCTGCTTCCTAATCCCTCCCTGAAATTCACCTCGAACGGGAACCCCGGGAACCTTGTGTCCAGTGCCAGTGCCAGTCACCACTTCAATCACAACCAGAACCCCATTTTAGACGGAGACACGCCTCTGACGTCCAGTAACCCCTCGGACAGCCACAGAACTCTGGAATTATGAGTCACCAAAACCAATTTTACTTAACTTTACCCAATGACAGTTCCATGGAGGTGTTTCCCAAGAACACGTTGTGCTGTTACACGGCCAAATTACCTCAGGCCATCCAGTTAGATCACGAAGCCCATTGGGAAATGGCTTTAGTAGAAATGATTCACCCGACCCAAGTCCTCAATGTCCTTCCCAATCAAAATTTTTTTGATGTGGAAGTTCATGACGAGCAAATGCAACAGTGGATGGATAGCAATGTCAAATATGACAAGAAAACCCGTACACAAAAGTACACCACCTATCACTTGTTCATTCCCCCAGGCTATTATTTTAGTGGTCAACATTTGGTCAGCACCATAACCTCCAGGTTTAATGTCGTGTTTCTGAAAGCTTTGGAGCATGTCAACAAAAATGTCACCATGGAGTACCACAAAACAGCTCGTCGCTTCTTGATGAAATTTGAACGGAGTAAAATCCTGTCCATTTTATTTTGTCCTGAATTGTATGACATGTTGGGCGGAGACATGGACATGAGAAAGACCATGATCAAGAAAAACGAATTACCCATCGTTTACGACAACGAGTCTTTTAGCAAGTTATTTCGTGCCCCGGTAGAACTGAACCAAGGACTGAATTTGATGTTCGTGTATTCCGATGTGGTGGAGTACAACGTGGTGGGACACACCTCCGTACCGTTACTGCGTGTCATTCCTTTCAAAGTGGATTCTGCCACAGATGCTGACGAGGAAGGTGGAAACACTTGCCACGTCCACCGCGAATTTGTCCATCCTCACTATTTGCCGGTCAGCAAGTCGTATTTGGACACGGTCAACATTGCTATAAAAGGAGATCTGGGACAAAATATTCCATTCACCAAAGGAAAAGTCACGGTGAAACTCCATTTTCGAAAACGGTTCTCTCACGACTCGTAAGTAAGTCATGTATCCAGTGTACCGAGGGGTTGCTCGACAGCGAGGACACGGTTTAGGAGACATGTTAAAATCGGCCTTTCGTTCGGTGGCCCCAGTGTTGAAACCGATGGTGACACGCGGATTGCACGCCTTGAAAGATGCGGCACTGACGCAAGGCAAAGAATTTCTCCAAAATGTCATCATCGACAAACAAAACCCTACAGAAGCCTTCATGAGGGCAGGCAAAAATGTCTTGCTGCAAACGGGCAAAGACATTTTAGGCCAACGAGAAACACCTATAAATGCCCTGCACACTACCGAGTCAGGCATTCAGCAAGGACAAGGCAGAAAGAGACGACGAAGAAAACACCCTTTCACCAGACTTCAAGCGAGAAAGGCGAAGAAAAGAAGAACCGTTCGAGACTTAGACGTTTTCGATTATTGAGAAAAGAGACAAAAAAATGATGCACCGAGAATCTTGCGCTTGTTCCAAGACGGAACTGGATCTGTTTGCCATGCCCCCCACGATGATGACGATGCAAGAATCCCAGTGGGTGGAATTTCACCCCGTCTCCTCACTGACCGATTCCGCTCCCATCGAGTTTGAAATCAAAGGACAGCCCGAAGATTACATCGATCTGAATAGCAGTTACTTGTACCTGAAAGTCAAAATTCTAGATAAGACTGGAGGTGCTATAGACGATGAAGCAGTAGCTCCCGTCAACAATTTCATGCATTCCTTGTTCAGTGGAGTGGACTTGTACTTGAATAACAAACTGGTCAGTAGCAGCATGGATACTTACCCTTATCGTGCCTACCTGGAAAATCTCTTGACGTACGGAATAGATGCCAAGAACACTCATTTCAATGCCTGTGTGGTATGGGAAGCTGACGAACCTACCAAGTTTGAAATATTGGAAACTGATGAAAAGAAAGACAACAATGATGGATTTGTAGAACGAAGAAATAGAATCACGGGAGCCGACACAAGTTTAGAACTGATGGATCGTTTGCATTTGGACATGTGGTTGCAAGAAAAGTATTTGCTGAACGGGGTGGATGTCCGCCTGAGACTGAATCGTAGCAGTGCCGCTTTCCATTTGATGGCTGATAGTGACGGTTACAAAACCAAAATCCTAGAAGCCAGACTCTACGTACGCCGTGTGGAAGTGTTACCTAAAGTGGGAAACGACATCAGTCAGACGTTGAGCAGAACGACTGCCAAGTATCCCATACGACGCGTGGAAGTGAAAACCTTCACCATTCCCAAGGGACAGCGATCCATGATCGAAGATCATCTGTTCCAAGGACAGTTACCCAAACGTTTGATCGTTGGTATCGTCGAGAATACAGCCTTCAACGGAGCTGCCGAAAAAAATCCTTTCTACTTTCGACACTTTGGCGTGTCCAAAATCGAAGTCAGTCGCGATGGCAAGACCTTGTGTACCCGACCTTTCGAACCTGACTTTAAAAAGAAGAATTACTTGAGATCGTACTTGTCCTTGTACGAAGCCACCGGACAGTTAGGAACCAATACCAGTCACGGTATTACGTACGAGGATTATGCAGGAGGCTACGCTTTGTGGGCTTTCGATTTCACTCCAGACCAAGGCAGCGACGAGGGACATTTCCACCCTATAAAATCCGGCCAGATTCGTGAGGAAATTCAGTTTAAAGACCGAGACCCTGATGAAACGGTGAACGTCATCCTGTATGCAGAATTCGATAATACCATAGAAATCAACAGTTTGAGAGAAGTCATCCTAGATTACTAGAAACCATGGAAGACTGTTATCCCTCTTTACCTAGTGGAGAAACTTTTAGTGTTGCATTGTTGTTAAAAAATGTTAGAGTTGTTGTTTAGTGTTAAGTGATTTTTGAATAAAAAATGTTGTGTTTTGAAAAAATTGTTTGATGTTATATTGTTGGATTATTGTTAAAAAATGTTAGAGTTGTTGTTTAGTGTTAAGTGATTTTTGAATAAAAAATGTTGTTTTGAAAAAAATGCCTTTGTCTTTTGTTTAGCTATAAGAATGTTGGATTGATGCTCTTTCATTTCTTACTATCCCTCTCATGACACTCACTAAACGTTGCGACTCAAAAACCGTGTGGGGGATGTTTTCCTTCACGTCCGCGCTTTGACTTTAAGAACCGGGTTGTTTCCAGTCTAACCATCCATTGTCGACTCATCCTCCTAAGAAGATGTGCTCCAAACTAGCTAAACTCAACGAAGCCTACGTGAATTTGCATAGGGTCAGACACAGTCTGATACCGAAGCCAGAAGAAATAGAGAATGTGAGAATGTTAAAAATCACTGAAGACCTGATAGAAGAGCGCTTCAGAGAAGAAATGAACAGGGAAAAAGAAGAATGGACAGAGAAGTACAGACTTCAGAGACAGCAGCAACAACAACAACAAGAGCAGCAGCAGCAACCTGAAGCTGACAGAGGCTTTGTCGATTGTCGTATCGACACCAAAGAGTTCTTCTTCTCTTTCCGAAGAAGCAGACCTATCGCCAGAAAGTCTATCCTCAGAGGACATCGCATTCTTAGAAACTAAAAAGAATGCCATAGCAAAACAAAAACAAAAAAAAACCAGCCCTTTTCAGGGCTACCCAATACTCTAGAAAAGAAATAACAATCGATTTGCCAATGTGTGTAGGTAGAGTAGTGTGAAAATAAACACTAACTCTTTTTTAAAAAATGTGAGGGTATGTGTTTGTGTGTTTGTGTTTGTAAGTGGTTAAGTAAGTTGGTATGGATAGTAGATTAAAATGATGTCTTTTTTTTTTGGTGTTTGAGGTGTAAATTTGGGGTTAGATTGGATTGCTTTGCGTATGTGGATAGTCTATTGAAGTGATTTATAAAAAATTTTAAAATAGTGATGGGTAGCATAAAAAAGTGAGTGAGTGTTTCTTTTAGATCCGCGCGTTGTTGTTGTTTTTTGGTTATGATCTAGGTAAGATCAATTTTATGTTTTTAGGGGGATGTTTTCCATCACGTCCGCGCTTTCACTATAAATTGAAACTCGTTCGGCAGTCCAGCTACCCTTGTTGATTGATCAACACCAAAAATGAACACGAGACTGGAGAAACTGTTGGAACTTCATGTGCATCTGGAATATGCCAGGCGCATATTAAATGAACTGGCCGCGGAAGCCATTGTGGAGGAGGGAAGGATAAGAGAGGAGGAGGAAAGAAGAAACAAAGAAGAGGAGGAGAGAAGATATAAAGAAGAAGAGGAAAGAAGATACAAAGAGGAGGAGAGAAGATACAAAGAAGATGAGGAGGAGGAAAAGGAGAGAAGAAGAAGAAATTTCAGAATCCCAGAGAGCGAAAATTGGGATTCTGAAGCGACATATCCTGCCTCTGCTCTCCCCCAAAAAGGTAAAAAGTAACTGGGGGACAAGATGTGTATGCGGCGCCAGGCCTGGAAGGTGCCACCATTAACCAGGTGTCCATGAAGTTCCAAACAAAAAAAAAACAGCCCTTTTCAGGGCTACCCAATACTCTAGAAAAGAAATAACCATCAATTTGCCAATGTGTAGGTAGAGTAGTGTGAATATAAACACTAACTCTTTTTTAAGATAGTGTGAGGGTATGTGTTTGTGTGTTGGTGCTTGTAAGAGCTAAGGTATGTTTGTGGGAATAGTAGATTATGGGTTTCTTTATTGTTTCTTAGCGTAGGTGAAGAGTATAGTTAGGGTTCTGTAAGCGCTCACGTACGATTGTGTGGATAGTAGATTATGGATTTTGTTTATTGTTTCTTAGCGTATGTGGAGAGTATAGTTAGGGTTTTGTAAGCGCTCACGTACGATTGTGTGGATAGTAGATTATGGATTTGTTTATTGTTCTTAGCGTATGTGGAGAGTATAGTTTGGGTTTTGTAACCGCTCACGTACGATTGTGTGGATAGTAGATTATGGATTTTGTTTATTGTTTCTTAGCGTATGTGTTTGTGTGTTTGTGTTTGTGTGTTTGTGTTTGTACCCGCTCACGTACGATTGTGTGAATAGTAGATCCTGGATTTGTTTATTGTTTCTTAGCGTATGTGGAGAGTATAGTTTGGGTTTTGTAAGCGCTCACGTACGATTGTGTGGATAGTAGATTATGGATTTGTTTATTGTTCTTAGCGTATGTGGAGAGTATAGTTTGGGTTTTGTAAGCGCTCACGTACGATTGTGAGGATAGTAGATTATGGATTTTGTTTATTGTTTCTTAGCGTATGTGGAGAGTATAGTTTGGGTTTTTATTTTATGAAATGAGAAAGTATAGTTTGGGTTTTATTATATGAAATGAAAAAGTAGGGGATGTTTTCCTTCACGTCCGCGCGTTGTTTGGTCATGATCTAGGTAAGATCAATTTTACGTTTTAGGGGGATGTTTTCCTTCACGTACGCGCTTTAAGTATAAGAACCCACAGTATTCGTCGTTCAAACCATTCTGCAAAGAATAAAAAAAGAAGATGGCTTCTAACCAAATGGACAAAATACAAACATTACAAGACGTTTTAGACAACTTAGGAATGATGGAGCAGATGTTGATAAGACTGGTTGAAGACCATTATTCCTATAGTCCCCATCGTGTAAAGATGGAAATTAATAACTTAAAAAAGGTAAAGGACAAGATTAGTGGTGTCATGAAAGAGATAAAGGAGGAGAAGGAGGATGAAGAGGAAAGAATAAGAATAAGCAAATGGAACGAAAAGATTGAAAAAGAAGAAGAAAATGAGAAGAGGAAGAAAGAAGAGGAGGAAGAGAAGAAGAAAGAAGAGCAGGAGAAAAAGAAAGAGAAGAAGAGAAAGAGTGTTGGAGATAAAATAAGAACTTGGTGGAGAAAAAGAAGAAATTAGAAGCAGAAGAAGAAGAAAACCCAAAGGCCCTTTTCAGGGCCAGCCATATTTCTCGAAAAGAGATAGCCTTTCCATTGCCTACCCCTTTTTAAAAAAAATTTTTAAAAAAAAAAAAAAAATCCCATATTCAATTCCCCTTGTCCCTAAACAAGCCCAGACTCTATTCCCCATGTTAAATTCCCCTTGTACGTAGAGTGACCCACGATTTTTCGCCATGTTAAATTTCCCTTGTACGTAAAGTAACCCACGATTTATTCCCATGTTAATTCCCATTGTACGTAATCTGACCCACGATTTTTCGCCATGTTAAATTCCCATTGTACGTAGAGTGTCCCAGGGTGGTTTGTAATGCTAATTCCCATTGTACGTAGGGTATCCCCATTTACTACTAATCTTCAATGAAATGCAGAGAAAGCTCTCCATTTTCCGCAAAATGATCCACCTCTTTCTCAAAAACAATCCGTTCTTGAAAAACCCAGGGTCAACATAATTAAGAAACTAGTGTAATACTAACAACATGCCAAAGAAAATTTTAGGCGGCTGGTCCCTTATGGGTTCAGACCGGTACAAGGCGAACTATAAAAGTTCAATATTAATTCTTAAAGCTGATATTTTTACACCGTCGGTTGAAAAGATTTCGATATTAAATTGCTTATTACCTGATTATATGTCTTAACTCACCAAAACCGTTAATACATGATCGGGCTCGTATTTCACCCATGGGCTAATAAGGTTATATCTTTTACTGGCTTTTCTTCTTTTCCCCGACAGTATTTATTTATACCACGATATGGCCCTATCTATTTCGATACATCTAACGCTGAATTGGGTCCACACTTTTGGAATACTATTACAATTGATATTAGAAATTCAACTTCTTAATGTAAATTCAAGTTCTTGTGTAATAACTAGTTTTTGGCTGATAAATAAATGATATTATTACCTCTTATTTTCCTTGTAATTTATGTTTGTTTTTAATAGGAATAGTACGTGTAACTGATGCACATGCTCGTGTCGTTTGCATGCATTTGTGATATGAAATATTACAGAAAGCACGTGATTCGATGCGTCTGATTATTGAAATAACTACCAGTGAAACCTGTCCTGTGTTATGAGTAGCATGAGTACACAGCACACTCCCAAGTATCAGTTTACAATAAACACATTCTTGGTTGTTGATATCGTTAAATTCCGCATACCGGTTATTTTAGTTTGTACGCATTTGTACAATAGAACATATCTATACCGTTGTGAGCGTCAAATTCAGTTCTGTGGAATCTGATAGTCAGCTGCTGCGTAAGTCTGATTGCTCCATCATTGTTTCATCCGCAGGTATAAATTTTTAGGTCCGTTGTTGTTGTAGGGTTTAACGCCATTTTTCAGCACACGATAGGCTGTACATGGCGGCCAGTAATTATGGTGGAGGAAGAACCCGGGAAAACCCCGGAAAGAACCACCGATCCACGAGAAGCTACTGGCAAGCTTTCTCACATACCCACATTGGCTGAATCCGAGACTCGAACCACCGCAGACAGAGGTGAGATGGCAGTGATCCGTAACGGACAGCGCTTTAGACCACTCAGCCACTCGGGGCTCCTTTTAAATCCGTGATGGATTGCCTGTTCAGTATCTATCTATCTATCTATCTAGAGTTCAGTGTCCACAAATACTCGTACGTCGTAAGGCATCACACATATTACATTTTACAGAAATGCAAAAGATATAGATTTTTATAATTTGACATTTTGAAGAAAACAGAGAATGAAGCAGATCCCATAAGTGATACAGCTTTATGAATTTTCCCCACACCTAAACGTAATACAATATCAAGGGGACTATATGAAGGTGTTTCATGTAATGCACATGCGCTGATATGTCTCAAATAGTGCATAGATAAATTTATTCTTCACAAAATTAGTTCTGGTAGTAAACCAAGTAAATGTAACTCTTCCTAAAAATATTGCAATGCAAGTCGTAAACAGAAGAGTAAAGTTCTATGTCGAACCTATTAAAAATGATGACCTGGTATACAAGGTTTATAGTTAAAAGTATGATAAAGTTATAGAGCTGTATCAAATTGTAATAGCACCGACAATTTGGAGGGAAATTGGTCAACCACATTTATGGAGTGGCATCAGCTACCTTCGAAGCAAAACGTACAACTGATTATGCCGTTGCACCTCTTGGCTGATTTATTTATTTCATAAACGCTCTATTCCTACAGAGGTCAACGGATACAACACCAATTACAGAAATTCCTAACACATATGCTTCTAGATTTCAATGTGTACAACACCGATTACGCAAATGCCTAACGCCTATGCTAGTACAGTTTAATGGAAACATAACCAATTACACAAATTCCTAAACCTGTGATTGTAGATTTCAATGAATAAAACACTGATTGCACAAATGCATAACCTGTAGATTAAGATTTATTTAAAGCAAAAGTAGAATCAAATGACTGGGCTCTTAATTTTTGGGGGTGGGGTGGGGTGGGAGATGGGGTTTGAGTTTTTGTGAGATCAAGTTTGCGGCCCCAAGATAGCCTGAACAAAACTCTTACCTGATTTGTAGATAAATTATATTGCGGTAAAAAAGTAAATTATCCCGGTTCAAAATAAAGTCCCAGTCCAAATCGTACATTGTTAATCCCAAAGTTTCAAGTTGGCTCTGTCGGCAGACTGTGGTATGTACTGGTATATTTTCAGTTGTGCAATATTATTCATTATGGGGGTTTCTTCTTTTTTGTTGCACTCAGTAAAGCTTTTGTCATATGGAATTAATAGTTTTAAGTACTTCGCTTATAGAGAAATGAAGGGGTAATCCTCACCCTGCCCGTAATAGCATACCATCTGCTGTGATATGGTCACAAAACTAACCCAATTGTTTTAAGAACGTGTCCCTTATATTGAAAACATGACCCTATTGTAATTGGTGCCGCTGGTCACATCATACTTCGTTAACAACACCGAACATAGCTTTAACTGAAACACTGAAATGTTATTGCTTGGTCGTGTCACTACTTTCATTTTGTCTGACTGGAAAGGGTGTTCCTTCTTATCTTCAAGATTAAGTTCAGGTAATCTTTAGTTTCAAATCGGTGCATGCTTACAACAAATAAAAAGACAAGCTCTGTTGAGATATTATTACAAACTGTTTAAAAGATAAGTCTAATAACATTCAGGATGATTGATGCACAACACAAATTATAATCAAACCTGACAGTAATACATACATTTACACACAACAGTACATGACTTGAGAGTAAATACATAGATAAATTACAAACATTCATGGAAATCAGTACAGTATTTTAGACTTTGACACATAGTTACACAAGACACAAATAAGTAAATACACTCTAATAAACATAGGTTATTTTCTATTTGTAATGACGTATCTGGTTATGGCTTTGTTTTTTAGTTATTATTTGCTCGATTTTGTGGAGTCCATGTTGGGAAGCGATTTCTCAAATCGAATAAGTAGACAATTTTTGGGATCAGACGTCATAATGAACAACATTCACATTTCCTAAAATTGAATTCTACCTGGTTTCTTAACATAGTAAATTCTCACGATATTTAAGGCAATAGTGTTTCGTAAATCGAGATATTTGAGAATAGGAATAATTCTTTGTATTAGGGTTCGAGGGATACTTTGTGGCATATGTTATAATACTACTCAGAGGACATCAACTCAGAAAAAGTAGATTTTCAGTGTATTACATATCTTTTCAAGCAAAAACCGTCAATTTGCATGGAATGTCTTCATTCTGTGACAATGCGATTAATCGCTGCATTATTTCGCCGCCATCGCAAGACGCAATACGGCAATGTTCAGTCCCACGCAGAGAGAAATGACATGAAGAAAATCTCCGACGCTTTGAAGACAATTTACGGGCCAGTCTTAAAGAACATCTCCATTAATTATTGAGTGCTAACAGAGCCAAGCTGATCAGTGACAAATACAAGATACTGCAAAGATGGGCAGAACACTTCAGCAGCATCCTAAATCAACAGTCGTCTATCAGAGAGGAGGCAAGTGATCGTCTGTCCCAAGTGTAAATCAACATGACACTTGCTGATCCTCCAACACTGACCGAAACTGTGAAAGCAATTGATCTGCTGTCTAATGGCAAAACACCTAAATCAGATACTATACCAACAGAAGTCAACAAAGCCAGAGGATCACATATGGCACTGTGATGCATATCTGTATTGTGTTTGACTTTTGGTCTATGACTGTAGATTCTATTTTAGATAGAAGTTTTTTCCGTGAGAGTTGAGTTATTAATTGTGACCGTAAAAGTTTGTAAACAAGAACATGATTACAGTTTGAAATAATATTCTTATTGGATGAATGAGTATTGCGACGTATGTGACGTGGGGATGTATTTTGAAATATGTCACGTGGCGATGAATTGTGAAATGTTACGTAGGGGTGAATTGCAACTTAGAGTCGTAATGTAGTCGTGGAGATGTATATAAAAAGAGAATTGGACTATTATTATTATTCCTATTTCCTAGCTTTGCTCACGCGTTGAAACCAGTCTACAGATATATTTAAGGTTGTGTCTAGATTTAACTTGAAAGGAATTTTTTGTTTGGGATAATCACTGGAGTTACAAAGTGCTCATAATGCGGCCTAGAGTAAAACAAAATTTAGGGATTATTATGAATTCATTCAAACGAGTTCTGAACAATATCATTGTGATATATCAAGACTGTTGGCACTTTAGCACATTCAAGACTATTGGTACATCAATCCATTCAGGGCCTGGAATTCATTCGAAACATTATTCTTCTAAATCTTTAAGATGGTTTTGGATTTAATTCTTATTGGTTTTGCTTCTTTCTGTTACTTAGTTTAAAATCATAGACTAAACTCATGCAGACTATGAAAACTCGGGGAACTATACCCCAAGAGTACAAGGATACCTCCATCGTCCACTTGTGCAAGAAGAAAGGCAACAGTTAATCCTTTGACAAATATCGGGGCATCTCCTTGCTGTCAGTAGCTGGCAATATACTTGCCAGAAATTCTGATGAATCGTCTTGTGCTCACATCATACAAGGGCTACTGCCAGAGAGCCAGTGTGGCTTTAGAAGAGGACGAGAGACCACGGACATGGTGTTTGTAGCTAGTCAGTTCCAGCAGAAATGCCAGGAACAGAACTCCAACCTGCACACGACATTCATCGACCTGAAAAAACGTGTGACACAGTCAGTCGTGAGGCCTTTGGAAGGTGATGGCAAAATTTGTCTGCCTAGAAAAATTCATGACTGAGATTCGGCGATTCCATGATGACATGCTCTTCCGTGTCGTGGATGACAGTGAGTCATCTGATCCATTCTCAGTCACGAGAGGAGTCTAACAGGGCTGTCTATTTACCACAACCGTCCTTGCTCTCTGCCATGCTAACTGATGCCTTTCGTGACTATAACACTGGGATCGACATTAGATACCAGACTGACGGCATGCTCTTCAATCTGAGGATACTACAAGAAGTGGCTGTTCGTCATATTCTATTTGCTGACAACTGTTCACTGAATGCCACATCTGAGTCTGACATGCAACACAGCGATGCGAGTTAAAATGGCTCCTTTGGGAAGTGTAGTACTATATTAAATCAAGACGTTTCTCTAAAAAATTTATACCGTTTGTGGTTGAGTATTAAGATTCATATAGAAAACCAATTATAAAATGGTAATACTGGAAGTCTACTTTGTACTGTTTGGAGTTTGCTTCTAGGCATTTCTTTATGGCTTCTCATTGACTCCTGAATGCAAACTAGAGGGTCTCCAGTTGAAACATATTCTGATCTGTCAATCCTGTTATGGAGAGAGAGAGAGAGAGAGAGAGAGAGAGAGAGAGAGAGAGAGATGAAAAAGCTTGATATGGAAATTTTATAAGATACATAAGGTCATATATATTTTCTAAATGGGAAACAAAGTAGTTCCAAAAGTTATTTTGCTGCTGTGGCGATGAAATTTTCTCCCACTCATCTGTTTCAATATCTCATTATAAATATATAATATATTTTTTGTACTAGGTGTTTGGACGTGTTTCGTGCTGCCGAGTGGAATATTATTTGAAGTATTTGTGCATTTAAGAACCATTCTGTTGGCAGGAGTTGTTCGACAGGCTTGGTAGTAAGACCTCATTGCGTGTAACAATATGCATTCATAAATACACAATGTTTCTGAGGGGTATGCATGTAAGATACATAGCTACATATATACCTACACACATACATGTACATTGTGCATATATACATGTTAGATTGACACACACACAGACAGACATATATATATATATATATATATATATATATATATATATATATATATATATATATATATATATATATATATATCTGTGGAAGAAAAATGATATCGCCACACTGGCGGTATGACTTTGTGAAATACTTTTATCATTTAGGAGGCATATCTGGCATTATGTATATTATTCATACATATATTTCCATATTTTTAATTTTTCATCTTCAGCAGCAGGGAGGGTGAACATACCACTTTTTAGACAAGTTCATTCAGGAAAATAAAGCTTCCTACGAAAATGAAATATACAAGGTCAATAACGCCAAACCAAAACCTCTAACCGATCGAGATTTTCTCTAATTGGGTTAGCTCATTTTGTTACTTTATTTTTGACGCTTGTGTTTTTGTGTGTTTGTTTACCCACCCGGGCACTCATTGTTGGTCGTCACCCTCCCTGCTGCTGTCTCTCAACCAAAATGTTTATCAAGACCAACACAATATCAAGGATTTTATGTAAATTTATCGTGATAAATCCGTGTGGGGGTAGCTTGTGCACGGGAAAAGAAGTTTCTGAACTTAATCATATCTAAGTCTGATGAATATATCGCAGAGTATGTGTATCGACTCCATTAAACACAACTAAAATATTATAGTTGTCTCTGATCCCTTTAGGTATTTGTGTATATCGCTGAGTAACATAAATCACGTCTGTGTTTTTTGCGTGCCTCGAGAACATTTTCGAGGTGGATTTGCTTGTTTGTCCAGCATCACATCATCGTATACTACGAGATTATTAATAAATCGATCGAGGTCATGTACAGATGGGGCTTCATCAATATCGGTGATAAAATTAATAATATCATAGCCGTCCTCATCCAATAATTTTACATTTTCATTAAAATCTTTAAACACATCGTAGCATCTCTGATCATCTACAGATGGTGCCACTAAATGTAACTTATCCCACTTGAGCCATCTCATTATCAGATTAAGCAACAATTGTGTCTTACCAGACCCAGCTGGACCTATGATAATTGCTCTGATAGAATTTGGTAGCGCTGGATGTTTCTTGACTAGCTCTTGCTTTCGCGTCGCTGAGAAATCAATGATATCCATGTTGTACATATGTAATAAATAATATGGATTTATATTGTTTTCGATGCAGAGCATCCACCTCCACAAGTAGATTAACAACAATAATTAAAAATAATAATAAAAAGCGTGCACTTACATGTAAGCATGTGAAATGTGGTACAAGCAAATACAAATTTATCTCCCTTGACAAGTCAGGTAAAACAGGTGTTGATATCGCTGCGTCATTAGGACAATTACCAGGAGCTCCTTGGGCTTAGTATCCAGGGCAAAAACATCTTCCTGGATATAATTATTGTGGTCCTAGAACCCGACTTGATATCCGACTTGATGAGCGAGATCAACCAAGACCTGGAGAGTATCGAATAAATGCGACTGATCAAGTATGTCACGTTCATGATGTAGCGTATAAAAATAAGGATTTACAACAACGACATATTGCAGATGTGAAGTTGATTCACTAATTAAATTCCATTAAAAAAGTCTCTCAGGGAAAAACATGCTAGCTTCTTAGTAAAATCTGCGATGAAAGGTAAACTAGTCCTAGGGGCTGGTAATTAGTCGGTCGATTATTATGATAATAATAGAATCGATTTAATATAGCCCAAAAGGATATTCGAGGGGTAGATCAGCGATTGGTAAACTTGCTGATGCAGCAAATGTCACACGTTCTGTTGCTGCAAATCGGTTAGCACGGCAGACAACATTGCAAATTAACTACCACCACCTAAACAAATTCAGCATGCACATTTTGATGTCAGCTCTCCAAAGGAAATTTATAAAGCAGACATTTTGTTTTTACCACATGATATTATTAAAATTTGTAGACGTCAATCACGCACATACAAATACGCGTTGACTGTCGTTGACGTTGCAAGTACGTATAGAGAAGCAGAACCAATATCACCTAAAACAGCAACTGAAGTTGCATCTGCGTTTAAACGAATTTATCAACGTAGTGGTCTACGATGGCCTTAGTTGCTACAGGATGATCTTTGCAAGGAATGTCTTTGATGAAGAAACATAACGTCAAAATCAGACGAGGACATACCGCAATTCATCGCGATCAGGCAATTGTTGAATGATTTAATCGAACACTTGCTGAGCGGTTATTTAGATATCAGCATGCGCAGGAAAGATCCCCGAACAAAGTTCAAAAAGATGTGAGATCTCATGAATTGGTTGCAAGACTACCAAGTGTAATAACTGTGTTAAATAATGAAATTACTCGTGCAATTTCTATGAAACCTATTAATGCGATCACAAAAATATACCTGTACAACGACAGGACTACTTCTCAAAACAAACAGTACTAGGTAATGTGACTGCGAAGTATTTATATAAACCTGGTGAAATAGAAGGTGGCAAAAAAGAGCAACTGATCCAATTTGGAGTGTTACGACACAAACAGTTTCCAGCGTGGTAAGATCCACAGGTAGACCTGCAATCGACGGACTAGATTCAGCTGCTCCTCAACGTGGATTTGTATGTAAACACTTACAAGTAATTCCTGAAGACACACAATTACCACCGCGTTCACTTTTGTGAACTGACGCCTCGACGTCAATTACAGTCAAGACAGGTCAGCATCATATTTTCGCGTGTGTGACCAAGACTACTATTACTTCTATCTACGATAAACTGTCTTGGATTATTATTTGAATACTGCCACAACATTACTGTATTACAGCTCACACAATGATTATTCTGTTGTCGTTTCAATGTGATGATAAATTCAGCGTCGAGATCAAAGTCGCGATTATCTTTTTTCGTCAAACTGCTTATAGCCAGTTGTTAATGTATTTCTTATTACATCGCCGCCACTGCTAGCAGTTTGATTATTATTTTCTGTGAAGTCTATGATAACCCTCCGCAGCTGAGATATTCTTCTGACTTGAGGCACTGCTAGATAAACTAAATTTGACCATTCAGTACGGTCATCAACAATCCAAATATTAGTATCCGAAATAGTTAATCCTTTTGACGAATGAATCGTTATATCGTATCCTAGTGTCCATTGAATTTTGTCCATCCTTAACGCGTTCTGAACAACACTAACAGGAACTAAAACAATATCATTTAACACAAGATTTTGTTTACTACCACAACCTGGAATTTCAACGTCGATATTTTGCCGTCGAGTATCTGTTGGTCGATTACACAATGGTACAGGTAGATTTGAAATTGTTTCTTTATGTAGCATAAATAATTGTTGTTGAAGTGTATCACGAACTATCTTTGTACTTGCAACTATCAAATCATCTGGTCTCCATAAATTCCAAAAATTGTTAATAGGAGTTTCTGAAATTATCTCACTCATTATGTCACACTGAATTTTATTTGGTTCTAGTCTGATTAATTTCTTAAACTCTCTTAATTCTGGATCATGTGCTCTATGATCATCATTTGTTTCCTCATAATAATCAACAAAATTCTTTAACCATTCGTGTGGAGACAATCCAACATAAGGTGGTGGTTAACCATGACCGCCGCACATTACAGCAGTATATTTTGTCAACAGGTAATCAAGAAATATTTTTAGTGTTCCAGCGGCACTGTACATATTTCATCCCAAATAATAATCCTTGGAATATATCTTTCACTCATTTGTTCAGGAGTCCATGTATCACAGTTCCACCGAAAGAAGCTGTGATAAATATGAGATTTGACTCCTCGTTCGTTCATTTCTCTGGCAAGCCTGTGTGTAGGTGTTAACAGAACTGTATCAAGTCCATGAAATAATTCAATCACACATGTTGTTTTACAAGAAAATGCCGGACAATTTAAATAAAAAGTTTTATATCTCGTTACGGGATCACATATTTATTGACCGGATGTAAACAATAATCTTCTTTCGAAGGTCACATTTAAATAGCAGATCTAATAACCATTTAAGCTCGATTTCATACCTCTCAGTACACTCCATCAAATCCATAAAGATGTTCGGTCTGAAAAAGAGAAATGTACTCAAAATGTAATTACTGACATGATACGATTGTTATAGTTAAATCAAAGATAATATACTGCAATTGAAAACAATAATATGTCCTATACTACACTGGTTGAACCAGACACATAATAGGCTAATAGTATTCATTCAGCTTTCATTTATTCTTTATCTCAATACTATATCGAGAATAATTAGATACAACTTTAAATCCATGTATCCAACATGGTTTAGGTTACTCTTTAAGTGCCAAAATTTCGCATCCTATTAACATTCACATATTCATAGCAATAACTTTTTAATGATCAACAATAAATTGTGAACTTAAGTAAAACTTCATATTTAGTTGCAGATAGATTATGAATACACATACAGTTTCAATATATATGAAGGCAAGTTCTTTAAAAGTGTAAATTTTAGCACATACTGGTAACTAAATACATATGTATGCAGTTTGTCCATATTGGTAAGGAAACATTTAACCATGATTGCTAGTTAGTTTTTTAGTTTTTACATTCAATGTTGGGATTCTTCTTTATTTGTACGAAAGTTATGACACAAATCTTTATCACTGACTGGATTTTCAGTTTTTATGTAGGTGCCTACATAATACCATTTATATAATTGCTCATAGTTGTATCCAGCTTCAGCATAATCACATTGAGTGAAACTTACTAGGCATTAATTAATTAAATGCATGTGTGCACATTTGTGCCAATATTTCTGCCCGTCTAAATTAAGAATTAATTATTGATATGACATGCATATAGTAACAAGTTTAAAATGTTGGGTTGTTGCTGTGGGATTTTATACTTGCCTTATCAATTATTAAACCCTTGTACACATTGCTGACATATGTCAAGCTGTTCTGAGCTCTATACATAAAGCATACTGGTTATCAAATAACATGAAATCAAGTCAATTGCTGCTAGATGTATGCAAACGATTGGTTAAAAAATTCAAACATTTGGAACATTTCTCTATGAATATCAAGTATGGTTCACAAAAGTATGTGACAAGAATGGCATAAATGTAGTAAATCAACTTGTTTGTGACCAAATTTGCCAAGACTTCATTTACATAAATCTGCTGACCACCCCGGTGGCCTAGTGGTTAGAGCATCCGCCTTGGATGTGGGAGGTCGTGGGTTGAAACCCCGGCCAGTCATACCAAAGACTTAAGAATAGTACTAACAGCTGCCTTGCTTGACGCTCAGCATTAATAAGTTAGTGTTAGGACTGATTTGCCTGGTGTCAGGATAATGTGACTGGGCAGGATATGATGCTAACATGTCTGTGGCATGATGCCTAATGCTAGACATCACTACAAACTGCCATACTGTAAACATGGTAGCGATATGACTAAGATTATTAAGGCTATGTTAAAAATCCAAAAAGACACAAATACAAATCTGCTATACAGGTGGCAATGTTTTTGTCTCAGGTCTATACCTGTTTCAGTTCCTATATGGAGGAAACTGAAAGAGTGTTGTGCCTGAAATTTTATGAAGTTTTCAAACCTGTCGGGTAAGTCTGACACCACAAGTGTTGTTTCGCTATGAAACCCAAGAACATCATAAATGTCTCTTTGTATTTCCTTGCTCGCAGTAGCTGTCAGAACAAGATCAGGAACATCAAACAGTACAACTGACACCTACCTGTATCCTGGTCTAAAATCGAGGCCCCTACAGTCAGAACAAATTGTAGAGTAAATGGTCATCACTTACTTCTTTAAAATCAGTTCTACATATATAATAACTTCCAATGTTTTCAATGTTAATCATTTTCTTACATACATAACTGTATTCTCAATAGTACCAAATCTTCTTTTATGTTACCTGATTATGTTACTCGAAAGCAAATATTTCTTGCATATAAAATGGAGAAGCATACAATAGCCTTATGACTATATAAGGAACGAGAGAGAGAGAGAGAGAGAGCAAGCATAATCTTTTTGAAGCATATATGGAATTGTTTCTCAAAATCTCCAATTCATTCAAAGAAAAACTATCTAAAATGATAGGTATTAATAAATTGAATTATAGAATTTATCAGTACCAAATGAAATACATATTTCTTGTAGCCAGGTCAATAAATTAGCTATTAGGTATAACGGTACCAATTGCGCAAGTCCAGGTGGGCGGAGCTTAAGGTGTATGGAACATTGTATTCAGAATTAAAGAACAACACTAGCTGTGATTGGTGCATTATGTATGAGTTGTACTTTCTGTTTGGCTTAAAAATATGTTGAGCCTCTTGGCAACATGTGAGTTTGTGTTAATTTCTATCTAGATCATATTTTGTATTTTTTATGATTTTTTTTAAAATATGGTACACATGGCTGAAAATGTGCTTGTTGTGACTAGATAACTCTTACCCCTGTCTAGTTCCAGTAGAGTTATCTCTCTTAAATGCAATGGAGTACCTGGTTATGTCATTGTCAAATTGACAATCTAGCATTGTTCTATATGACAGTGTGTGACATGCATGCCCAAGTAGGACAGAAAGTATATTTATTTCACAAAACATTAGCATTGAGGTATATGGAAAAACAATTAGTACCGTGATACCATTACTGATGTCTGACATTTTAGAGCAACTTATGGCCAATTATTATAAGATATGCTACTATGTTATCTTCATGACTCAAGCCTGCTAATGAAAAAGCTATGGAATATGGTGATGATGTGTGATAAAATGTATCTATAATATCTCTGCCCTCACAATAATCTTTTCTTTTTTATAGTGTGGCAAGGTCCATTATTGATAGTTATTATATAAGTATATAGTGTGTGAGTATATATTAATCTCACTGTAAGAAATAACATAGTGCTCTATAGGAAATTATAATTATAGCTGTTCTTTTATTTAATAGACACACACACACACACACACACACACACACACACTTCTTTATTACTTTAGCCCTGATATCAGGAAACATAAATCTATTCCTCAAATTTACAAACTACGCAAAGGTTTAAAACTCTGCATACATAGAGTTACGTGGCTCTAGTTACTTGGAGAGAGAAGGGTCATTTTGGCAGTGTAGATAAATTTGTGATTTGCGAATGGGATCTGAATGAATAAGGTAATGGAATTTATCTAATTGCAGTTCAATTTTGAAAAATAATAACTTCTTCAAATTCATATTTAAATCTTTCCCTCCCTTAGTTTATTTCATTTGTGCACATTGTATATTTCATACCAAGATGAAATACAATGGGCCTCATCAAAAACCAGAATACAGATGTTGTCCTTAAACTGTTCTTTAATAATTGTCATCCACTTCCGTTGAATGGCTGCTTCTGGTGAGGTATATAATGCACTGACTTGGTTGTAACTGATGTCTAAAAAGACAATAAAATGAATTCTTTTTTTGTGAATAGATAATAGGAAACATCAAAATGGTGAATAAGTAATGAATACATCCAATTATAAACTAGTACTGACAAAATTATGGAGTACATGAGTTCGGTGTGAAAAGATCAGTCCAAACAGTAATTTTCTAGCTTAATTTCTCATCATTTTGGTCCCTGAAATATAACTTCATTAATTGCCTGCCATACATGTGCATACAGTATTATGACATTAATGAAATTTTAGGAACATTAATTATCTTTATAGTATCCAGATTCCCATACATATAGATAGACAGACAGCCAGATAGATAGATAGCATACTTTCACTTAGTGCATATAGGATTCTATGATTCCCTGTTACTAATGACAGTTGACTAGAATATTAATCACAGCATTCTTGATATTTGATACCAGATACTGTCAACAGGCAGAGTTCTGTTGTTTATCTTACCAAAGCTAGCCTGGACCAGATCTTGGCTTTGGATCAGGCATAAATGTTAAATTAATTGAAATCACTTATCTCTAACCCTTACTAAAACAGCAGAGTAGAAACAGGCAGTTTGTATGGCACTGTCAATACTCACTTATAAGCTGAGCCCAACTGCCAACTGCACAAACTCATATCTGCCATTGCATAATGGGTCTGCTCAGTTTGTTAAGAGTGATCAGTAGAACAAGCAACATAAATCCTTGTCTACAGGCACATTATGCTATGGAAGACCAGGTGCTTCACTGTTTGCAGTTGATTCGACTTATAAGCAAGTACACAAGGTAGCTGGACCTGGTTGTGCAAGCAAAGCTGGTTTTGGTTTCTGTAGATTTTTGCATTTGTTTTAGACAAAGTTGTGTCTCATGTAACACACACACACACACACACACACACACACACACACACCTACCTTTTATTGATGTTTCTTATGTTATGGCCACTGGTGTTATACCATGACTCCTCCGAAAATTTACATCCACAACTGCATGCACCTGTCTAGGTTGTAACTGTGAAAACATAATATGTTAGTATATTCACATTATGTATTTTAAAAAATATGTGCAAGTGAATTGTTGTTTTATCATTTTTATCATAAGGATCTTAATTACACTATTTTTACATTTTTTTGTGTATGTAATGTCTTTTTATAATCCAGTGACATATGTGATTATTTGTATCTTGGCAAATATCACAATATTTATGAACAATAACTTAACAAAATCAATCTAAATTAATGTAATTTATTCTCAGATTGTGTTGCAGTTTAACAATTTACCAGCTGTTGATTTACTTACCTCATCTAAGAGTAATGGCACGAGTATGTAGGTCAATAACTTTCCAAATCCAATGGGTAGCAGGACAAATGCATCCTTTTTATCAATCAAGTGGCGAATAATGGCTTCTTGGTAAAATTTCAAAGTCACCAGTACATAATATTTACTTTTAATGCGTAGAATTTCCAACTCAAACCGCGCCATATTTTTTACTACGATCTGTTTACGTTTCCAAATAAGGCATTAATGTCCTTATATGGCACACAAACAAAAGAGGCTGAGAATGGAAGTAGTCATTATTTGAACTAATATGGCGGACGATCTAAACGAAAATATCGGATAAGAAAGGTAAACGAGATTTTACAAATGATTTGCGATAATTCCGATATTAAATAAGAGGACTGCTCAATTTATTTCATTATATTCAAGGAACATGGTCAAAATTGTTGATATTAGGCTAAAAGAGCGCCGGGTGTGAATCACACCCGGCTTGCTCCATTGACACGTATAGTTTCATGTTAGTACCCTGTCCACGAGGTACGAGTAAGGGTACTATTATTAGTACTAGGTTCCACACCTGCAAAACGAAATCCATGATAAATAAAAATTCTTCATTATTCAACACTAAATAGTGAATCCAAAGGAGATGTTGAAAATTATGATGAATTTTTAACAGCTGTTGCATTCAGCTTTCAATGCTGAATATCATTAGGCATTGGTTTCATCGCGGGGTCGAAATTAAATCTCCGCCGACCTCAAAGACCTTTCTGGTCTTCTTTTGACCCTTTAAGGGGGTGGGGTGGGGCAGCGTTGAGTCAAGCCATCTGTTTTCAATTTAGAAAGTATAATCTTCAATGAAATTTAGAGAAAGCTCTCCATTTTCCGCAAAATGATCCACCTCTTTCTAAAAAAAACAATCCGTTCTAGAAAAACCCAGGGTCAACATAATTAAGAAACTAGTGCAATACGTTATAACAACATTCCAAAGACAAATTTTAGGCGGCTGGTCCCTTATGGGCTCAGAACTGTACAAGGCGAAATATAAAAGTTAAATATTAATTCTTAAAGCTGATATTTTTACACCATCGGTTGAAAAGAGTTGAAAAGATTTCGATATTAAATTGCTTAGCAGTTTGAGTACGTATTGCATTGCACAAAGGTTACATGACGTACGAATTGGTTAATGTTTTATTACCTGATTATCTGTCTTAGCTCACCAGAACCGTTAATATATGATCGGGCTCGTATTTCACCCATGGGCTAATAAGGTTATATCTTTTACTTGCCTTTCTTCTTTTCCCGCGACAGTATTTATTTATAGCACGATCTGGCCCTATCTATTTCGATCGCTGAATTTAGTCCACACTTTTGGAATACTACTACAATTTATATTAGAAATTCAATTCCTTAATGTAAATTCAAGTTCTTGTATAATGACTTGTTTTTGGCTGATAAATAAATGATATTATCACCTATTATTTTTCTTGTCATTTATGTTTGTTTTTAGTAGGAATACTACATGTAACTGATGCACATGTTCTTGTCGTTTGCATGCATTTGTGATATGAAATATTACAGAAAGCACGTGATTCGATGCGTCTGATTGGTTGAAATAACCACCAGTGAAACATGTCACGTGTTATGTGTAGCATGAGTACAGCAAACTCACATGTATCAGTTTACAATAAACACAGTCTTGGTTGTTGACATGGTTAAATTCCGCATATCGGTTATTTTAGTTTGTACGCATTTGTGCAGTAGAACATCTCTATACTGTTGTGAGCGTCAAATTCAGTTCTGTGGAGTCTGATAGTTAGCTGCTGGGTAAGTTTGATTGCTCCATCATTGCTTCATGCACAGGTATCAGACCCAAGCTTGATTCGGAAATGGGTCCAAATAATAGACAATATTATGTTTTAGCGAGGACAGCTATTTTTAGATCCGTTAATACATTGCCTGTACAGTATCTATCTATCTATCTATTAAGAGTTCAGTGTCCACAAATACTCGGAATCATATGAATGTACGTCGTAAGGCATCACACATATTACATTAAACAGAAATGCCAAAGATATCGAATTTTATAATTTGACATTTTGAAGATATCGATGAAAGCAGCATAGATTCCATAAGTGATACAGCTTTATTAATTTTTTAAACACCTTACACCCAGAGGTGAAAATGCATTAACATTTTGTACAATAAAAGATTTTGACTGAAATGTATGCTCAAATCAGTTGCAACTTGGACATAAATATGTATATCAAATAATAGATATCCTTTCGGAAAGATATTTTAAATTATGATTCCCATACATCTTCAAATTTTCCATTTAACGTAATACAATATCAAATGGACTAGATGAAGGTGTTTCATTAGTCTGGTTCCCTGCTTAGTATGCTCCATGCGTTGCCCTCCGCTATACTAAAGCGGAGGGCAATGCAGGGAGCATACTAAGCAGGGAACCAGACTAGTATTTCATGTAATGCACATGCGCTGATATGTCTCAAATAGTGTATAGATACATTTATTCTTCACAAAATTAGTTCTGATAGGCAACCACGTAAATGTAACTCTTCCTAAAAAAATATTGCCATGCGTAAACAGAAGAGTAAGGTTGTATGTTGAGCCTACTAAAATGATGACCTCATATACAAGGTTTATAGTTATAAGTATGATGAAGTTATAGAGCTGTATCAAGTTGTAATAACACCGACAATTTGGAGGGAAATTGGTCAACGAAATTTATTGAGTGCCATCAGCTTCCTTTGAAGCAAGACGTACAACTGATTATGCCACTGCACCTCTTGGCCGATTTATTTATTTCATAAACGCTCTATTCCTGTGTTCAATGGATACAACACCAATTACAGAAATTCCTAACACATGTGCTTGTAAATGTCAATGTGTACAGTACCGATTTCACAAATGCCTAACGCCTATGCTTGTACAGTTTAATGGGAACAATACCGATTACACAAATTCCTAAACCTGTGAATGTAGAGTTCAATAAGTAAAACACTGATTGCACAAATGCATAACGCCGATGGCTGTATATTTAAATGAGTAAAACACTCATTGCACAAATTCATAACGCCATGACTGTAAATTTAAATGAGTAAAACTCTGATTGCACAAATGCATAATGCCTATGGCTGTAGATTTAGATTTATTTAAATCAAATGTTGAATCAAATGACTGGGCTCTTAATATTTGGGGATGGGTGGGAGATGGGTTTGAATTTTTGTGAGAACAAGTTTGCGGCCCCAAGATAGCCTGAAAAGATTCTTGCTCTGATTTGTAGATACATTATATTGCGGTAAAAAATAAATTATCCCGGTTCAAAATAATATCCCAGTCCAAAGAGTAAATTTTCAGTCCCAAAGTTTAACGTTGGCTCTGTCGGCAGATTGTGGTATGTGCTGGTATATTTTCATTTGTGCAATATTATTCATTATGGGGGTTTATTCGTTTTTGATGCACTCACTAAAGCTTTTGTCATATGGAATTAATAGTTTTCAGTACTCCGCTTGTAGAGAAATGAAGGGGTATTCGTCACCATGCCCGTAATAGCCCCCCCCCCCTGCTGCGCGAAGGTCGCAAAACTACCCCTATTGTTTTAAGAACATGTCCCTTAGACTGAAAACTTGACCCTAATGTAATTGGTGCCGCTCGTCACACCATACTTTGTTAACAAGACCGAACATAGCTTTAACGGAAACACTGATATGTTATTGTTTGGTCGTGTCACTACTTTCATTTTGTCTGACTGGAAAGGGAGTTCCTTCCTATTTTCAAGATTATGTTCAGGTAATCTTTAGTTTCAAATCGGTGCATGCTTACAACAAATAAAAAGACAAGCTCTGTTGAGATATTATTACAAACTGTTTAAAAGATAAGTCTAATAACATTCAGGATGATTGATGCACAACACAAATTATAATCAAACCTGACAGTAATACATACATTTACACACAACAGTACATGACTTGAGAGTAAATACATGGATAAATTACAAACATTCATGGAAATCAGTACAGTATTTTAGACTTTGACACATAGTTACACAAGACACAAATAAGTAAATACACTCTAATAAACATAGGTTATTTTCTATTTGTAATGACGTATCTGGTTATGGCTTTGTTTTTTAGTTATTATTTGCTCGATTTTGTGGAGTCCATGTTGGGAAGCTAGTTCTCAAATCGAATAAGTAGACAATTTTTGGGATCAGATGTCATAATGTACAACATTCACATTTCCTAAAATGAATTCTACCTGGTTTCTTAACATAGTAAATTCTCACGATATTTAACGCATTAGTGTTTCGTAATTCGAGTTAATTGAGATAGGAATAATTCTTTTTATTAGGGGTTCGAGGCATACTTTGTGGCATATGTTATAATACTACTCAGAGGACATCAACTCAGAAAAAATAGATTTTCAGTTTATTATATATCTTTTCAATCAAAAGCTGTCAGTTTTCATGGATTTTCTTCATTCTGTGCCAATGCGGTTAATCGCTGCATTATTTCGCCGCCATTGCAAGACGCAATACGGCAGATGTTCAGTCCCACGTAGAGAGGAATGACATGAATTAAATCTCCGACGCTTTGAAGACAGTCTACGGGCCAGTCCAAAGGAACATCTCCATTAATTACTGAGTGCTAACAGAGCCAAGCTGATCAGTGACAAATATAAGATACCACAAAGATGGGCAGAACACTTCAACAGCATCCTAAATCAACAGTCGTCTATCGGAGAGGAGGCAAATGATGGTCTGTCCCAAGTGTAAATCAACATGACACTTGCTGATCCTCCAACACTGACCGAAACTGTGAAAGCAATTGATCTGCTGTCTAATGGCAAAACACCTGGATCAGATACTATACCAACAGAAGTCAACAAAGCCAGAGAATCACACATGGTACTATGATGCATATCTGTATTGTGTTTGACTTTTGGTCTTTGACTGTAGATTCTATTTTAGATAGAAGTTTTTTTCCTTGAAAGCTGAGTTCTAAATTATGACCGTAAAAGTTTGTAAACAAGGACATAATTACAATTTGAAATAATATTCTTACTGGGTGAATGAGTATTGCGACGTATGTCACGTGGGGATGTATTGTGAATATGTCACAAGGCGATGAATTGTGAAATGTCACGTAGGGGTGAATTGCAACTTAGAGTCGTAATGTAGCCGTGGAGTGTATATAAAAAGGGAATTGGACTATTATTATTATTCCTGTTTCCAAGCATTTCTCACGCGTTGAAACCAGTCTACAGATATATTTAAGGCTGTGTTTAGATTTAACTTGAAAGGAATTTTTTGTTTGGGATAATCACTGGAGTTACAAAGTGCTCATAATGCGGCCTAGAGTAAAGCAAAATTTAGGGATTATTATGAATTCATTCAAACGGGTTCTGAACAATGCAGTTTCGATATGTCAAGACTGTTGGCACGTTAGCACATTCAAGACTATTGGTACATCGATCAGTTCAGGGCCTGGAATTCATTAGGAACACTATTCTTCTAAATCTTTAAGATGGTTTTGGACTGAATTCTTATTGGTTTTTCTTCTTTCTGTTACTTAGTTCAAGGTCATAGACTAAATTCATGCAGACTATGAAAATTCGGAGAACTATACCCCAAGAGTACAAGGATACCTCCATCGGTCTCTTGTGCAAGATGAAAGGCAACAGATAATCCATCTTCTTGTTGTCAGTAGCTGGCAATATACTTGCCAGAAATTCTGATGAATCGTCTTGTGCTCACATCATACAAGGGCTACTGCCAGAGAGCCATTGTGGCTTTAGAAGAGGACGAGGGACCACGGACATGGTTTTTGTAGCTAGTCAACTCCAGCAGAAATATATAATATATTTTTTAAATTATGTGTTTGGACGTGTTTCGTGCAGCCGAGTGGAATATTATTTGAAGTATTTGCGCATTTAAGAACCATTCAGGTGGCACGAGTTGTTCGACAGGCTTAGTATTAAGACCTCATTGCGTGTATCAATATGCATTCATAAATACACAATCATTTAGTGAAGTGATGTGATGTGATTTGGATTTTTAACGTAGCTTTAACAATTTTTCAGGCATATCGCTACAATAGTAATGTCTAGAACTGGGGCATCATGCCGCAGACATGTAGCATGATGTCTCACCCAGTCACATTAGCCTGACACCAGGCCGACCAGCCCTAACACTAGCCCCTTAATGCTGAGAGCCAAGCGAGGCAGCTGTTAGTACCATTTTTGTAAGTCTTTGATATGACTCGGCCGGGGATTGAACCCACGAACTCCCGCATCCGAGGCGGACGCTCTAACCACTAGGCCACCGGAGCGGTCGCACAATCATTTAGTGGGTTATGCATGCAACATACATAGCTACATATATACCTACACACATACATGTACATTGTACATATATACATGTTAGATTCACACACACACACACGTAGTTAACACAAAAAAAGGCCGCCGTATAAATGTTGTGTTGCAAAAGCAATAAAATTTGTTCATTATCACACGCGCTCGTGTCGTTGCTTAAAATTGATCCGTCATACATCGGTACCAAAGTTATTAGCGTTTATTCTTAAATGAGTCGCGCGAGAAAGGAGAGAAGTGTCCTCCCTTGTAGTTATTATATAGTACATGTATGATAGGTTAATTTTAAGGAACGATAAGAGCCCCTGTGTACATTATACAGTCTTGATTGTATAGTAGAGTGAAAACAATTGTTTATATGACGGAGAGGGGCAGCTCATATATATGCACGTTTTAAACATGTGTATCAAATAATAGCTAATTTTTCGGGAAAAAGTAATGATTAACTGATTTACTTGGATTTTCAAGTTAAGGTAACAGTATAATGGGGTCACTAATACCAAGACGCTTCGTCTAATGTACTTGCGCAGACATGTCTCATATTGTGCGCAGGTACATTTATTCTTCACAAACTTAGTTCTAGCATTAAACCATGTATATGTAACTCTTCTTGTAAGGTTATGCAATGGAAGTCGTAAAGAAAATGGTAAGTCTCTTAGTTGTGCCTATAAAAATAAAACGGTCCCAGATTAAATCATTTCAAAACTTTGAAATATATAATATTAAAGTTTCAGTGTTGTATTGATTAAACATAACACCGACATTTGGGAGATATATTATCAAACCAACTGGTGTATGGAGTGGCATCATTTTTCTTGGAATCAAAGTAGTGAACACCGTGGGTATACCATTGGCACAGGTGTTCGACGCGAGCTTGATGTTAAGAAAAAAAAAAACTATCATCTAAAGGAAAAAATCATACAGAGTGACAAAAATACCTTAGATTACCCCATGACCCGTTCTGACATAGGACCCTCTCTATTATAATATATAAGAGAGACGGTACGGAACTTCCAAATACTTCGCTCCACCCATGACCCTCGATTTCCTTCTGCTATTTCCGTCTTTAAAGGCACACGACCATACTATACGGTTGTTTTACTCTTGAGATATTTTGCTATCCATCAAGCCATCATTGACTTTTCTGCGTTGTACCAAGCTAAAGTTACGGGCTCCGGAACGTGCGATTTTCGCGAATTTATTCATTGTGGACAAGTTCGTGCACATGTGAAAACCGGTGACAAGAGTTATATGGACAATGTTTTAAACTCTATGGTGCATCCCTTCTTGAATTACAGAACAGTGGTAGATACAAAAGTAAGTTTTTTACTTGTCATTAACTCGATTCAACTTTAAGAATCCTGTTCCATGCAAGAATTATGCATTGTCTTCTTCACTGCACAACACATGGTATACATGCATCTCTATTTTCAAAATAGGCAAATTATGCGACACTAACGTCAACGCCGAAATATGATTGGCTCAAAAAGTTATACTTATTATCATAGGAGCACGGACTTGTCCACAATGAAAAAATTCGCGAAAATCGCACGTAATTGATACCATTGTCACGTACAAATTTTCTCTCACTTTCCAAGAATTCCTCGCATGAAAGAACAGCTCTCGACTATCCTGCACTTGTAATTCTATTTTTAGTTCACTGGGGTCCCTTTGAGTAATACTGAAATTCTCTCTTGCTTCAAGCCGTCAACAAACAAAGACACGCCCATGTCATGAGTGGAACTTGATATGCCTTTGAATTAAGCCACTGTTTGTACATTATTAGCTTTGTCTAATACCTTAGGAAATGCAATTCTAATCCACTCTCCATTGCCACATTTTCAATCCCCGAATCTGATAGTTGTTAGTTGAGCGGCTTCATTAATAATTTCACTAATCGGAGCTGGCATTGTTACCGTTAATAATAATGTAACTGGGACCGTCTTTGTCGAGTTACTAATTGCGGAAATCAGTCTCGAATCGATCAAACCGCTTGCAATCTCTGATCTTGTAACCAGCTCGCGATAAAAAAAAAAATGAAGTGACGCTCATCATTTTCGTGTTTTGCATAAGGGTTACAATTTTAAAGGGTTTCCACACTGTTTATACTGGCTATTAAAAAAAATTGTATATGTTAGGCATCCTACAAAGAACATTTAATTTCTCTTATTTTGGTCTGTGTTTGATGGGTGTAATATGGATTATAGAGTATACAGCTAGGCCTTATTTTATATGTGCACCTCCCGAAAACTGCTAGATCCACTTAATTTTTTTCACTTCATTTATTGCACTTTCAGAAGCTGGTATTATATAGCCTGGCATAATTCATTTTCCTTATTTCAATAACTTCTAAAGATAGTGTACTTTAGACTAATTCAGTCTGAGTTTTAGCAAAAGGAAACAGTCATTATTGTTAGCAGTGTGCTTAGATCATGCAAAATTTTCACAAGTACAATATCCTAAGAAATTTCAGCCACAGTACTGTTATGTATATGTAATTTAATTGTCTGTTTGTTTGTTTTAATTTTTTTAAACAAACATTCCATTACATGCTATTGTAATGTAATATTTATTACTGGATTTGATATTGTTCAGAATAGTTTTAAGTTCTTTTCGTCCTGACTGATTTTTAATTTTTAATTTTTATTTTCGATGTAAACAACTAATAATAGAAACATTGTATCTAGTTGCTGACCTTGTTTCACACTCAGTGACTGGTTTGGTAAACAACATTTTTTATTTTGTATTATCTTTCTCAGAGTAAGAATCATTAAGTTGAGTCAAGGTCATACATAGACTACGTGACATCAAGCATTTGTTAATTGATAAACAAGCTTTTATTGTTCTAGAAGTATAAACTCTTGACCCCATCCGGGAATCTGTTTTGCGTTTTAGTTAGTCTTATAACTAATGTTATGTTAAGAATTTTATCAGTCGCGCCTTAACACTTGAGATGTCAAGTTGTTTAATTTTGTGCCGAGTTCGGGGCTGAATTTGTAAGTTCTTCAAATTATTGAATTTCAAGTGATTACTTTCCCTGAAAATAAAAGTGTTCTGTTAATTCTTGGACAAAGACATTTACAGATATTTATAAGGAATTCAAAAACAAACTGGAGTACTATTTTCTGTGATTCAACAAGAGACTGTTGACACATCAGTACAACGCTGACTATTACAGACATCATTGCCTTCAGTTTTGGATTCTCATCGAGATTTGAACCGTGATTCACTTAGGATTTTTCATTGATAGGACTTGTGTTTTAATTCTTGGATTATTTTTGGATTTAATTCGCAATACCGTAATTTTACCTCTCATTGTTTTCACTTTTTATTCAGGGAAATCTATCTCTTTGCATAGACCTTCATCTGCGTCAAATTCGGATCTAGGTTCTTACCTATCCATTTCTGTACGTTTTTTGTATTCTTGTGTTTTTCATCGTAGCATCACATCTAACTTTTCGTTTTGAGGTATACGTGCGACACGTATTAGAAATTTTTATTTTTTTTGGTGCTTTTGTTGTTGTAGCCGTTGTTGTTGTAAACATTCTTCTTGTTGGCTTGGTAATTCTTGTTGTGCTTGTCTTGGCAATTTTTGTCGTGCTTGTAATTGCATTACTTGCTGAGGTACGTACAGTTCGATATATTTCTCTCCATAAAGTTTCAACTTCTTCGGTTCTTCCTTTCGTAAATGCATTAAACATTTTTACCAAATGATTCCACCAATTTTTCCAGTAAACTAATGTTGGGCCATTCATCGTTTATCATGTGTCATTGATGGTATTTTTGACATGTAATTTTCCAGTTGCCAGGTCTGTTAAGAGCATCATATACAGGATTTGTAACGATCACCAGTCGAGATACCAGAAATTTACACGCGTGATCGCCAGTAAATATTGCCGGTATTTTTCTCTCATTTCTAAACATGCCGATTATTATTAATACATTGCTTAATTAAATCAAAATAATTTGTTCTCTCTGAGTTACCACGCTAAAATGAGCTGTTTTAATTATTTTCTGTCCTGGTAGGAACTTGCTATTCTATCACAGCACAGAACTGATTAAGGTCTGATTATCAATCGAAAGGCTCTGTACTAAAACTGCTTGCCACTGCGTATAATTATACCGTGTACAGCCTCATGGACATATATACAGTCTTAAAGACGTGTCTGCAATGTCAGTGGTGTATTTACCGTAGTGTCACTCTTGCATTACTCTGAACATTGGCTGGTTGTTTTGTGGTCACATCACTTTCGTGAATTATTATTAATCCACGGGTTGTACATATTATTTGGAATGCTTGCCAAAATAAGTCAAAGACATGGGGTATAGTGGCTGTGACTTATATCAGGAATTAAAAAAAGGCAAAACCCCTATAATGATACTTTTGCTGGAGTAAAACTTTTCTGTAAAAGCATCAAAGACTTGATTTGATGGACTGATGATTTTGGAAATAAGAACTGGATCAAAAGTTTTGATGTGGGGTGGGTGGTAATGGGAATTACATCAAGAACAGATTTTCAGTTTGGAGCAACTTTACTAAGCTTATGCATTATTCTGAAATATTTAGAATTGAGAAAGGGAGCCCAATTTAAAGCAAGAACGATTATCAAAACACTGTCTCTGACGAAATCTATTAATCCAAGCGTGTATAGATATTCATTATTGAGTCCTCCTTTCTTAAACCGCGTTACTTTTGTGACACAATATTCTGCAAATTCGCAACGTTCTTTTCGGGTGTCGGCTTACCGATTGAAATTTATGTAAATTGTGAAACAAATTTTCATTAAACTTTAATACGCATATACGCGTACAACATAGAAAACACAAGCTCTGTTGTAGTTGTACTGCATATTGTTTAAAACAATTTCAGTAACATTCAGGAGTATTTATACACAAAAGGAATTACAAACATGCATTATATGGAATCCTCGCAGGTATAAGTAAATTTAAAGAGCTGTGCATGAATTAACATAGTACATACACTGACAAAATGCAAACATTCATGTAAATCAATATAGTCGGACATGTATTAAAACATTGACAAAAGACTATTTCAGTGCATTTATGAAAACTGAATGCACTATTTTATGGCGGGCTTGGGGTGATTGTGTCTGTGCAACCTACATAGATAATTATATACCTACCTAAAAACATACATAGGTGCATATATATATATATATATATATATATATATATATATATATATATATATATATATATAGAGAGAGAGAGAGAGAGAGAGAGAGAGAGAGAGAGCGAGCATCTGGAAGTATTCAAACATTGTTCAGGTTTATTTACTTGCTGACCGATGCTTTGCGTAGTTCTTTTCACAACGTTGTTTAAACACAAGTTACATTTTACAGATATCCTTGCTTTTAACAATAGTTCAACTAATGGATACGATATAAAATACAAAATCAATAATCAATATCTAACGGATGATCGTCAGCACGTAACATTAAGCTATGTCTCTGTACAAGTACAGACATGAAACTTGTCAGAATAAGTACATTAATCTAACTGTCAGAATTAGTACATACCTGTCACTGTCAAAATAAGTGCATACTTGTGACTGTCAGAATAAGTCCATACCTGTCACTGTCAAAATAAGTGCATACCTGTGACTGTCAGAATAAGTCCATACCTGTCACTATCAGAATAAGTACATACCTGTGACTGTCAGAATAAGTGTATAGCTGTGACTATCAGAATAAGAATATATCTGTGACTGTCAGAATAAGTACATTAATTTAACTATCAGAATAGGTACATACCTGTGACTGTCAGATGATTTATATACATGTGCCTGTCAGAATAAGAATATATCTGTGACTGTCAGAATAAGTACATGAATTTAACTATCAGAGCAAGTACATACCTGTACCTGTCAGAATAAGTACATACCTGTGACTGTCAGAATAAGTATATACCTGTGACTGTTAGAATACGTACATACCTGTCACTGTCAGAATAAGTACATACTTGTGACTGTCAGAATAAGTATAGAGCTGTGACTGTCAGAATAAGTATATATATGTGACTGTCATAATAAGTAGATACCTGTCGCTGTCAGAATAAGTATATACATGTCACTGTCAGAATAAGTCTATACCCGTGACTGTCAGAATAAGTATATATCTGTACCTGTCAGAATAAGTACATACATATGACTGTCAAAATAAGTGCATACTTGTGACTGTCAGAATAAGTACAAAACTGCCACTGTCAGAATAAGTACATATTTGTGACTGTCAGAGTAAGTATATAGCTGTGAGTATCAGAATAAGTATATACCTGTGACTGTCAGAATAAGTATATATATGTGACTGTCAGAATAAGTACATATTTGTGACTGTCAGAATAAGTACATATTTGTGATTGTCAGAGTAAGTATATAGCTGTGAGTATCAGAATAAGTCTATACCCGTGACTATCAGAATAAGTATATATATGTGACTGTCAGAATAAGTACATTCGTGTTACTATCTAAATAAGTATATACCCGTGACTGTCCGAATAAGTAGATATCTGTGACTGTCAGAATAAGTACATACGTGTTACTGTCATAATAAGTATATACCCGTGACTATCAGAAAAGTATATATCTGTGACTGTCTGAATAAGTACATACATGTGACTGTCCGAATAAGTACATACCTGTCACTGTCCGAATAAGTACATACCTGTGACTGTCATAATAAGTACATACCGCTGACTTTCAGAATAAGTACTTACATGTCACTGTCAGAATAAGTACATATCTGTCACTGTCAGAATAAGAACATACCTGTCACTGTCAGAATAAGTATATACCCGTGACTGTCGGAATAAGTATATATATGTGACTATCAGAATGAGTACATACCTGTCACTGTTAGAATAATTACATACCTGTGACTGTCAGAATAAGTACATACCCGTGAGTGTCAGATTAAGTATATATCTGTGACAGTCAGAAAAAGTATAAATATGTGACTGTCCGAATAAGTACATATATGTCACTATCAGAATAAGTACATACCTGTCACTGTCAAAATAAGTACATACCAGTGATGGTCATAAGTAAATACCCGTGACTGTCAGAATAAGGACATACATGTCACTGTCAGAATAAGTACATACCTCAGACTGTCAGAATAAGTACATACATGTCACTGTCAGAATAAGTACATATCTGTCACTGTCAGAATAAATACATACCTGTCACTGTCAGAATAAGTATATACCTGTTACTGTCGGAATAAGTATATATTTGTGACTGTCAGAATGAGTACATACCTGTCACTGTCAGAATAAGTATATACATGTGACTGTCAGAATAAGTACATACCCGTTACTGTCAGAAAATGTATATACCCGTGACAGACAGAAAAAGTATATATCTCTGACTATCCGAATAAGTACATATCTGTCACTGTCAGAATAAGTACATCCCTGTCACTGTCAGAATAAGTACATACCTGTGACTGTCATAATAAGTACATACCCGTGAATGTCAGAATAAGGACATACATGTCACTGTCAGAATAAGTACATACCTGTGACTGTCCGAGTAAGTACATACCTGTCACTGTCAGAATAGGTATATATCTTCAACTGTCAGAATAAGTTATGTAACGTCTGTGGTCATACATTAAGTAATAGAAACAAGCCAACAATATTTTTTAAAACTTAACAAAGAATTTAATTATCAAAGTTATAAATGAAATTGTGGCAGGAACTTACAATATTATGAAGTGAATCCAAACTAATTCTTGAAGGTCTATGAAAGTCCTAAATGAATAAAAAAATTCATTATAAATTTAAAAACTGGAAATCTATTGCTTGTCCAATAACCGTGACGTTGTCAAGATGGCGCTGTTCAGAATTCCTTTGAATAAGTTATAAAAGTTCCAGAATAATATTATAGTCCAAATAATGAGCACTTTCTATTTCCACTGAATAGTCTAAGTACAGCATGAAACACGTCTGCAGAATTACAATAGAAACACAAGAAATATGAATGACTCCATTATCGGAATCAAACTGATTGCTCAATTCTCCCTTTATATACACCGTCTATTGTGGCTACTGATTTGGCGTCGAATAGGACTATTCGTGTCACATAGTCCAAAGAATGGGAAGTTAATGAATCCTCCTAAAATCGTCGAAACTCCATCAGCCAATAAGAAACTAAGCCATATGCGCCATTCGGTCTCATTATTAAGATAATATTAATAATTATCAACACCTACATAAACATCTATGTATAGATCTATTTGTTGACGGATTAACCATTAAGCACACTAAGTACGTGCTTAGGGCACCAGAAACAATTCAAATTAATTGTTGATGATAAAATTGAATAAACTAAATATGACCATTTCGATCTGCGTGTACTAGTAGTTTGATTCGAAATGATGGCAACACTGGTCTTTTCCCATCTTTTACGCTTTTAATATTTGTTTTAACATTTCACATTTTGTAGGGGGTAGGGGCATGGCCAGCCCTTGGTCAAGGCGAACGAGGCAACCGCCTTGGGTCCCTGCACTACTCCGCATTGCAATTATTTTGCTTGGGGCCCCGCGCTCATCGCTTGCTGCCTTGGGCTCCGCACATCCCAGTGCCGGGCCTGCTTAGGGGACCATAACATTTTCAGTGCTTAGGGCCCTGGAAGGCATTGATTCAGCACTGGCCTATGTAAATACAATGCTCTTAAGAGATCCCGGTCACGTATGCAAAATTCAGCTAAAGATATTTTGTACAAACTACAACCAAGAAGAAAAAATATAAAAATTACATCAATTCATGTACCAGGAGTTACAAATAACATAGATACACATACCTTGACTGAGAATAAGAACCTACCTGTAACTATGAAGATAAGATACGATCTTAAATTAAAGACGTATGCACCCACTATGCGTGTACGTCTTGTTTATTCCTACAAATGTTGTTTATTAATTGATCGAGCGGAGAGGAAACAGAACTAACCCTCCAAACACCCCCGTGACTGTCAGAATAAGTACATACATATAACTGTCAGGATCAGTACGTACTGTTTTAATTGAAGAGTGTACACATTAGTTCACCCCTGACTCAAGTGTCTGTGTGTTCATTGGAGAGTGTACAGATTAATGTACCTCTGAATCAAGTGCCTGTGTGTTAACTGGTGAGTGTACACATTAGTTTACCCCGGAATCAAGTGTATGTGGTACATACCTGTTACTGTCATAATAATTATATACCTATAAATGATAGAATAAGTACAAACCCGTAAATGTCAGAACCTGTGACGATAGGATACGATCTTACAGATGTGTTTGCCCCCTGGACAAGTACTTCTTGTATATTCCCACAAAGTTGGTTTATGACTTTCAATCGTTTGGTGTGGAATTAAAGCCTCCCCCGACATGCGTTGATGTGTTCAAAGCACACTGATTAATTGTGATGTCCGGCCGAGGCAAGGAAGGGAGGAAACAGGAGAACCGCACATGCATCAACGAGACCACACCCCAACTTCAGGGTTCTAAAACAAATCCCAATGGGTCCAGACTATAAGGCCGTCTTGCACAATTTAAAATGAGTAGGCTCTGTTCCTTTCTTTTATAGAAGAAGACGTAAGAAATTTGAAATGGCTAAGGCATCATAGGCTATACATTTTAGACCGGTTCAGTGTCGAAACGTGTGTGTGTGTCTTTGGCCGATAAATCAGCCCTTCATCCATGATTATATTGATTTTTGGGTGAGGGCCTAATATCACATATTCATTAAAAAATGCAATTATCTGCATCTAAATTTGGCTGCACACATTGGTGTACGTTATACGCTTATTTCTCGTGGCTGTGCAGCTACTGTCGGCTGAAGGGTTCTTTTGGTGACATGTAGATTATATTTCCTGAGCAAATCTTGGGTTTGCAGCAGAGAGGGTGAACAGACCTCTTGCTAGAACGTAAATTTTGAAAAAATAAAGCTTCCTACGAAATTTGAAAATATAAGGTCAGTAACACCAAACCGAAGCGTCTAACTAACCGAGAGTTTCTCTAATTGGGTTAGTTTATTTTGTTACTTGATTTTTGTCGTTAGTGATTTTTAAAAAGTATGCGCGCATGTTTACCCGCCGAACGTTTCATTGAGGTCGCACCCTCTCTGCTGCTATAATTAAATCATTATTATATCAACCGAATATTTTATCAAGTCCGGTACGATATCGTGATCGAGGATCGTGTCAATATATTGGTATAAATTCGTGTGACAATTAAATCATTGCTGATAACATAATGGTACCAGCTATGGAGTCTTATACAGCTAGATTAGCTCGAGAGAGATCAGAAGCAATCAAAAAAATTTCTTCTCGTCCGTGATTCTGTCAAACAGAAAATGCAAGAACGTCAAGAAGCGCAAGTTGAATATGTAGAAGTACAGAACAATTATTTAAACCTGTTACAAAAGTTGCTGAGAGAGTTGCAGGAGATACTGGAGGTCTTCTTCCAACGTTAAAACAAACTGATGAGCAGACTGAAAAGATAGCAAGAAGAACTAAACAAACAAAAAATATTTTAAGAGATCTTCCAATTGAAAAAATTGCTGCTCAGCGTCGTCCTGTAGGTGAAGAAATATTTGAAGGTATTAGTGAAATTAAGAAAGATCTTACACCCAAACCTAAAGTAAAAAAAGAAAATACTGAATTGATTAAAACTATTAGAGACGACTTTATTGAAGAACTTAAAAATATTAAAGAAAAATATTTGACCTAGACGACATTGGAGGGTATTTTTGAAAAGACTAAATTTGTTAAAACCTGATTATGCTACTATAACTGGTGATAATTTCATCAGGTGGGTATATCGCGTATATTACGACAAAAGACAAGCTAGATATAATGATCTAAAATATAAAAGTTTTGTTAAAGAAATAAAAAGACTTTATAATGAGGCACTGGAACAAAATGCTATGCAAAATTCTTCACCGCCGTAACCTTCCTAGCAAGAACCTTCCTATACATTTCCTCCACCGCAGCAACACATAGAACGACGACAACAAAAATCTCCTCGACATCCAAAAAAAATCGTCGAGTTTTAGAAATAAATTTATTCCTGAAGGTCTTGCCGAAATCGATGATCCGAACAAAGTAATAGATGTTGCCGCATATGGATTGGATAAAATAGAAAAAACTTTGAAACCTAAATTTATTGAAACTCGAAAACCTGAAAATTGGGTTTTCGAGATATATCTTTCTGCTAAGAATAAACAATCTGCCAATAGGAACGACCCAGACTTTATTAAATTTCAACAAAAAGTAAGAGATAAAAAAAATTCAGATTTTTATAACTCATTGGCATCATCATCTGCTGCTGCTGAAAAATTTCATGATGTAGAATCTGACATACCTTCTGTTTTTTTTGGAAGGGTTATTTCTATTCAAGGAAGTGGATTAGGAACATGTCCTGAGAGTTTTCTTTCTGACGTAGATAGATTAGAAATTCTGATTGGAAGAAAACGTGCTGGAAATAATTCTCCAGAAATATTTATTGAAATCTCTGATATTTGTCGAAGGTTATTTACAGGCGGTATCATGGATATCAATGTTTATCGATCTCTCATTGATGAAATCGTTGATTATTATTACAGTGATTCGATAAATGAATAACACATAAGATAATTATACACAATGCTCAACGTGGATCGATCATGGTCACAGTTCTAAATTCGCGATTGCCTACTTATAAAACAACTTACGGGGATGGACTCTGTGATGTTCATGGTTTATATGCGAGGATAGCTCCAAAAGCAATACCGATTGCTAAACAAATAGGAATGAAATCCATTGATTTTGTTCGTGAAAAAAATTCACAGCGCAGTTGTTAATGTTGCCGGTAAAGTATTTTCGGCGATCAAGGATAGACTAACACGATTAATACAACGAAAATCTCAACCACCAGTGAAACTGGCCAACACTGTAGTTATGTCTGCAAATGTCAGTAAGATAATAAACCAAGTTGCAAATTAAAAACTATAAGAGTTGGCTGGTGAAGCAGAAGAAAAAATAACTTCTAGTCTTCGTGTTAAACGATAACAATTATAACAAAATGTTCAAACCTGTATCCGATTCAGCATTTTACATGGATGCGCCAGTTCTCAATAATGAATCTGTGCGCGATTATCAGTATTATTCTTAAGACGCACGACAACCAAATCAACGTGGACGAGTTGAATTACAAGTTCAAGATAAAAGCAGATATTTCTTACTTGCTGAAGCATTCAATGAAGTAGTAGGTGAAGTTATAAAAACAGATGACATGAATACGCAGCTGATGTTGGAATTGGTTTTGTCAACATCGGTATGATGGCGTTATTTGACATTGCCACGTATATTATCCACGGAAGAAATATTGAATCAATTCAGAAGGACGTCGACGTTGCCACGACGATAATAGGTCTAGCAAGATATTCAGATGATTATACAAAATCTGCCTGCCCGACATTGATGTTCTTCAAAGATGGTACTGACCACCCTGACAGCAGACCGTATAATATGAAACGACCAAGAAACGCTGCCGACAGCGGCTGATGTGTGTCCGGTGGGTCATGGTGCTAATTCAGATCACAACATAGGATTTTTATCACGATAATCAATCTTAAAAGAAGTTCGTGGAAGAGTTTCATGCGCAATTCCACTATTCCATATCTTTGGATTTTGTAGAAACGTTAGAAAAGTTATCTTTGGGGAGAGACACACAGTTACACTTGTAAGAATTGTTACCGACGATGATGCAATGTGGCGACCTGTTCGTGATTTTGGGTAGGTAATACTTACAAAACTTTCGTTGTGGATGCCGGTGATGACTCCAACGATCGCCGAAGAACAAATATGACTCTCTTTTATGGATCAGGGTGGTAAATCATTGTTATCATGGTTGACAGTGACCACAGACAGTGTTAAAACTAGCGTTAATGTTTTCTATTTACATGGCATATAGCATCATAGCAAGGTGTTTCTGCACCACGACATAAATTTGTTGCTTTTCAGGATATTGCGCGATTAAATTCACAAAATCATAGTCATATGATATTTGACAAACTTGGAGTAAGTGAAGTTCCTTTACGGATAAGCGGACATTAAGAACCAGCTGGGGATATATTGTTGAATTTTAACCAAAATCATGTAGCGCGTGCATATAATCGATTAATGACATTTATGGGACGCGATCAAAACATAGATACGGAGTTGCCAATATCACAATTTGATTTTGCAAGTCTGTATCAGATCTATTCCTTTTCGTTGATGCATCTTGATTGATCTAGACAATCCGTCGTTGATATTCATTTCCGGTCTCCTGTAACACAACCTCCTGTTGCTGTAGTTGGTTCACCAATTGTTCATGGTGCTTATAGAGAAATCGCGGTTACACTCAGCGACAAAGCCATGTTACTTGAAGGTGTTGGTGGACAAATGAGAGTCACTGACACTCCAGTAGAAAACATGTAATGTTTTCCAAACATGTAATTAAATCATGTAATTCAATCACTGACGATATTTATAATGTCATATCATCACGTTAGTGTCAGTAAGACTCCTGGTCAGATTAAAAACCTTCAATCAAATTCAGCAAAGATCTGTGGAATGAAAATATCATTAAAGCGACATCAACTCGTAGGTGGTCAAAATAAACTATCATTGTCAGAACCTCAACTCAGGCATTTCAATAACTCCAAACATCAAAAACCAGCGTTAAACTCAATCTTTCTGCAAGTGCGATTAAAGACTCGATTAAAACAGGTGGCATATTTCCACTTCTTGCAGCTATACCAGCATTAATAGCTGCTGATGCCCCAACTGTAGAAAAAGCAGCTGCGCTTGGTGTTGTTGCAATCGCTGCTGGAATGGCATTAAAGAAAGCAACAGGAAAAGAATTTTAAAAAGAGGAAAAGGTCTAAGATTATCAGGAACACTTCGTTAATCTTTCCCATGTCGAATTTTGTCGATACGGAAAAGGTCTGAGACTTCCAGGAACACTTCGTTAATCTTTCCAATGTCAAATTTTGATTTACTTGTTGCTGCTAAAAATTAAATATAATGTTTTCACAGATGTTTTATGCGTGATGAATTACCAAAACGACCAAATAGTATTTAAACCGGTATCATTAATCTTGATAACTGTTCTGGTCCTGGCACTCACTGGGTGGCATACGCAATTGATCCACGTGTTTATTTTAATTCGTATGCGTTGGCTCCACCAAAAGAATTTATCAATCAAGTAAACACAATAAAAACACAAGAAAAACTCCAGTCTGGTATTCAACATTACCAACACAAACAAAAGCCGATCCGCTAATATGCGGTCGTGAAGTAATTAATGTATTAAATGCTGTTTCAAGATCTGTTCTTCCTCCAGATAAAATTGTTAATTTATACACTAGCAGTAAATATAATGGCTGATATTTACAGAAGGTCTACTTCTATCAAGGACAAGGAAAAAATAAACGATGATATTGATTTGTAAAATTACGCGACTCAAGATGAACTTGCTGATGCTATGCGCCTCTCTGGAGTTGACCGATATGCAGTTGTTGTTTTTCAAGAAACTTACGGTGTTTTAAAGACGAGTAATATCAAATGAAATGATATGGTTCGTAGAGTTCTCGGTGCTACTACGGATAACATTTCAGTATTTACTGACGGCGGTAGAATCAGAGACTCAAATATATCACTCGCAACTATTAGAAATGAAATTGCAAACAATGTTGCCAATCGTTTACGATCTGCCGGTGATACAATGAAAGGTGAAATCAGCATAAACGGAAATAAAATATTTGGTTTTAGAGATCCAACATCTGATGAAGACGCTGCAGCAAAATAATATGTAGACAATAACTCTAATACAGTAGATACTAAATAATCTACGCTACAAGCTGAGTACGACGTTAAAGTAAATATGTTTTCAAATCTTCGTATAAATGTTAGAAACATTAATTAAATCGCAGAGGAATTCTTTGGAAGTCCGTTGACTGTTGGCGTGAAACTCGTTGATGTTAACACAAATTCGGCGATATTAAAACAGTGATACAGATGCTATTTAAAAAAACAAACAACTAAAATATGTTCTTAGAGAAATTCTCGATATCATTAAAAAAATTAATCTGATTAAAATTCCCCAGAAGCAGATTATAAACGTGGTATATACAGTAGCGTCTGACCAAGCATTATGGTCACCACTCAAGAAAACTATTAAACATCGCGCTGAGGTTACCGGTATATACAGGCTTGCAGTACTTGGTGTTGTAACGTTTATAATATCTACCACAATTTCACGGCGTTATCCACTGACTCCGTCAGGTGGATCTCCTGGATCTATGTTAGTGATGTTAGATCTAAATGATGAGGAAATATGTACTGTGGAACCAGAAAGAAGAAATAAAGCTCGACTTTATTTATTATTGTGTGTTGAATTAGTCGCAAAATTCCCACCTTCTGATAAACATTCAAGTGATGTTGCGGAACAACACTACAGATATAATCAAGTACTTTAATGGCAATGTTTTGTGTGGATATCATATATATATATATATATATATATATATATATATATATATATATATATATATATATATATATATATATAATACAATAGGCGCATAATTGCTATTGATATAATTGTTTATTCGGCGTCTGCTGCTATTGCTGGAACCAGCGTATTGTGATCAACAATAATAATGGCATCACCAGCAGTTATATTAATTTGTGTTTTATCTGCAACAACAATTGCTGGTATTCTGAATATCAACGCAAAAATATCAACATGAACAAATACAGAATAGCATGAATAGATAAAAAGCTACATACAGCAGCAACAGCGTATTCTAAATTGTCTTTGTTAATATCTTCACGCCTTAATGGTGGAATAATTTCAGACGCCGGGTTTGCAGAGATGATTGAAATCTACCGTGAAGGCACTATACAAGATCCGAATAATCAGGATTTAGAAAATAATAATAATAATAATAATAATAATAATAATAATAATAATAATAAGAATATCAACGCCAAAGGAATTACTGCAACAAATTGTCGTTAACACAACTCCGTCAAAAACTACGATGATATCGGTTAAGTTCAACTAATCCAGAATTTAATATTAACGTTCCAAGTGCAATTGCAGCAAAAGAAATAGTGCTTGCACAATTACGAGTATATCATAACTGGACAAATATCAGATCAAAGTCATTCGGTGGATTACCAGCAAATAATTCGTTTTATTTGCAAATAAAAATCAACCCGATGGAACTCCAGAATGGTAAGTTGTCTCTCGGCATACATACAGGTCGTTATCAAATAGAAAAAATCAGTGATGAACTCCAACGCAGAATAAAATCTGTAATGGGAAGAGAATCCAAAATAGCTACAACAGTCCAAGAACCGACATTTTCATCCGCGATTGAAATATATTCGCCCGATTACGTTGTAGATATTTATCAATCATCGATCCGGTCCGTGCTAGGCTGGCCTGAAGTCCCACCAGAGTATTATGGAACACCAGAACCAAAGTTGACTGAATTTCTCGCAGACAAAAATGTATTTATGAAACATCCAGAAAATTGAACTTGGTTTCCTTGGAAACATCATAATGAGGAATATTTTATTGCGTCTGATGGTATGAGGCTTCCTAAATTGAGAAGTGTTATATATAATATTGACCATGAAAATAAGCATAATCCGAATATCGACGAAGAATATCTTAATGTAACATTTTTGGTACAGCTTAAATCTTGACGAAATTTGTTTTCTTCTCTATCTCAGTACTATGATGATGTAAAACAACAGATCATCGAGTCAGTACAGCATCTAAAACAGCTTAGATCAGATCTCGAATTTATTAAAATTAACGTCGAAACAGTACTTGCTAGTGTTGATAAAAATTTTAGTCCCAGCATATTTTTTTCGAGATCCTAAACCAATTACATTAAAACAATTGTTTTTTAATCCTTATAAAATAACCGAAGAGGAATTATAAAAATTTGTAAAACCAATATCTAACATCAATGAACTAAAAGAAAATCATTCAACGATCTTATCAATGAGTTTTTCCCTGAAATCACCGAGTCATGGAAAAATATAGCCCTCCCCGCGGATATACCTAGTCACAACAATGATCCGTACCATGGCGGCAGACATATTTCGCCGCGAATTGTTAATATAATATCAACGATTGTAGTCAATCGATTTTTGATCATGAAAAGTGTTTTACAATTAATTATTTAATCAAGAGGTATTATATAATGTGAGAGCTTTTATATACGAAAAGATGTGCTTGAAAACGCCATCTGAACAATAATGACACCCCCCCAAGTCGGGGCAGAACAATTTAATGTAAATTTAATTATTGACTAATACGGTAGCGAATATTTTTTTTATTGACGCAGGATCAGTTATTGAAATGCAGCTAGAACATATTCTTATGATTACATGTGATATTCAGATCATGAATTATGCGCATTATTTAATTGAATTTGATCAAATTAAAATAATATCTAAATCCTCAGATTGATGACAATATCATAGGATAAAAAATGCAGACAAAATCCAGAATTTTTAAAATACTGATTCTCTTAGACACAATCGCTACAGTCACTGACAGCACTTTCGTTTTCACGATCTGACATAATCTTTCCTAATTGTCTAACACGTGTGTTTATAATCTTTTTCCTTTCGTATTCGTGAGGCAATTCTGACCTAATTTTTTCGATCGCGCATGAAAGCGAGACGAATCCGTTTCCTCCACCGCAGCCAAAAATTGAAACATAGCTTGCTGAATCAGCTTCATTAATCTGTATTCTGTGGATAGTGGTATTTATTTTCAAATTGTTGTTGTACTGATTCAAAATCACAAATTATTTTTTCAGGATTTATTTCAAGATATATTTTTTTTTAACGTCATATTTTAAATTTTATATTATTTCAGAAATAATAGCATTACTATTTTCATAGTTCATTATTTAATAAATTGTATTTTTAAACTAAAACAATATTTACATATATTGTATTAAGCTATTTACAGCTTAGCATATTTACCAATAGTTTTATTACGATATATGGTCGATGTAAAAATATTATTATTGTTAACAGTGAGTTGATCAATTATATCACATCATCCGCAGAAAGACATTTGGTTACCACAGCATAAAAATATTCTGATGATGAAAATCCTGATATAACTATTGTGAGAATAAAATCACAAAAGATCTTGGTAGAAAAATTTCAGTAAATTCACCCAGGGAGGAGCATATGATCATAAATGCCATTGCACAAGACTGATTATAGATGATGCTGAATTAGATTTTATAATTGCTGATACAACGAACAGAAATACGTTTGTAAGTCGAGAAACAGTTTTCTTGCCAAATGGAACTAAATTAGGTACAATTGTGAGTTATATTGATGGTGAGTCACCGCAGTTTAATCATTTATCCCCTCCATATTCGAAAAGTAAGAAATTATCTACCAAATGAAATAACATTAAAGAAGTGCTTACGCTTTTTAATTCAATGTTTCCAACATCAATTTATTATGCACGTTTGATTTTGTGTGTAACTGCATCGGATGAATATGCATTTTCTTCCACACTTACGTTCTAGACTGTTTTCCACTCGTTGTATAATAAACCCTTCCTTCCCATTCTGGATTCATCTTGTTTGTGTAATGTCGATAATAGAAAAAGAAATCATCTATAATTGAAAGTATGTGTATAAACTCGTTAGTTTTTTTCATAACTACACACACCGGAGCACCACGATACAGTTTTGTAAACAAATGCTACTTTTAACTTTCTTGATTGATAGATCTATTATACTAACATTATTCATTAACGTGGTAATTACTTGCAGACTCGGACCAGGCTGATTCGGTACAAATCGCTGACTGATTCGACCCATATATCTGGCTGATTCTCCAAACTTTCAAGCTGATTCGGACCATATGAAATGTTATTCAGTTTAGTCCAGGATTTAAAGTGACATGTAAATTTGTTTTTAAAGATGATCTTCTCATTATGTCCCAAGTACGTTGAGCAGTTCAAATATGCATTTAAAGTAACAAAATCCCGTTAGTACGCGTGATCATGGTATTGTTATATATAATAAAATAACGTAATCATGTTTATTATGCATCGGCAATTTAGTAGTGAAATATTTTTGAAACTTCTTGTTCAACTTTAAATAGTTTGTTTTATTGAGAAATACTAAAATTACAAGCACTGATGGGCATAGTACATGTGAGCTTTCAGAAACAGTCCGAATTCTGTGCATTAGCCATGATGTTGAACTCAGTAGCGACCGCATTTCCTAAATAGGCATCAATGATGCATTGTATCGAGTTCAAGTATCATTCGTCAGTGGTTAGCAAATTTCAGTGAAAAATCACATTAAATTGTTCAGTCAGAGAGATGATACTATAACCCTTTGAATTATTGACGGTCAGCAAGAATTCAGTCGATTTCGGGTTCAGGAGGTCCATGCCATGAAGTCGTCTCCGAATGATTTTAGTTATTAGGTTGGAGCCCTTTCATGTATAAAACTGCAGATGTCACATCATGCTTAAACCCGCTTTATTTTTCCAATTAAAATGCATTTAATGATTTGAAGAGCTGAGCAAAAGGGATAGATACCACTTCCTTTTCGTTAAGTACAGAAGCGGAGTTGATCAAATGGAAAAGGTGAAAAGTTGCAAATTTTTATAGATTTAATAAGTTATTAAGTTGAAGAAAAACAACAATAAATAAAGCCTTAACAACCACGTGGCGACATCTCAGAATAAGTATATATGATCCTTGAGGCGACTTCTCAAGGCGCAGCGGGGCGACTTCTAACACCTGGGATGAGTTTTCCCAGGGCGAGTTCTCCATAATTCATTATCAACAATGCCAGTATTTACGCAGTGTCTCAAATGACGTCACACGTGCTATTTTTACGGGGAGAGGGAAGCGCGTTGTTCTATTCAAGACGGATCGGGAGAGATGATCGGTTTTTCATAAATTCCTTCGTAACGAGTAAGAGTAAAAGGTACAAATTTTCTGAAAATTAACCTTATACATATAGCAAATTATATATGAGGTTTGCGCGAATTTCAGTTTTGCATGTTTGTCCCCTTTAAGATCTTCAGTCCTCGCATAAGTTTCAATAAATCTCTTATCGATGATAAAGTCTGCTGTCAGAGTCGCTACGGATTCATTTTATATCAACAAGAAAACAGGATTGCTAGAACAGTTACATATCGGCACTTGTGCTTCATGGTATGAATGGAGGATAAAACAAGAAAATATACTTAATTATTCTGAATCCGCCGACGTTGAAATCAAGGGTATTTATTACCCCAAAAAATCAAATATCAAAATTGTCATCTGTACCATCTGTATATGATCCTGTAGCTAGCTGTAAAACAGTTTATCTCAGTGGGTCTGGAGTTTTGATAAAACAACTCGTGTGATTGAATTATTCTTGAACAGTTGATCCGAAATAGTTGTACCAGAACCTACACAGACTCGCAAGAGAAATGAGAGAAAGAAATATTAAATCATGCACGTATCATAAATTCTTTCGATGGAAGGGAGATAAACGGACTCTTGAACTAAGGGGAGAAAAATTTATCCCATGGATAGTTGTTTGGGATGAAATATCCACTGTTTCATTAGAAATATTAAAAATATTTATTGTTTGGTTAGTGACCAAAGATACTGCTGTAATAATGTGTGGCGATCATGGTCAACAACCGCCTTTTGTTGGACTGTCTCCACATAGATGGCTGAGGAATTTTGTAGATTATCATGAAGAAATAAATGATGATCATATAGCACTTGATCCAGAATTAAGAGAGTTTAAGATATTAATCAGACTACAACCGAATAAAATTCAGTGTTAAGATAATTTCAGAAACTCCTATTAACAATTTTTGGAATTTATGGAGACCAAATGGTTTGATAGTGGTCAGTACAAATGTAGTTCTCGATACACTTCAACAACAATTATTTGTGTTACATAAATAAATTTTTTCAAACCTATCCGTAACATTATGTTATCGACCAACAGATACACGACGACAGAATGTTGACGTTGATAAACCAGGATCATCAGAAAAAAACAAAATCTTGTATCAAATGATATTGTCTTAGTTCTGTTAATGTTGTTGAGAGCGCGTTAACCATGGAAAAAAACTCCACGGACGCTAGGATACACAATGACAATTCATTCATCACAAGGATTAACCATCTCTGATACAAATGTTTGAATAGTCAATGATCTAATCGAATGGTCAAATTTAGTTTATATCGCAGTGTCTCGAGTCAGAAGAATATCTCAGCTACAGAGAATTGTCATAGACTTATCAGAAACTGCTGGCAACACCGAAGGTGTTGGCAGTGATATAGATAAAACTATTAGTTATAAAATGTGACCAAAAGAAGAAAAACTTTGATCTCGATGATGAATTTATCATGATATCGAAACAACGACAGAATAATCATTGTGCGATCTGTAACATAGTAATGTTGTGGCAATCTTCAAAAAATAATCCAAGACAATTTACCGTAGGCTGAATTAATTGTAGTCTTGGTCATACACGTGAAAATGTGATGCTGACCTGTCTTGCATGTAATCGACGTAAGGGTGCTGGCACCCTGACGCTAGTTCAGAGGATTGAATGCTGTGGTATTTGTGTGTCTTCGGGAATTACTTGTAATTGCTCGCGTACAAATCCACGTTGAGGAGCAGTTGAATCTAATCCGTAGATTGCAGGTTTACCCGTAGATGTAACCACGCTGGAAATTTTATGTGTTTTGGTACTCCAAATAGGATCAGTCGCTCTTTTTTATTCACCTTCAAGTTCACCGGGTTCATGTAAATATTTTACATTAACATTACCTAGTACTGGTTGTTTTAAAATTCATGTTGTTGCATTGTTACATGTTGTTATTTTTCTGTGATCGCATTAATAGGTTTCATAGCAGTTATTGGAGTAATTTCATTATTTAGCGCACCTATCACACTTGGAAATCTTGCAACCCACTCGCGAAATCTCGTATCTTTCTGAATTATTTCCTTCGCATATTGATATCCAAATAACCGTTCAGCAAGTGTTCGATTAAATCGATCAACAATTTCCTGATTACGATGAATTGCAGTATGTCTTCGTCGGATTTTGACGTTATGTTTATTCATCAGCGACGATACTGCACCAAGAAATTCCTTGCAAGGTTCAACTTGTAATAGTTGTGGCCATCGTAAGGGTGCTCGTTGATAAATTCGTTCAAAAGTAGAAGAAATTTTAGTTTCTGTTTTAGTTGATAACTGCTCTGCTTCCTTATATCTACATGCAACGTTAACCACAGTTAACACGTATTCGTATTTTAATCGAGTCTTCCACTTTTAATATTATCATGTGAAAAAAATAATTTATTTGCTTGATGAACTTCATTTGGAGTGCCGACATCAAAATGTGCATGTGGAATTGTTTGAGGTGGTGATAGGTAAATTTGCCATGTTGCCTGTCGTGCTTACCATTTTGCAGCAACATAACGTGTAACATTTGCTGCATCAGCGAGTTTACTAATAGCTGCTCTACCTTTCCAATATCCCATTGGGCAATAATACATGAATTCCATTATTTTAATAATCAGTTGATTAATTAGCGGCTCCGAATAATAATTTACCTTTCATCGCAGATCTTATCAACCAATTAGATAATGATTCTTTGAAAGATTTTTTTAATGGAATTTAATACATAAATCAGCTTCACATCTGCAATATGTCTTTGTTGCAGATTGTTACTTTTATAAGATACATCATGAATATGACATGCTTTATCAATAGTTTAAAAAAATATTCACCAGATCTTGGTTGATCTCGCTCGTGATGTCGAATATCAAGTCGAGATCCAGGACTGCAATAATTATATCCTGGAAGATGTTTATCTCCTGGGTATTTAGCCCATGGAGCTCCTGGTAATTTTCCTAACGAAGCAGCGATATCACCACCAGACACTTTGTGTCCTAACTGTGTCAGAGAGCTAAATTTATATTTGTTTGTACAACATTTTACACATTTACCTGTAAGTACACGCTTTTTATTTTTTGTTATTATTGTTGTTAATCCACTTGTGGGGGTGGATGGTCTACATCGGACACAATATAGATCCATATTATTTATTATATTTGTATAACATGGATGTTATTGATTTCACAGCGACACGAAAACATGAACCAGTCAAACATCATCCAGCGCTACCAATTTCTTTTATTTTATCAGAATGATAATAAGAGGTAGCAGCAGGGAAGTTCTACAGACCAGACGTTCCAGACCAAATAAAGCCTCCTACGAGAACTTTCTCCGTAGAAGCCTCAGATTTCAAAAATAAACCTTCCTACGAAAATTAATTTGCGTAAATTCCCCACCGAGTGCAATTTTTGTGTGCAAATTCTATCATCACGGACAAGGAAAAAACATAACTTTTCGGGGGGGGGGGGGGAATTTATTCTGGTGTCAGTGGAGTTTGCAAAGATTTGGCTGCAAATTTATGAATAAATTTGATCAAGACCGATTCGATATCTACTACGCGGATCATGAAGATTAATCGTAATAAAACCGTGCGGTGTTGCTTGAGCGCGGCTGAAGAAATTTTTAAATTTGTTTATGTCCATATCGCCGTTACACCAGGTCTGATGAATATTTCTCAGCGTGTGGGTATCGACGCCATTGAAAACTGATAAGATATTGCAATTGTCCCTAATTACCTTTGGAATCTGCGTATATCGCTGCGTCACGTAAATCACATCGGTATTCTTGTGTCGGCCACGCGAAAATATCCTAGCCGGGTTGGTCTGCTTATCCAGCATGACATCATCGAAAACGACAAGATTATTAACGTCGCCATCTAGATTTTCCACGGATGGAGCTTCATTGATGTCTGTGATAAATTCTATCGTGCCTTCGTCGGTATTGTCGCTGAATTCTTTTAGCACCTGATAACAACGCTGATCATCAACGGATGGTGCAACCAAATACAATTTGTCCCATTTTAGCCATCGCATTATTAAATTTAGCAACAACTGTGTCTTTCCAGAACCAGATGGGCCAATAATTATCATTCTTATCGAATTTGGTAACACCGCGTTGTGTTTTATTTGCTCGCGTTTCTTCGTGGCGGAAAAATCAATTACATTCATGTTACTAGAATACATGGATCTATATTGTATTAAGTGTCGCACTCGCACTGCTACGATAAATCCAATCGAAATCGTCACACGCAACAACAGAAACGCAATCAAGGGTGAATGCGAAGTTTGCAAGACAAGCAAGTTTAAATTTGTAAAAAAAAAAAATAGAACCGGAGGAGATATCGCAGCCTCCTTGACAAATCTACCTGGAGCTCCTTGGGCGAAATATCCCGGAGAGAAGCATCTACCAGGATACAATTACTGCGGACCCGGCACGAGGCTTGATATAAGACTCAACAATAATAATCAACCAAATCCTGGCGAAGATCCAGTAAACGCCATCGATAGCGCGTGTTACTATCACGATCTTGCGTATCGTAGCGGGGATTTACAACAACGACATCTCGCTGATATTAGGCTAATTCACGCAATAGACGCAATTCCTAATAAAAATTTCAAAGAGAAATTAGCGACTTGGCTGGTAAAAGGCGCGATGAAAGGTAAATTAGTACTTGGTGCTGGTAAATTATAATGGAGCAGATATATTATTCTCCGCGAGGTTTTTGGCGAGGAAAATCAGCAATAGTCAAACTCGCCAAGGCAGCAAAAGTAAAACAATCCGTTGCTGAATCGTGGCTATCGAAACAGTCGGTCTGGCAAATATATCTTCCTCCGCCTAAAAAAATACCATATGCGAGTTTCTCTGTCAGCGTACCTAATGAAGTTCATCAGGCTGATTTAATGTTTCTTCCTCATGATACCGTTGACGGAGTCACATACAAATACGTGTTGACGGTTGTTGATATTGCTAGCAGATACAAGGAAGCGGAACCATTATCGAATAAAACAGCAACAGAAATTGCAAAGGCGTTTGAGAAAATTTACTCACGATCTCCGTTGACCTGGCCGAAGCTTCTCCAGATTGATCCAGGACGAGAATTCCTTGGCGCGGTTACTGCATTGATGAAAAAGAATAATGTTAAAATCCGACGTGGTATAGTTGGTGTTCATCACAATCAAGCTATCGTTGAAAGATTCAATAAAACTCTCGCGGAAAGATTATTCGGATATCAGTACGCGCGTGAATTCATCCAAGATAATCGATCTCATGATTGGGTATCGAGATTGCCTAATGTGATTAACGCGCTAAATAACGAGACAACAAGAACAATAGCAATGAAGCCTGCAATTGCAATTGCAAAACCGAATATACCACTAAAGCGAGATTCTACTATTCCACCTGTGCTAGGTAGCGTCACGGTCAAATATTTATATAAGGAAGGAGAAGCCGAAGGAGGGAGAAAAAGAGCAACCGATCCAAACTGGAGCGTTACAACACACAAAATATCCTCCGTAACAAGATCGTCAGGGAGACCAGCAATTTATTTCCTAGATTCGCTAGCGCCACAACGCGGATTTACCAAGGAGGAATTACAAATAATACCGAAAGATACTCAACTACCGCCAGCGTCATTAATGTGATTTACTCGAATTCTACCTAACTGAGATAATTTTCTTACTCTCGACACGGCCAGATACACTAAATTTGACCAGGAAATTCTATCATCGACGATCCAAACTTTACCATCTACGGTCAATCCCTGCGACGAATGTATCGTTGTTGCATATCCTAGTTTCCATGGCGATCTTTCTGCGTTTATCGCGTCATTGACAAGATTAATATCAACAAGAATAATATCGTTCAGTACTAATATCTTTTCCTCTCCGCAGGGTAAAGTAACACTAATATTTTGTTTTCTGGTATCAGCGGGCCTGTAACATAACGGCACCTGCAACGTTGGAAATTTCTCGCAATGCAACTTAAATAACATTTCCTGAATAACATCACGAACAATTTTCCTACTAGCAACAATCAAATGATCTGGACGCCACAAATTTAGAAAAATATCCATCGGAGTCTCGTCGATTATTCTTCTCATCACGTCACATTGAAATTTATTCGGTTGTAATCGAATTATTTTCTTAAATTCGGTCAGTAAAATATCATCGGATCTGTAATCGGCGTCGATTTCCTCGTAATAGTCAACGAAGTTTCTGAGCCATTCGTGAGGAGATTCACCATCAATAGGATCGGGCTGGCCATGATCACCGCACATTATCACGGCTGTATTTTTTCCCTCCAGCCAGGCCAGGAATGATTTTAGCGTGATTAAATTTACTGTGCAAATTTCATCAAATATTATGATCTTGTTAATATATTTATTTCCCATGCGAGCCGAATCCCACAATCCACCGCTGTATTTGAAATAACTGTGATATGTACAAGAACTAACCTCGCGTTGCCTTATTTCTCGCGCTAATCTGTGAGTTGGAGTCAACACGATCATATCAGAATTTGAAAATAAATTTATCGCTCGCGTTGTTTTACCGCTACCACCAGGACCATTCATGTAGACGAATTTGTTACGCGAAATTGGGTCAAATGCAGATGCAGCCGTCGAAGATTCTTCATATTTATCTCGATGAAATTTATCGCAATCTTCGACATCGGCGTCCTCACAATAATCTAGGATATCTTCGTTTTTTATCCTCCATGTCCCCCAAGAGCCATCGGCGATTAAATTTTCTAGCCTGTATTGGTATTTCTTATCGATATAAAACGAATCCGTCGCAACCCTTACCGCGATATCAGAAAATTTGTTTATCATCGACAGCAAATTTATACTAACATAAGCTAGCATCGACGACCGCAAATGCGTATACTGCGCTGATTCTCCATCGAGGTAGCTAATTACAGTACCTAACTTTACTCCATCAATGATAATATTCTCTCTGTTGCAGAATATTCCTCGCGATACCGTATCGGCGATAATAAAATCCATCTCGGCATCATTGATAAACAACCTAGCGTGACGATGTTTATGATCAACGGATCCTCCTTGAGTAAATTTGCCAATTATTTTTCTTCCTATATCTTTCGCGTTTTCACAGTCTGTCGGCAACCACACCTCAGTTTGTTTCCTGTATGATATAATCGCCTCGCTCACCGTCAACGATATTAACATTGACGAATCCAGCATATATCTCAACAACACCGTAGGGACCCAACGACGCTGCGATAAATGCCGACCGAACCAAATATAACAAATTTTATGTAAATTTTCAGCAAACTCGAATGAAGTAACATAAGCGAATCCTGTCATGACAAAATCAGGCAACGGTCCGTTAATTGCAACTCTTGTCATCTCGTTGGTGGGATGGCCAAATTTAGCAAAATAATCCGCACAATCGCCATATCCAAGGAAACTTCCAGGATAGCACGCGCTCATGTCAACGGAGATCATATCTTCGAAATAATACTTGGTATTCCACAATCCGCCATGGCCGTATTCGATACAGCTAAGTTGAATATCAGCGAGAAATTCATTCCTCGTGGGTTTCCATGAGTTTCTCTCTCTGGCGGCGTGAGCAGCAACAGATGGAACCGTAAAGCAATTTGTCAGTAACTGATCAGGATTTGACGAATATTTCACCGCGATATTTTTCATCGATTCATGTAATTTTTCATCACGGTAAATATCTCCGCGTGGTAAGATAAACTGATCATATTTTTCTTCGCTCGAAAATAACCAAACTGATATTGGATCGGACGCGGCTAATATTTTGATATATCTGAACATGGCATCGGAATTGTCCTTTGCAGAATTTCCCACGGGATAAAATTTAACAGCACGATCCCGCGGAAATATCATTACCGACTGCGACCACGCATGTGAATTATGATCAACAATCTCGATTGGTACTCCTCGAGATCTGTACGGCGACGAATATAATATTTCTCCCGATAGCGTTTTTACCGTGATTGGAAATTTAAGTTTTTTACTCAACACAGCAACATCGTCAATCGATGCACCATCAACAACAGTCATTGCCCATGAGTTAATTTTACTCAACCTCAACTGGGTTAGACCAGATCCACGTCGAGCGTTTTTCATGTGCTCGATAACACGCTCAGCAACACAATTTATCATTGGTGATTCTTTCATCGCAGATAGATTTTTCATGTCAGGATTATTATTCAGCCGATAAATTCCATAAACAACAGCGCTAGAAGGGTACGCCCTAGCATAATAGGGACCGTCAATTCCTAATAACAATCCTGGCTTCGAATTTTTATCGAGAACAACATTTTTCTTACCGCCACGTACTGGATCCCGTTTATCGCGAATGATCCAAGTGTCGTCCGGCATTTGTGCGATAAATTTTATCCCGAAGATAAATCGCTCCTCCTTATGCGAGTTTTTTATGTGCTCGATTATTTTCTTCGCTCGCTCTATATTCATCGTAGCATCAACAGAGTTAGTTTTCCATGTCGACCAAGTGTGAATCGCTCCATCGTCGAAAAATTCTTTTTTGGCACGATCAATCTCGGGTATAATATATTCTGCCTCATCAAGATCAAATGCATCCATTATTATATTTTAGACAAATGTTTAAATTATATAATGCAATGCAAATGGATACCAATCGGATCAACAAAATCATGTGACAAATCCTGCAGAGGTGATTATTGTGGCGCTCACGTATATGCGATTCGACGAGGCAGTAAAGGACCACAGCGATGCTTAATTTGTCAAGTTGGCACGCGAGGAAAGACACGGTTGTGTTTGTCCTGTGGAGGGAAAAATTATCGTGAGTTACGGAGATATTACGAAAAGAAATCTTCCTCGATAATAACATGCGAAGAAGATTATATTAATCGATTCAAGGCAAATTATGATTTAGACATATAATTATTATATAATGGATCTGAAATCAACGATTCCTACAGCAACAATCACATACGAGTTCAAATCACACCCAACCATTGAGGGATACGAGGCGTCATCGGATGGTACCGTCAGAAATGCCAGAACAAAGTATCCCGTCGGTAATATTCGTAATTCGGGGTATCTTATGTTCACCGCCCACAAAAACAAAAAAAGAAGAGAAACAAATTATTACAATCATAGATTCGTATACGAGTGTTTTCACGGACCAATAGAGATTGGACTTGTTATCGATCACATCGACGGAAATAAACTTAACAATAAATTATCTAATCTACGCGCGGTGACTCAGAGTGAAAATTGTAGATCCGGTAATACCGGTGGTTTGCGACTAGCTAAAGCCGTCAAATCGATAAATCAAGCAACAGGCGAGGAACTAATGTTCGAGTCGATGAATGCAGCTGCGAAATATTATGATATTAATACGGTATCAGTGTGGCGAGCGGCAGAAAATAAATATAAAGCAACATTTTCATATAATCTCGGCACTTGGATCAAATTTTCCTATATTCCGATAATATTCGATTCGGAGAGTGAGGACGAGGATTTTGAAGAATAATTAAATATTCACAAAAAATATAATGAATGAGGAAACCATAAACAATATCATCGAAGCCATCGATGATCTGAGGAAAAAAATAAATCTCCCATCGGATCTAGACACGAATAAAATTCGATCCGAATTCGAGACGATTGCTCAAGGAAAACTCGAATATAAATACACGCTACCATCAGAATACAAATTAATAAAGAAAATCCAAATCGCGATGTATCAATCGCTAGCTACAGTCAGCGATGGTCAAATCGAGGATTTCGTTAAATTATCTACGCTAGTGGAAAAAGCTAGATTGATTTTATCAGAAGCATACGAATCGAGAAAAATTACAAGCTCGCGTGTCAGGCAGCTGAAAAGGCTTGTTGATGAAAAAGCAAAAATCTCTGATTCTTGAAGATTTCCACAAAAAAAACCAAATATATTAATTTTGAAATTTTCCCTGGTTTTTATTTATTTTTTTGGGTCATTTTTCCCTGGCAGACAGATTCAAGAATCTACGATTCTCACGATCTTACCAGGAGACTGATACTTAATGTTTCTCCGCGTATATCAAGTAAATGTCCATTTTGATTCGTTAGTTTGAAATTTATCCTTGATAATAATCGATTATGACATCGCAGATAAAACGGATTCACTGGCTCTTTTATTATCAAATATCCCGGAGAGACGCTAGGAGAAAACGAATACAAGATAAATCCCTGCTGCGCCTTCGACACGGCCGGATCAACATTGTAGCTGCCCTCGACAACATCCGCATGAAGATAAACCGCAATTACTTCCGTTATATTAACGATACCAGGCGAAATATGACGTCCTTGCCCAACTCCGTCGTTGTCATGCTTCAGGACCGATTCTGCTTGTAATTTTTTCTGAGTCCACGCATCATGCAATTTAGGAAATAACTTATCAGTGGTATCAGTGACAAACTTTCTCATTCCATCAACGTTATAACCGGGAAATTTGTAATTTAGCAGTGTCCTCTCGGTTAAGTTATGTCTTTGCATGAATGCCGTAATAATATAACCAATACCAAAAACCGCGCTGTTTTGTATATTTTCCGTCGCTAGTTTGTTAATGAGTTCCATATGAGCGGCTAATTTATTTATTCGCTCTACTGTTATGGTAATTTCGTTACATGAGGTTTGTACGTTAAATATGCACTCCTGGAAAAAATGATCTAATAAATTTTTTTGTTTCTCGTATTCGTTAATAATTTCACCAAACAATAATTTAATACTATCCTCGAACAAATCCAGCATATACACGGATCCTGAAGAAAAATCGAGGCTTCCTTCTGTTTTTTTATATTTGTCGATGTAGTTTAAGCTGGTTCCGTGATAGTCTTTTTTGTCGCTGATAAAATCTTCTTTTTTTGGTTCTGGTGTTATTATCTCCCCAGGTGGAATTTCAGGCCAACCCAATACGGTCCTAATCGACGAATGATAAATATCTACCATATACGGCGATTTCACTTCTATGATCGACGATAGCGTTGGTTCATGCGCAGATATCTTTATTCCTGGAGTAGCATCGCCTGTTATATTCGATATCCTGTTGGTAAACTCCTTATCCAGCTGCTCAATTTCGTAACTGCCTGTTGGTATACTAACAGTGAACCAATCGGGAGTTCCATCGGCGCGTTTTTTATTAGCGATAACAAGTGAATTATTTGACAATAATCTACCGAATGATTTTGATCTGATATTAGGCCAGCTGTTGTAAACGCGTAGTTGTATTAATGCCACTTCCTTGACGCTAATTGGTGTTGGAAAATCGACGTTAAATTCTGGATTGGTTGAACTTAGCGATATTAACGTTGTTGTCGGCGGAGTCGTGTTTGTCACGATCTGAGTTAGTTCGGACATTATTAATATTCATTTGTTCAATCTCCGAGTAGATGCTGATCATCGAAGAAAATTCTAGATCGGAGATAACGCCATCGTTGAGACTCTCCGAAAGCAGCGATGATAATTTTGAATACGCGTCGTTGACCTGGGATAGTTTATTCTTGTACAAAGATAATTTCTCACTCGTGCATGAGGATATCTTTTTCGCAATGATATTGAGAACACCAGCGATTGTCGTTGTTGACGAGATTATTATTGTTGCTACGATTGGCGCGATTGTTGTTACCGCGGATAAAATTATTCCCGCGCCGGCAACTACCGCGGATACGGCGTACACAGCAACATCAATGGTAACTAATCTACGCTGGTATTTCTTTATTTTTATCTGATAATCGTCAAGGAGTTTTTTTAGCGAATCCTGCCATGATCGCGCCTGATTGTAACGGTAATCCGATGCGGTCATTTATTAGTTATTTATCTAGCCAATTGAAATTGGAGCCCTGACAATTGGTTTTCCAACTTTAGCTGGTTGGGGTTTTTCTACCTCGGCAACTGCGACTGGTCCGGGTTGATCGTCTTCGTTTTGTTCGGATTGATCAACAGCTGGTTTATATTGACTAACCGCAGTCCACGTGGATAAATATTCGAAAATTACAAAATAATACACTGGTCCGGTGGTGGTTCTATCCGGTGGCGTTAGTTTAAAAGTTTCAGTGTTATTTTCGCCTATGGAAATAACGAAAAATCCAGGATGGTATTCATAAATTTCATGATGATCGGCCGTCACGTTAAATTTTGTTGCCCCCGAAATAATATATACTCGGTATACACCCTGAATTGGCGAAGTAAAGTTAAAAGTGTCGTTCTCGGGTGTCCAGGTGATATTCTCTGACCGCAACACAAATGTTAAACAACAAGGAAGATTCTTTGTTACCACCTGATCCGGCACATAAAACCGAGTCAATTTTGGAAGATTCAACGGTGATATTTTTGTTTCGATTTCGGTAACTCTTGTGATGAAAAATTGGAAATCGACCTTGTTGTAAATTTTTGCGTCTGCGTCAAGAAGTTTCGCGCGCAAATCCCGAATTTCTCCGTCGTACACTGATGTATCGACTTTTTTATTCGCCAGGTTGTATGTCAAGGTGTTTCTATCGTCGATACTGTTAACAAGCTCGACGACTCTTTTTATTTCATTGATGATGTCGTTAGATTTTTTATCGGCATTTTGACGTGCTAGTTCGAGTTCAACGTTAATATGTTCTTTAATTTTAGCAATATCGTCGTTGATGGATTTTGTTTTCTCGTAGAGGTCGTCGTGTAATGTTTTATCAACTTTTTCATTTGCGATTTGGCGCACCGTGGAGGTTTCCTCGGATATTTTAGTAACATCCTCGCTGATTTTTTTTGTTTTCTCGTGGAGGTCATCGTGTGATGTTTTATCGACTTTTTCGTTTACGATTTGGCGTACCGCGTTAATATCATCGCTAATTTTTTTTGTTTTCTCGTCGTGTGATGTTTTATCGACTTTTTGACTCACTAATTCACGCATCACGTCAATATCTACGCTGATTTTAGTAATATCCTCGTCGATTTTTCTTGTTTTCTCGCTGAGGTCGTTATGTGATGTTTTATCGACTTTTTGATATGTTAATACACGTACAGCTTCAATATCTTTGTTGATTTGGGCGATATCCTCGTTGATGGATTTTGTTTTCTCGGTAAGATCGTCGTAGGCACCTTGACGCGATAATCCACGTACCGCTTCAATATCTTTGTTGATTTTGGCAATATCCTCGTTTATTTTCTTTGTTTTCCTGCTAAGATCGTCATATAGTACTTTATCGCCTTTCTGTTCCATTGTGGTTTTTATTTCGGTAACATCAGCAAAAATCTTGGTGATATCCTCGCTGATTTTTCCTACCTTATCGCTGAGGTCATCGTGCAATTCTTGATCAACTTTTTTCTTTACTAGTTGATCCGCGACGAATGAAGTGTCAGTGGATTTTTTTATATTCTCGTCAACTTTTTTGCTAAGTTTACTCAAGGCATCGTCGAGTTTTTTAAGATCATTATTTAGCTTGTTGAGTCGTTTTGTCAATTTGTCTTGAGCATCGTCGTAGGCTGCCTTATCGACCTTTAGAAGCAACGCCGCTGATAGTTCTTTGTCGGATTTTTCTACATCTTCGATATTGGCCTTCGATGGTAACTTCGCGATAAGATCAGTGACGTCAGCGATGGATTTTGTTACCGAATCTGACAAGCGAGTAAACTGCTCGATGCGTTCGTTATATTCATCTCGCTTGATAATATCAGCTATTTTGACATTGCTAGTTTGTAATCGCCCTTCGGTATTTTGAAAAATAGCAATTTCGCCAGGATCTATCTCTGACAACGATAGGAGATTGTTAATATCGCTCTTGGTTGCGAATTTTGATACATCGACGCCATCTATTTCCTTTTCCTTTTCCTTCCTGAAGAGGGATCTGCCGTAAATGTCAACCATGATATTTATCTACGGTATATTCAAATAAAATTTTGTGATAAGGACCGGATGATTTTGAAATTGCATCGAGGACGTTAATTGACTCTGGGCCGCATATTGGTGGATCTGTTAATGTCTGCGTAGGAAGCGTCGAATACCAAATCGGAAGTTTCAACAAAGACACGTATTTGATAAATTCGTTTGGTGGTGCTAATCCATACGAGTCAAAATAAATAACCTCGCGAGGATTAATCGCGTAGGCAACCCAGTGCGTACCAGGGCCGGTATTTTCATCGAGGTTAATTATTCCTGTTTCGGTAGGGTTTGGTTTTTCTGGTAGTTGATCTCGCATAAACACGCCTCTGAAAAACCTTATTTTTTTTTTCTTTGCTTCGTTGATTAGATCTAAATTTGATAGGGGCGTGTTAATCTTAGGCCGGATCCGTACATGGGAGGTCGTCCTAATCTTAGGCCGGATCCCCGATGATATTTTTTTTTACCGTATCGTCCTCCTGTAACTTTTTCTATTATTTTTTTGCCTGCGAATCCACCCAAGGCTGATACTAGACCGCCTAATAAAGGTAATATTAAAGGAAGAAATCCGCCTGTTTTGACCATATCTCTGATTGCGCCTATGGAGAGACTCACATGAACACCGGAATTCGCTGATTTGGCTCTGGTAAATCGTTCACGTTGACCTCTAGTTAGCGATAGTTTGTTAGGCCCACCGTGAATTTGATCGTTTTTCAAGGTTAATTTCATACCACTTCGCTTTGCTGTTGCTGTTTGGAGCTTTTTTATCTGACCTGGGGTCAGAGTTACGCTGACGTGCTCGTATGGCATATTAATAACCGCTTAATCTAAATTTAGAATTTGTCACATTTTCTCTACAGGAGCATCGATGACTCTCATTCTACCACTGATGCCTTCCAATATCATTGTTCTATCGCTGAGGATCACCGCGACTACCTTGTGATTAATTCCGCCTGTGTTAATTCTGGCTTTGAAATGGATATCGACAACTGATTGTTTTACCAAGTCGAGATGTTCCAAGGAAAAGTAATAGATAGGATAAAATTTATTAAAATCCAACTGTGATATTTGCAATCCGGTATCGATATTTTGATCGCGACCCATGAAACTTAGCAATCGATGATACGCACGGGCCGTCGAATGATTTTCAAAATCAATTGATATTTCCTCGGATGGTTCTTGTTGGCCGTTTACTCTCAACGACACATTTGTTGCTCCAATGCGATCAAATATCATGTGACTGTATAGTTGATGATATCTTTCGGTACGCAAAAACGCGATAAAGATATGCCTAGGTGCAGAGGTACCTTGCTGCGATGCAATGCGCCAGGTATAATCACCGTTAATATTGGTAGTTGTGGAATCTGTTGTTGTTGTCAGCCATGACATGACAGATTTACCACCTTGATTCATGAATGATAATAATTTTTCTTCCTCGATTATTGACGGAGTTATCGCTGGCATCCACAAGGTAAATCTTAGTAATATTACCTGGCCGTTATTATTCGCGGCGTCATTGGGACCTATCACACCGGTATCATAATCGACGGCACCTTCTCGCCAGATAGCATCGTTGCTATTTTCCTTTCTAACAAACGAAACGGTATGTTTTGCTCCGTAGATAATTTTCCTGAAATGCCTGCAAAATCCGAATATATGAGATAACGGAATAGCACAAGAAAATCTTCTTCTACCTGGTGATAGCATAGACTTTCGCGTGGTAAATCCGAGATTATAATCAGGGTAAGTTTTAATGATCATATTTTCGATAGCAGCGGGAGCAGGATTAGGAGCGTCGCGATTGTTGGGTTGTCTGATAAGGAACGGCCTACTTTCAGGACGATCAGTATTATCCTTGGCAAACATCATGCTAGGGCCAGCTGATCTAGTAAAATCATCCGAGTATCTCGCTAGGCCTATTATCGTTGTTGCTAAGTCAACATCATTGGTAATTGACTCAATCTCTCTTCCGTCGATCATGTAAGTAGCGTTCTTGAATAATGCCATAATACCGTTGTTAACAAATCCAACTCTAAATTCTTCTCCATAGGCGGTATTATCCGTTTTAACGATTTCCCCGATAACTTCGAAATATGCCTCAGATGGAAGAAAATATCGTGTTGTATCGTGGACTTGAATTTCCAAGCGATTATTTGTATTTGGTTCAACTGCAGAATATGAGAAATACTGGAAATCTCGTACTGATGTATCCCTGCCTACAGGCTCGTCCATGTCAAATACTTCATTTGACACTTGTGCGAACATTTATTATTAAGAATATCATCTAAAACGAAGACCACTGCCTGAAATAAAACTTGTATTAGCAACTTCATTTGCTAGATTTGTCTTAGCAACTTCCTGCGCTAGATTTGTCTTAGCAACTTCCCTTGCTAGGTCGTTTATTTTTTTATTTGCCGCGTCGTTTATGGTTTTGCTAATTTCTGGTGGCATTTCTCTAGTGCTAGGTAATTTGACGGGCTGTTTTTTACGCATTAAATTTGATATTTTACTTTTGACAACATTGAAGCCTTTGCTGGCCAAATTACCGATACCAGAAACGACAGTCTCGCCGATTTTTCCTATTGCTTTTGACGCGAACTGTTTGATCGTGGGTCCGATTTTAGGTATTACTCGTGTAACGAGACTTCCAATGATATCGCCGAGTCCATTGCCGTGAATATATTTGTATACGGGTAATCGAGAGTTAACTACGCGGACCTGCTTGGGTCTGCGCTGATGTTTGTGAACAATCATGTTATTTCAATTGTGTTATTTTAATCGATGAGCTCATCGACAAGTTCTTTGTAAATGTGAGAGTCGATGATGCCACCACGGAATAATCGCTGACAAATATCTGAGGCCTCGTTGATTATTTCACGGGAGTTATTTCCGGCTCGTTTTCCTCCGATTAATACTTCGAGGCGAGACACGTCGTTGACAACGCTGTCAGGGCAAATGGTATATCCGGTTCCTGTCTTTGGTTCTGGACTACTTTCCCACCCCTGAAATATATCTTCCTCTTCTTCTGGTTCTTCTTTTTCTTCGCCTAATTCTCTCACCGCCTTTTTGAATTTTTGGTAACTTGGAAGATATGGATCGACATTATCCCCCCTCACAGCAAAAAACACAGCTGGAACCCATTCCTCGGCGGTATATTTAAATCTGGGGGCCAAATATTTACCCCTTTCGCTGTAACCGTATTTGGCAATTTCAAATAGGTTGCCTTCACTTAATTTTTTAAGCCCGGGTAGTGTAAAATCATCCTCGGGTTTTGTCCTATAAATTCTAGAAGTTTCCTCCAATTCTCCCGTAATCGCCTCTTTTGCATAAGTTTCAAACTGGTAAAATGGTGCCCCCCTGGCCTGGGCTAAATTATACTTTATTCGGTATATTGCTTTGAACCATTTTTCTCGTGAATTATAATAATTTTGTCCTTCGTTAGTCAAATATTTATTTCTATTATCGAAGCTACGTTTTGCAAAATACGCAAGATCTTCAGTATCCTTAAAATCAATTTTGTCTATTTCCATTTTTATGGTTAAAAAGCCAACGTCCTTAAATTTATCCTTTATATTCGCGATAGGATCGGTTTTCTTCGCCTCTTTTTCTTCTTTTTTTAGTTGTTTTTCATCTTCCTCTTTTAGTTGTTCTTCTTCTTCCTCCTCTTTTAGTTGTTCTTCCTCCTCCTCTTTTATTCGTTCTCGTTGTGCCTGTTGCGCTTGTTGTTCTTCCCTTAATTCCTCCAAATACCGCTCCATCCTATCTTCTGGTGCTTGTGCTTGTTCTTGTTCTAGTTGTGCTTGTGCTAGTTCTTGTTCTCGTTGTGCTTGTTCTAGTTGTTCTTGTTCTCGTTGTGCTCGTGCTTGTTCTCGTTATGCTTGTGCTTGTGCTCGTGCTTGTGCTCGTGTTTGTACTATTCGTTCCGGCAACAATCGAGTGTGTTGCTCGATGTCTCTCGTCATAGGAATAAGCCCCCGCTTCCTAAGTTCCTTATCTTTCTTTTCGTCACCGTATGCGACCTGTTCGATTGCTCCAGTGACTGGACTCAACAACTTTGACGATATCTCACCAAGATGATATTGAGAATCTTCGTAATCACGAACTTTTTTCTTAAATAATTGTTTTGCCGGGATGAGCTTCTTTACTGCCGCTAATTCTTCTCGCGCTAATCTGGCAGAATGAGGTTCTCCAACTCTACTAGCTTTCCGACTCATATTATTTTCAACTATATTGTTTTAATGCGAGGTAAAATTAGGATCCGCAGCCAAATCTTTGCAAACTCCACTGACACCAGAATAAATTCCCCCCCCCCCGAAAAGTTATGTTTTTTCCTTGTCCGTGATGATAGAATTTGCACACAAAAATTGCACTCTGGGGGGATTTTACGCAAATTAATTTTCGTAGGAAGCTTTATTTCTGCTTTCTGAGGCTTCTACGGAGAAAGTTCTCGTAGGAGGCTTTATTTTGGCGGAACCGTCTGGTCTGTAGAACTTCCCTGCTGCTTAAGAGGTCCATCCGGGTCTAGAAAAACGCAATTATTAATTAAATTGATAATGAGATGCTCAAGTGGGATAAGGTAGTTGTGGTAGTTCCATCTGTAGATGATCAGAGATGCTACATTGTACTTAAAGATTTTAATGAAAATGCAAACTTGTTGGACGAAGATGGTAATGATATTATTAATTTTATCACCGATATTGATGAAGCCCCATCTGTAGATGACGATGGATTTAGTGATAATTTAGTTGTATACGATGACGTGATGCTGGACAAACAATCAAATCCAACTCGGATATTTTCTCGAGGAAGACATAACAATACTGATGTGATTTATGTTACTCAGCGATATACACAAATACCTAACGTGATCAGAGATAATTGCAAAAATTTAGTTGTATTTAACGGAAGCGACACACATACACTAAGAAATATTCATCAGACTTGGTGCAGCGGAGATATGGAAATAATCAGATTTAAAAACTTCTTTTCAAAAATAGAATCTACTCCACATGACTTTATAACAATAAATCGTATAAGTTTTGATAATATATTCCGTTGATATAATAATTATTTAATTGAAGCAGCTTCCGGCAGGTAAACATGCGCGCATACTTAAAAATAAAGAAAACCAACAATAAAATTTTAGTAACAAAATAAACTAACCCAATTAGAGAAACTCTCGGTTTGTTAGAAGCTTAGGTTTGGCGTTATTGACTTTATATTTTCATTTTTGGTAAGAAGCTTTATTTTTTCAAAAATGACGTTCTAGCGAAAGGTCTGTTCACCCTCTCTGCTGCTATTTGCATGAGCAAAATTGCACATTTTAGTGAACAGGTGACATCAGACCCACAACATCGTATATCAGTAACAACACATATTTGTGGGGTTGATTTTTCCGACTGTGTGTGTGTGATTTGGATTTTAGCTGTTAGTGCTATTTTTTTAAAAGTCTTTGATATGATTCATCCGGGTCAAAGCAGGTAAGCGATGTCTGTTAATAATTAGGGTCCTGTACTTTTGTAATTAATTTTAGTTCCTCTTTGTGCGGTCGATGGGGACGGTGAGGGCTAATGGCTTGGGTATTTGCCACCTTTCAGTAACTAAATTGAGTCATAATGTTCTAGTATTTTGGTTAGATATAACGCAATGTGCAGCGGATAGTTTTGGGAGCTTTGACCACCTTATTTATCTAATTTTGAGTCTAGAAATGGCTGTTTCTTATTGACGATAAGCACTAATCATGCCTACCTGGTGCGGGATGGCATGATGACTGGGGTTTAAGCCACCTGATACTGATTTATTTTTTAGAGTTAGAGTTTCGATTGTAAATGACCTGCCTTATCCCATCTGATATAGATTCGTATGAGTCTAGAGCTGAAGCGGTGTTATTAATGTATATATTTGTTATATACCAGTGATTGTCAGAATACGGACATACCTATAACTGTCAGAATAGGTACATGCATGCCACTATCAGAATAAATACATACATGTGACTTTAGAATCAGTACATATCAGCGACATGTCAGTGACTATCAGAATAAATACATACCTGTAACCGTTATAATAAGTACATACCTGAGACTGTTAGAATTAGTACACATCAGTGACTATCAGAATAAGTACATACCTGGAACTATCAAAATTAGCATGTCAGGTGAAGTATTTACTTACTGTTTTACTCATCGTTGTTTAGAGCCACGTTACAATATGAATGATGATAATATGAGGTTATAAGATGCTTTAAATCGATTACTAATCGGCTATGTATGCCCACCTGTCTATAATTGTCGTTTTCAGTTAGATGGAATTCACAAAACAGTTGGCATATGGGTTTCTTTTAGGTCAGGATCAAGAATTTATATTACCGTGACATTTTTGAAAATGTTTTGAACCAAACTTTTCGTGTCTTTATCTAACAGGAGAACGCATAGCACATGTTATAATCTGAGTTTCATCACACGCTTCCCACCCCATTATTTAAATATTTGGACTTCTATGGTTGGGTGTAGTGTCAGAGTCCATTGCCTATTGAAATATTGGAATTCACCGAAACTAGTTGGTGTTGGCATAGGATAACTGTTTACTATCTGGCTTAGCAAACTTGAACGACCTTTCATCGAGAAATACCTTCATGTAATTGTTAGGAATATGATTTGTTTTCTCAGAAATCATAAGTATATAATTCCTTATATATTTAATCTGCTGACAGATGAGACGAAACTCAGATTATATATGCTTCAAATTTATGGTTATTAACACGGGACCTAGGTCTAGAACAGAAGGAATGGGTACATATAGTTAATTGTATAGGGATTTGCCGTGGAGATTGTTCTAAATGTTGTTTCTGATACTGATTAACTTAGACAAGTAAACTACTGCATTCCTTTCCAATACTTCAAAGAGGTGGAATGCATTGTGTAGATCATATGGCTCTTAAATCCATTCCTACTCCAACTGTATACCATCTAGATATTAGGTCTTTAGCACAATACAATCCTTTTCAAACCAAATAGCTTTAAATTTGTCTGAATTTATGAGACTTCACCACATAGGCTAATATATAACATGGTCCAAACTGTGGACAGGATAGACCAATATTTGACGACACCAACCTGACTTGCAGAACAGGATTTATGATATTTACCTGACTTCATCAGTAGAATAAACATAATAAGAATTAAAAGTAGGCAGGTATAATATGAAGGTCACGAAGGTCATGTGCTTACAGCCTTTCTTTCTTTCTCTAGGTATAATCTGTCAAAATGTCAAAACAATACGTAGACAATTCGTACAACAGGAGCCTGGGTAGAGTTGGGATGGATCATGGTAGCATGGTAGTTTCAAGAAGTAGTTCTGGTGGTGGAAGTAGTTTTGGTGGAGTCGGTTCATCCAGTGGGGCATCTGGGTCCTCTGGTGGTGGAGCTTCCTCATCATTTGGCGTGAGCAGTCCAAAAACCTACGTGGACAATTCCTACAACAGGAGCCTGGGTAGAGTTGGGATGGAACATGGAAGCATGGTTGTTTCGAATGGTAGTTCCAGTGGTGGGAGGACTTCTTATAGCAGAGGAACCTCAGATAGCACATCCAGGCACTCGAGTGGTGGAGGTTCCACTAAAGAATATGTAGATAATGCTTATAACCGTCGACATGGTAGAGTTGGGATGGAGCATGGTACCATGGTGGTTTCTAAGAGTGACTCTTCACGAACCAAAGATGTACAACCTTCAACAGAAACATATGCTGACAATGCCTACAATCGCCGAATTGGCAGAGCTGGTCTGGAGAAAGGCTCTATGGTTGTTTCCAAGAGAGGCACTTCCCGATCCAACAAAAAAGATTCTGGTATCGGAAACAGTTCCATAGCCATATCTCCCCATGTAAGGTTATACAAGGATAATAAATTAAACAGGAGACTTGGCAGGGTTGGGAAGCCTTTAGGGACGGCTGTCCTTTCTTTTAGCGGAGCAAAATCAGAATCTGGAGTCTCCATACAAAACAAGGTGTATGTTGATAACTCTTTCAATCGATCCCACGGACGGGTTGGCAAACCACGTGGCAGCATGCCCTCATCAAGGAAGAGTAAAAAGGTCCAAGCTGCACAGGAAATCATGAGGCACTATCAGAATGACACGGTATGTTTACAATTATCTATTGGTAGCAAATAATAATAATAATAATAATAATAATAATAATAATAATAATAATAATGCTTTGCTTGGCTTAATGTCAGGGTCTAATGACATAAATACAGCTGCAATAATTTGTTTCTTTGACAACTCAAGAAGTACAGTAAGTGTTTGTACACTTAATCATATATTTAATGACTTCATTTTTAAATGAAGTGGAAAAGCTGGAAAGACCAATGACCAGGTTTTGGCAACCAGTATTTTTAGCACGTGTTGGTCTTATTAGCGAAAGAACTGTGGCTGTATCAGTGGAAGATTACTGTGGTCGCGAGACAGCGATATGCATAGATTATTCATGTGTCTGGTTTTAGAATGGTTCCTGTTTAATAACATGGACAGACTGTGTCAGAGAGACAAATGTACACTAATTTAGAATGCTGACTAAATCAACATTGTAAGGTTCCGTAAAAGCATCATATTCACCATGCTTTCATTTACATTTTTTTTAAAATTCCAGTACGATGAGGACTATGAGGAAGGTTATGACACAGATCCATATGCTCTGGAGATTGCCTTGAGCCTGATTAATCGGAAGCTGGAAGAAATGACGTGGGCACAAGAACAAAATGAGAACAAACCTCCCAAAACTAAAGCTGAAATTCTGGAGGAATATTCTGGAGTTGTGATCCAATTTGAGGACATTGAATTGGGACGAAAGATTGGTCAAGGCGGGTTCGGTGATGTCTACTTTGCCCAATGGGAAGGATCAGTTGTAGCTGTGAAAAAGCTTCGACTTCAGCGGGTGTCCAAAAGAAGGTTACAAGAATTTATGGATGAGATCACTATTTTTTGTGGGTTGGATCATCCATGCATTGTTAAGTTCATCGGTGCTTGCACCAAGACCCCAAACCTCAGCATTGTCATGGAGTACATGCCAATGAGCTTGTTTGATGCACTGCACATGAATGAGGAAATAGATTTCTCAGAGGAAGAGCGTTTGGAGATAATTAGGCAAACCTGCAGCGGTCTTGAATATCTCCACGAGCATGACATTGCCCACTGTGATTTGAAATCTCAGAATGTATTGTTGGACTTCGTGTCTGGGGAAACATGTGTAGCTAAAATCACTGATTTTGGCCTCAGCATGATTAAAGCTAACACAGAAACGTCTGTGTCTGGTTCCGAAGAGCTTGCACGTAATGTTGGCACACCAAGATATTCTGCCCCAGAAGTACTGCGTGGAGAGCGGTTGTCGGCAAGAGGTATGATGCGTGCCGATGCCTACTCCTTGTCCCTGATCATTTATGAAGTTATCTGTGAAGAAGAACCCTTTTACGACTTTACTTATGCCCAACTGCGAAAGCACGTCGGCGAATATGGAGAAGTTCCCGAGTTTCCTATCAACATAAAAATCGATCGTGCGGTTCAAAAGATGATACGATTGTGCTGGAGCTTCAATCCAAGAGAACGTCCGATTGCCAAAGATATCGATATCTTCTTCAAGAAGCAGCATAATGTTCACATCCAATAATTTGGAATGTGATTTTATTTCGATATTCTTTCGTACAACGTGAAACCCTTAAAATGTGCTTGTAGTTGAATTTCTCGCAATATAATCACTTTCAGCTTTACATGTATGAATTTGGTTCATATGACTGCTTCATTATATTGTTGGGCTATCTTTTTTGGATAGTATGAATGCCTTACATGGGTAAACTTGCAGCCAATTTAATTTTAGACAATCCCGGTTAGTAGAAATGGTAGACAATGTGGGGTCTGAGGTGCAAGTAGTTGTAAAATAAGAGTGATAGCACATGTATATTTTATCGCTACTTCATATTTTTGGATTTAATAATTTTCGTCGTTGGATTATTGTTGTTTTTTCACATTTGGATTGCTTATTTGTCATTTTCAGATTATACATTTTCAGTTTTGGAGTTAATATTTTTCACATTTACAATTTTTATATTTTGGTTTTTTTTATATTTTCAGTTTTATGGATTTTATATCTTTGGAGTTTCTATATTTGTTTGATTGTTGGGTAATTATTAAAATAATAATAATAATAATAATAATAATAATAATAATAACTATAATATTGAGAACTTTGTATGGAACCTAATGTTTCGAACCTCTAAGTGCTTTACACCATTGGACAACACGTAAGGACATGATTACAATAAACACCATGAAATAAATCTAAGTTTTGGAATTTCTTTTTCTTCTTCTAAATATAGTTATTATTTCTGGAGTATGGAATACTGTCATTTTGGATTTTGGAATCGCGTATATTTTGAAGAATTTTAAGACGTTTCATTTTTAGATTCTTTTATGTTTGTTAGGTTTTGTTTATTTAAGATACCCATAAGTTTTATTATTTTTTTGGGGGATGAATTTATATTTGTTTTTAATATTTTTATTTTTTATTTTCTGTATATAGTTTTCATTTTTTCGGATTTGTTATTAACAGATAAGGATAGTTGCTTTTAAGAGCACATTATACAGGTACTTGTAGCAATGAAAGGCTTTTAAACACTTTTCAGAATCAAAGAATATGATGAATTTTTAGGATGCCATATTTCAGTTTATGTAACATTAAATTAAAAACTTTTATCTTGGTAATTATATATAGAGTTAACACAAAATTTGCTGTATGTTTAAATTGTGAGTCCAATTTATTTTCCATAGAATAATGGTACTCATATTACTAGCAAGAAAGAATCTTATATGGCAAGTTGAAACTAAATATATTAATGTTACTCATATTATAAATAAAGTCACAATTGCATAGATTTATCTTACTCATAAAGTGATTCTAACAAACTACTTACTTAGCAAACACTTTCTTTTGTTTCCATAAGAATTAGTAGTAGTCTTCTCTGATAAATCTGTGTTGTATCCAAGGGCAACAAACTTGCTTTGTTTAGCCTGTGTAAACCCATGTTATATCTAACATTTTTAATAGTATACATAATGTATTCCAAATCTACTTTTTGAAATCGTGATTTTTTTCCGCCAGCGTGCATGATTCAATTATTTATTTTAACAATTGGTCTTGAAACACATTTGGCTTTATTATTTTGTTTTTCACCGACTAAATGAATACATTTTAGGTTTAAAATCAGTAAATTATATTACTGTTTTCGAATACATTCAACTGTAAATTTTCCTACAACGTTTTAATTTGTTGTATTGTGTATAACATGATGACTCTGATAACCACTAGTTTCATATAATGTACTCTGTAAAGGATGATAGCTCTGATAATCAGTTGTATGATATAATGTACTATGTAAAGGATAATTGTAACATATAATGTACTCTGTAAAGGATGATAGCTCTGATAATCAGTTGTATGATATAATGTACTATTAAAGGATAATTGTATCATATAATGTACTCTGTAAAGGATGATAACTCTGATAATCAGTTGTATCATACAGTATACAATAATAGAACATTATTTCTTTAAGTTCATTTTGTTATTATAATAATTTGAGATAAATCCAGGATTTGCTACTAGTCGCACACTTTTATCAGTTTCATTAGACCAATCTTGCTCAACATTAATGCTTTTTCTTAGGTTCTCCATTGTTTTCCCAAATACTGAGTTACTGAATAGCATGAAGATCTCTCTCAAATTCTGACCTTTGATTAGCTTTTAATTAACTATAATTAGTAATCAATTTTTCTTGTTTAAATCCCTGTTACCATCAACATCTTTGCTACTTGCATGCAAATGCTTGTGTATACGTTTTAATTTCTGTAAATAACTACCCGGTATGTATTTATGTTTATTTAGTAAATTTAGTACTATTTTATCACAATCAATGCATTTACTCTTTAGATCTTTTTCTAATTTAGTACTTAACCATTACTCATTAGCGGTGCTTCAATAGCTAATGAACAGCTGTTATGTGCATCTTGTAGATCCCCAGGGTAATCCAAATCAGCCTCTAATAGATAGATTTGTTAAGAATAATCAGAAACGTAATCTAGCAATTTATCTCCTGAAATCCACTTAAATTTAGAAAGTGGTCAAAACTGAATCATTTCCGAACCATAACGATAATTACATGATCCGATGTATAAAGATTTTTCTTAGTTAATAATTCAAGTTTATCTTGGTCATTAAATTTACTTCCTAAAATGCCCCTTATACAGACTGAATGACAGTTCATCCAAACTGCGATTAGGTTGTTGTAACGAGTCAATAAAGTGTAGCTGGCCAGTACTAAATAATATCTGTTTTCCATATTATTTCATATACATGCTGTTTTCCATTTGTTGTTGATTTTCCGATAGCTGTAAATCTCATTGTCCATCATATCCTTTAAGATCGCTGCTTGAACTTTAGTTCCTTTTGGAGACCGTTTAAGTCGTAGACTATACGGCAGTGCACTTTAATCTTTTCATCGGCTGATTCCATGAAACATTTATGGGAAACTGTTGCAACAGTTAAATTAGTTTTATTTTCATCTGACACTTTAGTACTACTTGGATATTTCAAGCAAACTATTTTCTTCATCTCCATTTCGTCGTTTAAACTACTAAGCGCACTCCCACAGTATAGTACTTAATTCATTTTTTCACCGTCACATCGAACACCAATATATGAATAACTACATGGTGGTTGTGGTGTGCCTTGTTCCGTATTGTACCCTTAGTATATATTTACTGTTTTAAAGTCAGCATAAGGTACAACTGAGCCAATAATCAGGTTTTTATAAATTGGAACATTAAAATGTTTGTTCCTTTTTCTGGTAATATTAGCGGTCCTTCACATTCGATCTCTTCTCAATCGATACTATGTTCTTCTACAAGGTTTTGACTGCAATAATATGCCGACATTTCCTAATCTATATTTTTGATGTTTATATTTGCAACTGTTACAAACTGACCGAGAGATTATTCTAATTAACACAATGATTAATTTTCTTTATTTTCTGATAAATTTATTTTTTTATTTAGAGATATTTTTGCATATGTCATGCATTTTCTTCAACCTAAAGAATTAACAGATATTTATTGTAATGATGCAGGAAATGAAGTATCACCATTTAACATTGATACATCCCTTTTATACTGAGTATGCTTTATTCCCTCTACAGTTTTATATCTGATTCTACCAAGGACCCAGTTAGAGACCAAATTTATGTTTTTGGCAGATACTTTTAATTAGGAGAATAACATATGCAAACTATTAACAATATCTTATGTTCCAAGTTGAATGGACGCATTATTGAAATGTGCAAGTTCATGTGACTTAATTGATTCATCTGGGTTTTAGGTGATATGTTTCTTTTGTCCAGAAAAATGGTTTTTAGATGATTACAATGGTAGCTTTTATATGTCATAGAAATATGTTCAGTGAACAGAGGTCTTATAACATTTAGGTTTTATACAAATTTAGTGGTTGCTGCTGTTGATTCTAATGATCATCTGATGCTGGTTTTGATGTTTAATACTTTTTTGTGTGTTGGTACTAAAGGCCCTTTTGGTGTTTAATATTTATTCTTGATGCTGGTCATGTTGTTGGTATTTAATTATTTGTGCTGGTTTTATTATGTCGATTTGTTACCAGCCTAAGTATTATTTTATTTTGATATGATATTAGTTTTACATAATTCAATTTGTATTCATCTATATATTTTATACTTTTTATCATGATGCTGTCCTAAATGGCATAATTTTAATGGCATTTCAAGAACATGTTTACGAAACATACCGTACGTACTCACTTATCAGTGTTTTCCAATGAAAATCGCACAGACCCAGAACTGCCTTCGAATTATGCGCTGGCAGGTCTGGGACTGTGCAGCTTGTTAGGTGTACTCAATATAACAGGCAACATATACCCTGGTCTGCAGGCGCATTATTCAATGGCTGATCATGATCTTTGTAGTTTGACTCGGCTTATAGCCTATCATGTGCTGAAGAATGGCGTTAAACCCAACAACAACAACAACAACAACAAACCGTAACTCATAAGTATATTGTCTTATGGTAGACTGAATGTTTTATACTGCAGTTCTGTAAACAATTTCATATTGATTTATTATACTGATTCTTCTTAAAACATTTTGAAAATTCTTATTGCGTTAGGAAAAAATAAAATATATATGTAAATGATTTATTTAAGCGCAGGATATTTTGTTTGGAATTTTAACCATTTTACAAAACTCAACCAAGAACTTAGAGAAATAATTATAAATTATAAAAATGGATTTCACATTTAAAAATTTAAAGGTCACTAGATAAGTTTAAAAGAACATGATTTTAGAAGTAATAAAATATAAAAAATACCACCAGTCACAGTCAACGTAATAAGTTTACAAGAACTTAAGTTTTTTTTAATTAACAATTTAACAGACGATCGGTCAGATAATTAGTTTAAATAAAACAAATTCAAAGGACACAAAATTTAACGAAACACCACCAACCATAAAGCTACTTAATCAATTCACGACAGTCGAAACTGTTTCTAAAATAGTAAGTACCGACGGGAGATAGATATAGGCAATGATTGACAGGATTTAGTCGAGAGTTTTAAGATCACATATTTAGTGGTTTGGATAATTGACAAGAGCTGGTCAAGAGTTTTAAGATCACATATATTTAGTGGGTGGGATGATTGACAGGACCTGGTAAAGAGTGTAAGGTCACACATTTATAAATTTAGTGGGAACAAGTGTTTCCTAGTCTAATTTAATTGGGAAAAGTACAAAACCGGAAATAAATTTAAAATAAAAATTAATTACTTCATACCTGATACATTATATTACATACTGAAGGTGGATACATTGGTATGAATTCTGGTTGTCTTCATCTACAGTAACAAGCAGATATATATATATATATATATATATATATATATATATATATATATATATATATATATATACAATTTTATATGTGATTCTACCAAGGACCCAATATATGTTCATTATTGTACACAGAAGTATCAGCTTAAAACTAGATCAAATCAAATAATATCCTATACAAATTTATAACAGAATGATGAACGTAAAATATAATAATTTAGTCCACAACATAAGAGAGAAAATACAAGAAAGTTTTCATAATTGATACTCATTTACAACATCAATAGGTACAATACAAATTGATTCTGTCTTTTCAATCTTCTTTAAAGTTTCTAATTTTATATTGACAAACATCAGATAAAAACGAAATAAAAAATAAAACAAGTCATTCTGGGATAAAATTGAAAGCTAACTTAAGGCCTTTTTTCAAATGTTGTAATGTTTTTCTATAAACACAATAAGATACATGCTTGTGCAGTATGCCAATATTATTATATTTGATTTTGTTTTCACCTGTCGTTTTCGGTTTACTAATATCTGTTTGGGTTAATAAAATGTTTTTTCTGATCCTATTCATCATTAATATTATTTTGTGGTCTTTATCTGGCTCGTTGCAAAACATCTGATGTAAATGGACACCCTATGTGTAATGAATATTGGTTCTGTTTATATTATTATTACGACTCCATATGCTTTTAAGTTAAATAACAGAAAGAAGAAAAGCCAACAGAATGCATACAATTTAAATAATTGAATTCTCTAAATTATAAATAAAAACTTAAGAGCAGCTTGCAGTATTATGAATCCAGAATAATATAAAACGTTTAATCACAAATCCAAAAGAATAGAGTGTTCTCAATTAATTTCGGGTCCTCGAATGTGCTGATGTACCAATACCTTCGAATGTTTTTATTGCCAACGGTCTTGATGTTTCACAATGGCATTGTCCAAACGTCTTCGAATGATTTCACAATAATCCCCAAATAATATTTTAGTCCAGAGTCAATGATCACACTCTAACTACATGGAATAGTCCAAACAAATGATTTCTTTCAAATTATATCTAGACATAATATTAAATACATCTGGAGGCTGATATTAAAACAAGAACATAGGAAAATAAGAATAATTGAACTGTCCACTTCTTCGTCTCATATATGCACTATGGCTCTACATCGCAATATTCGACTACACGATCTCCGATCCCATTCCTCCTACGTGACGTATTTCACAAGAACTCGCGTCGTAATAGAAGCTACCTGGCTCAGCATCCAATGGGAAATTACCCCATGCTTGTCATCAGGTTTATTGAAACAAAGTTATAAAAATTAAAATGAGAGAGAAGAATACGTTCACCATGGTGCTGGAATTCAACTAGCATCATCGAAAACATTACAAAATCTAAATTTGAATAGTAATAAGATTGTACATTTAGGACAGCCTGCTAGTGCAAGTGATGCAATAACAATAACACATATAGAAAACATTCAATATTCTTGTGCTAATCGCTATAACAATAACACATATAGAAAACATTCGATATTCTTGTGCTAATCGCTATAACAATAACACATATAGAAAACATTCAATATTCTTGTGCTAATCGCTATAACAATAACACATATAGAAAACATTCAATATTCTTGTGCTAATCGCTATAACAATAACACATATAGAAAACATTCAATATTCTTGTGCTAATCGCTATAACAATAACACATATAGAAAACATTCAATATTCTTGTGCTAATCGCTATAACAATAACACATATAGAAAACATTCGATATTCTTGTGCTAATCGCTTTAACAATAACACATATAGAAAACATTCAATATTCTTGTGCTAATCCCTATAACAAAATTATATATATGACCGGTAAAGAATGACTGGTGATCTTGTTTTAAGAACAGACACTAACAGATGGCACATTTTTGATGGCGATGACATTTGTTGTTGTAACAAAAATTGCAATTGTAGATACTCAACGCCGTCATGAAATGACGTTTGGTACTTTAAACGGACTGGAAAGTAAAGGCATACAACAAAATTTCAGATGATCAATGTTCTGGTGATGTTGACAGATAATGATTTATCAATATACACAAAGAAACAGCACACAATCCACAGTTTCTTTTTGGATAAAACATCCATAAACGTCCTTGAAAGATATTGCATTGGTTTCAAACATTTTTATATTCGTGGTTCCAATGACTAAATACGGCATAAGACTGTTTTTCATAATATTATAATAACATCATTACACACTTATTTTACATCATTTTGCATTATGTTGGAAAAATATTCTATAACGGTATAGACACTGAGCCTTGAACAGGGTACAAGTAAGCAGAGAGAGAGAGAGCGCGAGAGAGAGAGTTTTGATTTTGATTTTGATTTTTAACGTAGCTTTAACAATTTTTCAGTCATATCGCTACGATGTCTGCAGTGTGGCAGTTTATAGTGATGTCTAGCACTGGGGCATCATGCCGCAGACATGTAGCATGATGTCCCACCCAGTCACATTATCCTGACACCGGGCCGATCAGTCCTAACACTAACCTCTTAATGCTGAGCGCCAAGCGAGGCAGCTGTTAGTACCATTTTTGTAAGTCTTTGGTATGACTCAGCCGGGGATCGAACCCACGACCTCGAGAGAGAGAGAGAGAGAGAGAGAGAGAGTTTAAAAATGGTTTAAAACAGGAAGAAAATGTAGCATCAAAATTTTAAGACCAAATAGGTAAATATGAGTTTCAGTGTTAAGTCATAGAACCATTGGATATAGGTCAGCTTAAGAAAATGGAAGAGACAGACAAATGAAAACAATAGTGGCATAAAATTCCAAATGATACAAGGTTTACGGTCACCAAAAACATTACCATCCCCAGCATTGTCTCTGCTACATATCATGGACCCCTCCATAATAATGTGATATGGACCAGACTTTGGACACCAGTACCATTTCTGACTAATTTAGCTATGCGATCACAATTAGTGGATACAGATAAAGATAAAATAAAAAAAATATTTACAATTATTCCTGCGAAAGACCGTGGCACATCAACATGTTTCAACTTGAATTATATAAATTAAAAAAATACGTGCTTTATTGGAAACACACTAGAACATTGTCGAAAAATACCACTTAGATAAAAATGAAAGGTACAGGACTGGAAATAAAATGTGCTTCTGATGATTATATACCTGTGACATCTTTCAAGTTGGATGATAGGAAAAAGAATTACAGCAACAAATATTTTTAATGCCCCCTCCCAAACCAAGGTGCCGGGAGGGGACAAAATTGTTTAGTGGCGTCCCTGCCTTGGTACGGAGAACAGTTAAATTCGTTACCAGACTCCTTCCGCGGCATTCTAAAGATAATTTTAGAAGAATTGCCCACGTTACACTATGGTCACGTGAAATGCACTTACTTTGACAATTTCAGCTGCATTAAAATCTCCGGACGGCATCCCATTCCCCTAGCCAAAGGGGCAATTGCACCTTCCCAACTCACCCTTTGTAACGCCATTGAGTAAAGCATAAAATGGACCACAGTGACTTTCTATGGTTTTAAGAGCACTGTTGTAGCAGCGATGCGTCCAGTAATCAAGTGTAATGAACAAACTCGAGATGAACATCAACCATAAATTTAACCACAGTCAGTAAAGTATAAAATGTAGTCGCTATTGACCAACTACTGAAATGAGAAAGCAGTGCTCATAAAGATGCACCCACATGTATCATTATTTTGTGATAAAATTGTCATGATTGATTCTTTGTTGGAAATGGCATTAAAAGCAATTTCTTTATTCTTGTAATTCATATATGTTTTATTTAAATAAGAGTTATAGTTTTTATGTAAGAATTGCAGAATCCGATGCATTATACATTTCTTCCTATATTCTACGTCAGCAAAACATTTATACAACGATTCTTTGATCAGCAATTTCCTCATTTCGTAAAATTGTATGAGTAATCCTCTCATACCAAGTGGAGAAAAAAAATCTCATAACAAGCGGTGGACGAATACCATGAAGCAAGGTGTTACTCTGCAAAGACTGAACAACTCTTCTGTGATTTTCCTACCTTTCGCCCACAAGAATTGTCAGTTATTTCGAGAAACAATACTATTTTACCACTGCGACGATTTTCAGCAGCAATTTATACATCACCGGTAAGAATTCATCCTGCAGTAACAAAACATTTCCGGCATATCGAATGCATACATTACCATCGAGTTCCCTGCAATTCTGGCTGAGATAAATCTATCCATGCCATAAACTGAGATTTCCATGAGTCCGACAGCGACACCTTCCAAAGGCCCGAAGTCCACAGTAGCCCGCATCGAAGTTTACTTTCCAGCCATGGTGATACAACTTGTACGTTTTGAACTCTTTCAGTATGCCAGAAAAGTTGTGTATTCTTTACTATTTATTTCATATACAATTCGTTTCATAGGAAGAATAGTCTGGCATGTGGTAATTCTCACACACAGGCATGTTATTTGCTATATTATATTTTGTTTTCAAATATGAATGACAAGCTTTTAAAATTCTGACAATGTTCCTTCGCGTAATTTGTTAGTGCGCCAATTTTCAAAATATTTCCAAAATAACTACTTTATTTATTCTGTAATTAGTTTGTTATTTAATAACAATAGTTTTGTTTCTGTATATCTACTGCAGTAACTTTCCTAGTAACTTTTTTAATTTCTACGAGAGAGAGAGAGAGAGAGAGAGAGAGAGAGAGAGTGAGACAGAGAATGAACCTACTGAACTTAACTTGAATTCCATAGATTACATCAAAATTGTTCGTACTGAAATATTAAACCACCGTTTATATGGTTCGCTACTAACACACACAATAAAGTCTTACCCTATTTACCTGTCTAAGGCAGAAATATAATTTCCGCATTGCCTGTTCAAAGTATTGATAATGAGATCTTTTTAATCAGCCCAGATGAGTTTCTTTCACGTGTATAGACCTTGTGGTCTCTTAGCTCCATATGCCTTTAAACCAGTCAGAAGAAGTGATTCCATCTCTTGCTCGGCAACATCAATCGATGGTGTCGTGTTGCTCGTCATATATGTATGTTGAAGTGATGAAAAGTTAAATTGTCAGATCAACTAATCGACATGAAATTTTTAAAATTTTGCTTTTGCTCTCATAAGACATGAGAATCTATCTGCCAACATGCGACCATCTTTTGAGTCGACTTGTTTGCAACAACATACATTCCCTTCCACGTGTCAAAGGTAGCTTCAGTAATAAACGTCCATTGCACTGTTGCACTCAACCACACCGGACAAGTTTTACGATTTAAATGATATCTTCATTGTATTGCTCTCATGGTAGTTTAAACGCAATTTCTATCTCATACACGCTCACGTTAAAGTTAGACTGCACGTGAACTGACGTCATCGGTAATAGACTAGCTCTAACAAAACACTCAAATCTTACTTTCTTTAGTTTTGATTTGTATTAAATTCTGATGTCACTCTCTTTGCAAACATTTCTACCTGACTGTGAGCAATTATTTCTGTTCGTTGATATTATGTATTGAATAGGAATATACACTCGATATCGTTTTATGAATAATATACATTTGAATGAGAATTCTTTTCACCACTATGCGTTGAGTCGAAACAATAACCGTAGTCACTCTTAGATATCGTCCACTGATGTTATAAAACGAAATAATTAAAAATCCCCCCCCCCAAGTTTTAAAAAACATTAAATAGTATACAAATAGAGAAAAACAATCAAGCACTGCATGCTGTTAATGGTATGTTTTAATCGTCTAACAAGACTAGTTGTTGAAGCAAATTACTTAGAATGTTTAATTTAACGTCGCACAATTGTATTATTCGTTGTATTTTGATCTTTCATCTTTTCCTTTTTCCTTTTTTATGAACTTGCTTTCTTTTATTGAGCCTAGAGGACTCGGCTCGAAAGAATACAGATCATATGGCGAATAACACCCTTTACAGTACACTGGCTGGTAAAACGGTACCATCGTTTTTTCATAGACCTCAATGCTAATGTTTTGTGAAATAATTATCCTTTTTGTCCTACATCAGCATGCATGTCACAGACTCTCATAGAGAACAATGTTAGATTGTTAATTTGACAAGGACAAAACCAGGTACTCCATTGCGCTTAACAGAGATAACTCTACTGGAACTAGACAAGGGTAAGAGTCACCTAGTCACAACACATTTTCAGTCATAAGTAGCACATTTTAAAAAAATCATAAAAAATGCAAAATGTGATCAAGATATGAATTAACATAATTTCACATATTACCAAGAGGCTCAACTTTTTTTAAGCCTAACAGAAAGTACAACTCTTACATAATGCACCAATCACAGCTAGTGTTGTTTATTTCTGAATACAATGTTACCTACACCGTAAGCTCCGCCCACTTGGGGTTGCACAATTGGTACCGTTATACCTATAGCCGGCCTTAATTTTGTCAATAATCTGTGATATAGCTTGGAACTATACAAGTAACAAGTGTACTTTTTCTCGCTTGTCAGAAACAATTTTATGAGGTACCAATCTGTGTCTTATATTAATGTGTAAGTAATGGTCTTTGAACTATTTCAGCTGTTGTTTTCATATTTGTGCTGTAGTACCAAACTACATTTTTGGAATAAAATGAATTCTTTGAACAATGAGAACAATGAGCTGTGTTTTATTCATATCAGCACTTACTGAACTTCACATGGGTGATATGGAATAAATCACATTATATCATATTATATAATAACTAGGTCAAAGGTCAATGTACCAACTAGTATGTACCTCTCCTACTTCGAAAAGTCCAGTTCGTCTAAAATAAAGGACTTTATATTTGTTTGGTAGATGCAGAACTTATCAGAGTCAGGTGGACATGACCCAACCTTATTATAAAGTATAAGCTTTGAACACTTTATACTGTCTGCAGATACATGAGGTCACTAACCCCCAGTCCTCACACAAAGGTCTACCTACCAATCCTCTTTGTAACACAAATAGAAAGCTTCCATCCTTTATGTTGTGAATAAAATTGATGCAGTAATCCAATCAGTCACAAAATATAGTAGTTCACAGCTTCTAAGTGGTTATGTTGGATTGGGGGTGACATTTGGGGAATAAAATACAGAAAAGTGACAAATTTAAACAATAAGTATAGTGAGTCAAATGGATTTAAAAACAGGAGGAAAGGGTGTATCTAAAACGGAAAAGTAGCTAATGGCAAAGGAATTAAAGGAGGCAAAAGCAGCAATGAGAAAAAATGAGAAGTGAAAGTTTGATGACCTTACCTTGGACAAATATATGGGGCATGACCCCCATAGGTCCAAGGACTTTTCTACGGTAACTGTTATGAAATCCCTTACACGCACCCATATTTCAGGTGAAGTTGTGTTCATTCCCATCTAATATAAAAGGGATACTAATTTAGATAATATAGGTACATATAATGTAAATTTCTTCTACATACGAAATCAAGAATAATGGGCTTATTTCAGGCAGAAAAAACCTAAACCAAACAATAAATATCAGTTTTTAAACTTGTAAACTTTAATGTGAGAAATTATTAAATTGTTTCTATTTACATTTGCATCAAGATTAAGGTATAATATAATACTTTACTAATTTTTATTTCTTGAAATGTTATGCCTGGTGTAAGGGAGATAACTGAATTATATACTTAAGATGTGGTATTTTTATTTCCTTCAATACTACTATCCATGTAGTATAGACTAGTTGATGAACGACATGTATTAACTTCAATGCAATTAAATTATCCAAAAATACATTATTGATACAGTAAGAATCTAACATTCAGACTTCTATATGTAGTGATATGTAGTGGAGACCTCAAGAGTGATGTAATTTTGTTTTCTTAGATGAGGCGGCTGTTTTATATCACATAGTTCATGTTCTCTACAATGCCGGCATGTGGAGTGCAGCCTTCCATAACCATGCAGGTATGATCCCATGCCAACTTAAGATTCTTGTAATGGCATGCAAAGTTTGAAGAACAGTGTGGACTTGAATGGAAGGAATAGGCAATATGTGACTAAATGGTTATCACTCAGTAATGTTGGACCTAATATGGAAAATCCACAAGAACGGCTGGACAGAAATAAATATAATTAATTAGAAATCAATAGTAGATTATATCTGGGTTTATACAAGGTTCAATGGGAAATGCTGACTTAAAGAAACTGCTCTTGTTAGTTGGTATTTCCTGCTACTTCAACAAAAGGGAAATCAAGAGACTGTAACAAGATAACAGGGTGGGATATTTCGGATTGACAACAGAACACGTTTTGACGACACAGATATGGTTTAATGTGGTGATTTATATGAGCAGTAGATTATGAAGATGTGTGCGAATTTATAATCCAAATATTGGACTTATTTAACATAAAACGCACAGATTCAAAGATGGAAAAAAAAAATACGAATAAATTAGTTCAGTAACAAAAAAAAAAACAGGATAAATGATTCAATAATGGAAAGATGAATATAGTTCACTCAAATAGTAAACGATGTAAGCTTTTTACTCATAGTAAAAATGTATTCGCTCAGGTAGCGAAATTATGTTGCTAAACACAAGAACGGATATACCATCTATCTTTCCAGTCCTGAATGATACACTGGGTCTTACGAACCGAAAATTAGCTAACAGCTAATAAAATACATGTATGGAGATACACTCCGTTACCCGTGCACCATATCCGCTCCACAGCTCCTACGAATCAATTTCACAACTGCTACAGACTCCGGACCCTCGGAATACTATGATCACTCGGAACATTAAGACCCTCCGGACACTTCCAAATATTAGACCCTCCGGACACCCTGGTCCTTTGACGGCTCTACAGCTGGGTCACCTTATTCACTCTTGACATTAGACACTCCGGCACCTAAAACGCTCCGGACAAACGGACGTTTCTACACTCGGACAACACCGGACACCCCGGATATTCCTACCCTCAGACAACACCGGACACCCCGGATATTCCTACCCTCAGACAACACCGGACACCCCGGATATTCCTACCCTCAGACAACACCGGACACCCCGGATATTCCTACCCTCAGACAGCTGAAAATATACCCGATACAGTGTACTAAACTTGATACAGACATAATAACGTAAGAACGTCATACATGGCAAGTTATAAAGATTATATTATTATGGCAACTACAAAATGACAGGTTCAATAGTAAAACCTAACCCTGCTCGATAAGACTATAGTAAACAATTCTTTAAAAAAAATGTAGCTTTACATTATCAATATAAATCCTGTACTACGTCGCAACAAGAATAAAAAAAATGCACGCATTATGCTGTATAAAGAAAACTATATAACAAACATGCAAAGGTAAATATGGTAATACACTAGTTATCACTTAAGACCAAAAAATTACCTACCCCTACAGCTGGAGTTGTGCGAATGCTTTAAGCAGGCCGCTTGTTGACAAAACCATTAGTTTTGTAAAGACCCTTTACATACAGTAAAGTATTTATACGTTTAGACTTTTCGTTTTGCCGTATCAAAAGCACCTTGCACGTGTGGCATAGGACGAATCGTACTCAAGATTTCGAAATACAATAGACCATATACATAATCACCCTCGGGTATCGTTGTACAGCGTAAAAAACGAAACCCGAGTACATGTATTAAATGAATAACATTTACACCATTCCGTGACAGAGACCTTAACTAAATAAACTGTATGAACAATTTAAAGTGTACAAAAATGGATAATTAGAGCAAGACAATTAAAATCAAAGTGGAAAGGAATACCATATATTTAATAAATTACATAAAATTACTCGTACCAGAATAAAATACATAATACAAGTGACAGAACAGAAATTTGTACCGTTATACCAGCTCCAGCAACAGATCGCGTGCGTCATGGATTAATAAAATTGCAATAAACTTACAATGGTCAGTACAAAACTAGCTTCTAAGTAGCATAAGCTCTTTCTACTCTAAATGAGTCTTTTTCAAAGGCAAATACAAAACACAGAAGAGACAAACAGAAAACATAAAAAGGGTTGATGCTACAAAATTTTGCATGAATATTTCTACAGGAATAAAATCTTGAAACTTTTGATGTTTCAGGTGGTCGGTTTCAATTTGATGCTGATGCTGAAACATATTATATATTGACCGAGAAATCGATGAGCCTTATCGCCATTTGTTTTTCATGTAAAATTATATTCTGGATATTTCATTGTTTTGTTAGTAGTTGTAGGTTATAGGGTGAATAATAAGCAAACTAAAAAACTTTCCTTGGGATGAGCATGATACTTCGATGTATAAGATCACTCTTTTTAAGGAGTGTCCAAGAACATTAAAATTTCAAACTGATTTGAGTGCATGTAATGTTAAATAAGGATCACAGTAACCAACTTTCAAATGAGGGCATAGTACTTATCATGGTGCATCCTCTCGCATGTCTCTAGGCCTATAAAGCGGCCTTTCACCCGTGATGATATTAATTGGCGGTTTAGAGGATTATACATAAAGATAGGATTAATTAAAAGCTGTAAAAAATTGCAGTCAATTTTGGCTGCACTCTACGACATTTCTCGCGGCTGTAATTCTACGATAGGCTAAAAGGTCTTTTTTGTGATATGTGCATTATGTTTCCGGAGCAAATCCTATGTTTGGTGACTTGTAAATCCACGAAGTATAGCTCAGCCAATTGGCCTGTGGCCATTTTTTAAATTTCGTGCTAGATATGGCTATCACCAATTATCGGTATGTATCTAAACTGTACGCAGCTTTGTTCCGGAAAGATTGCATGCAGCAAAAGTGTAGATTTTACTGAATAAGTGACATTAAATCGACATATCGTCCATCAATACTAACACAAATCTGGGGGGTTGATTTATCGGACTAGCATAACTGTATTAAACAGTTGATAAAAGTCCAAGGTTTCCATGAGCTAGCTGCAAGACTAAAAGCCAATATAATGTTAAATGTAGGTCATAATGACCCTCTTTTGCTGTAAATAGGTGGTACTAATATGGATGGATACAATCACCAAGTTTGATGATTAAAGCATAAACAGTGATTGAGACTGACACAAATCAGTAACAGTGACCTATATTTGAGATGTGGTTGCAGTGTTCATTAAGATACATCCCATCATTAGATTTCATCAATCTTGGAAAAACAGTATTTATACAGAAAGCTGTAAATCTATTTTTTGAGCAATACGCGAAATCTTATCACAAAACAATACAATGTGCAATGTAGTCCACAGTGACGTTTTTCAGTATCATGATTCTAGCATAAAAATACTTCAAAAATAAATTTAATCAATAGTTTTACCAAAGTCAGTCGATTTGAAAACTCCCTAATAATATAAAATTTGAAATTCATGCAATAATTCCCAAAGTTGTATCACAGTATGTTAAAAACTGGATGACTGTAAAAGTCTCAGGACTTGATATAATTGAACTAAGGCTATGAAAGGCGTCTGCACATGCCTTAGTAGAAATTATAACTTTTAATTGGAATCAAAGTAGTAGGTCCAATATCCAATATACTTAACAGATGTGGAAAACTGTCGATGAAGCTGTAACAAACGATAATGCATATAAGTACAAACATATATAGAGCCATCTTTCCAAATTGGTAGAAAAAAGTAACACATGTACACGATTCTTTTATGATATATCTGAACACTTATAATCTTACTCGTGATATTCCGTCATGTCTTCAACTAAATCACTTGTGTGAAATAGCACTTTCATTTATGACTGATAAATGACTGAATGTATTGGATAATGGAGAAATGATTGGCGCTACTGTGGTTGATTAACTACTGGACTGATAGAGTGCTAAAAGCACATTGAAATGGTCACATTTATGAAAGTAAAAATATTAATTGTGGAAAACCACAGGTCCCTATCCTGTAATCTTTACGTATATCATTGTATATTTCATTAAAACTGCCTGACCTATAAGAATGGAACTGAAATATTTTTAACAAACATTTTTTATTTTGTATCAAACTGAGCAAAAATATCAATACAAAAGTAATGTTCAATTTAAATTGTACCATCCTTTCCATGGTGTTGCTTTTAAAGATAATGCAAATAATTTTAATTTATTTCCGAAATTTTTTAATCTGACATTATACGTTTTTAAAATCTTAAAAACGTTGTTCAGTAATTGTACAAAGGCGCATAATCCAATAACAATTCTGACATGTCTATTAAAGGAAACTTTTACGGTGTGGATAATATCAGACATATCTAAAGAGTTATATTTGTAAGATTATTTCTAACTTTCATTGACAAATTCATACCATAAAATAACTTATTCCTATTTAAAGTGATATAAACAGTTTGTCATACTTTATAAAAGTTACATTCAGCCATATTTGGACTATACTGATGTAATTTAGGATAATGCTTTTAATTCAAGGAAATTAAACTGTTAAAACTCAAAAAGAGGGTATGTCACTGAATTTTCAGGATGCAGTGAATTACATAAACATTTACCAATACATGAAAGAATATTCTTTCAAAAGTCCAGATTTTGAGTAAAGTGCCATGAAAAACTGATTCCTGTCCACCTAAACAATGTATGTAACCAAAGAGATTCTTATAGTATTCCGACGTTATGGTCTGTCAGATGCAAATATAACATTATACGAAAGTCAAAGAAAGAATTATTTAAAACAAACTTTCAGTATACTGGTCTATTGATACGGAACAACATTTCCTGTGACATAAGGCAGAGTAGTGACATTCCTTTTTTTTTGTAATCAATGTCTCAAATAGATGAAATCTTAAGATAGTCTGACAGTTCAAAGTAATATAAATACATACGGCTTTTCTTTGCTTTTACGCATTGTTCTCCGATTTTTTAATCCAATATATTATGCATATATTTATGAGCTCACTGTTGTTTGAACTACTGGTTTTCAGAAAAACAAATCTTATGTGTTAGGCCACATTTTATCACATTATGCCGTATATACTCTAAGTATAATAGAAGGAGATTAGACCCTGAAACTAAATCAGTTACCTTCGCTAAATAAAGTTATTATTATTATTATTATTATTATTATTATTGATATCAGTGAACTTCTTCTGTGATGAGAGTATATTACTCATCATGATGTATAACCTCACTAACTTTCATGAGTCTAGGTATATAATATCTAGGTGGTAAAATCCTATTTGGTCATGAGCTAAATATAACAAATGAACCCATGCTAGCCTAGTGTGAAATATCGGTCATAATGACACGCGTTTCTGGTATGGGTGTGGTCCTAATAGAGATGCAATGTGAAATATAGGTCATAATGACACGCTTTTCTGGTAACAGTGTGCTACTAATAGAGATGCAATGTGAAATATAGGTCATAATGACATGCTTTTCTGGTAACAGTGTGGCACTAATAGAGATGTAAACAGTCATATAGTTTCATGATGGTATAATTAACAGAGTTTGGGAAAGAAAGTGAGACTAAAAATCTCCTTCAAGTCAGTGAAGTGTGTAAGATAGGTCACTATGATCAACATTTTTGAATAGAATATAGTCATCAAGATGCATCCCTTCACCAAGTGTCATGATTCCACGAAGATGCCGACGTGGTGGGTAGTACAACAACTTTACCATCAATAATTTGTATTTGTACCTAATTTCATAGTCGTATGTTTATTGTTAGACCGGTAAGTTATATTCTGTTATAAGTGCTCTATTGTTTCTGTATTTTAGCAGTACAAAGCCTTTTTAAAGGATACATTATTAATAAGAATTCATTATGTGTGTGTGTGTGTGTGTGTGTGTGATAGAGAGGAAGTGTGAGTGTACATTATTTTGTATTTTTTGTTTTATTGTCACTTGTTCGCTTGTTTTTTTTCTCAATATGTATATTTCGACACAAAACCAAATTCTCTATATAGTACAATAAATGATTGGTTAAATTTAACATACATTAAAAAATATTTTCACACATCGATGAGCACCATTATTAAGTAATGCCTGTAAACGTCTCTCTGGATGTTGGATTATTAGACAATTAAATGAATTAATCAGTAATAAACCATGTTTTCATAAATATTGTGAGCACGACAATGGCATTGTAATAACAAATTATGTCTCTCTATGTGTTTGAATGCCTGAAATTGTTAACAAACACAGACTTTATATTTTAATGCGTGGAAGCGTGGAGGTATTTGGTTACAGTACTGATAAATAAAAATGTTATATTAGCAGAACTGTGTTTTTTTGACAAAGTGATGATAATAGAACCTGATGCGGCCTGCTCCGTTTGAGTCTACTGATTTACCTTTTAAATGGAATGATATTGCTTACATAGATGAGGAAGATATGCGTTCTCAATGACTTGAGTCACGTGGTCAACTAAATGTTGACCACGTGGCAAAGTCTTCTGTTGAAGAGCGGAAGTTGCAATCCAGAATAACGGTTCAACACTGGCTCCATCTGACTGATTTAATAGCTTCTCTTATTGCTCTCTGTACCGAGTACTCTGATGTTATCCCAAGAAATGATAAGCCTTGATTCTTTGCAATGTTTTCTGCTCGTGTGTAAGTCCTCTTTAAGTCTTCTTTCAAGGCTTCTAGCGGTTTCCTCGATGTAGTCTTTCCACAATTATCACGCTGGAGTTTATATAAGTACTTCTTATTCAAAAGAGTTTGGTCTTTTGGATATATCAAGACTGAGCGGATGGTGTTAAGGGTTTGCGGATCACATTAGCTCCATGCTTTCGGAAGATCTGTTGTAATCTTTCAAAGAGTCCATGAATATATGGTAAATGGATAGTTCACATCTGTCTCCTTCCTCCCTCAGTAGTTCCTCCATTTTCCGTTCTCTCTCCGGTTACACCAACATCGTGATTTCGGATTTGAACTTCCGCCGTTGTACAGAAGGATTTTGTCAAGTGGTCAACATTTAGTTGATCACGTGACTCTAGTATAGAGGTCATTCCTCTGATGAAGGTATTGTGATAAGGTCGAAAGCTAAGGAGAAATAAGCTAAAAAAAAGGGTATATATTGTTAGTTACGTTGACTCTAAATGGCTGTAACAGGTAGCAATTCATTATAGAAGTCTATAAGCACATTGTAATTCCGATAAATAATTTAAATACATGATTTGTCTCAAATTAAATCTAAACTCAAAAGTAGATCCTTCTGCAGACGGAAATTAAAATAGGAGTAGGAATAGGAATGAATAAATGTTACATCTTCCAAAATATATGCAACCCCAAAACTCTACGTCGCAATACATCCTTACTTGGCATATAATGTTGTCCTATGTCGTAATACAACTCAATCATCCCAACAGAAATTCACCCAAAACTCTAAACATGTACATGTAACTACTCATTCTCTTTATTCTAATCAGGGTGACAAACAAAAATCACTTAACGTTGAACAGGAAAATGATCTGAGATCTCCTATTTGTTTCAGGGGGCTATTAGCGAACTGAAGTCATATAAGTACCTGTTTGTTAACTTGTTGCAAATGGGGCCCTTATGGGAAAATGGAGGCCACCTGAGGTACCTGCTACTGACTAGTGGTCTCTGAACTAATACACTTGTAGTTCCAAAGCCATATAGACAGGAAATTCTTAGTCTGGTCCATGAAAATCCTTTATCTGGTCATTTAGGGATCAAAAAGACTTGTCACAAGATATTTAATCACTTTTATTGACCAAAAATTAAAAGTGATGCTTGTAAATATTGAAGATGTAAATATTGAAGATCTTGTCACACTTATCAAATGATAGGAATACCCAATCAGAGGATACCTAAGGCTCATCTGCAACCTATTCTAGTATTTGACGGACCATTTAGCCGAATAATGGTAGACTGTGTCGGTCCCTTACCTAAGACTAAGTCGGACAACTACTATTTGCTGACCATAATGTGTGCGTCTACAAGATTCACAGAGGCAATTCCTTTGAGGAATATTAAAACTTAAACAATAGTAAAAGCTTTGATAAAGGTTTATACTTAATTTGGCGTTCCCAAATCTGTCCAATCTGATCAAGGGTAAAATTTTATGTCTGGAATTCTCCAGCAGCTTATACAAGAATTAGACATATTGCAATTCAAGTCTTATGCTTATCACCCTTAAAGGCAAGAGGCTTTAGAAATATATATTAAACTTTAAAAATATTATTCGGTCAATTGCTTTTATACTGTAGAAGATTGGGATGACAGTGTTAATTTACTGTTGTTTACTGTGAGGGAATCAGTTCAAGAATTGTTACGGTTTAATTTTTGGACTGACTGTCTGAAGTTGTTATAAGAGAAACTTCTTGTAAATGAATTACAGAAATTAATCTTCTCGATTATGTTTCTAATTTTAAATATCAGATGTCGACGACTTGTGTTGTTGCAAGAACTATTTTGCACTCTACTCAGTCAGACATGAAATTAAGGTATTTCCAAAATACACACGAAAGGAGTTTTCAGATGGTGAAAGTATTTTGGCTCTCTTGCCCATTACATTTTTAGGACATATTGTGGGACATGGAAAAGTTAAACCTATAGATGCTAAGGTCAAGGCTATCTTTGAATTCCCTTTGTTTATTAATAAAAAAGCAACTGATGCAATTTTTGGGTAAGGATATATATATATATATATATATATATATATATATATATATATATATATATATATATATATATATATATATATATATATATATATATTTCCCGAAAGTTTGCTCTTATTTGTTCTCCAAAATTGCTGAGCACCTGACCAATTTGCTAAGTAAGAAGACCACGTTTTATTGGTCTGACAAATTAAAGGCCATTCTTAAGAGTGCACCAGTTCTTTATGTCCACATTTCAATCAATCATTTAAAACTTGTATTGATGCAAGTGATGAATATGTTGGTATTAATTCAGGAAAATAAAAATGGCGTTAATGATTCAGTATGCTATTTCTCAAAAAGTTTAAATAAGCACCAGATAAATAATTTCTGTATTGAAAATGAGTGTTGGCTTTAATTTTGGCTTTAGAACACTTTGGGGTTATATTATGTATGCTCCTTCTCAGATTGTTGTATTAAGTGATCGCAAGCCGCTTACATTCTGAAACATAAAAATCAGAGGTTGTCCTGATGGAGTTTGATGTTGCGAGCATAAAAGATCGATTTGCGGCAGATCAATGGAAAAGAAAAGTTAATCGCAGATGGACTTTCACCTGTATACGCGATTTAAATTGATTTATTTTATATACATTTTATACCTTCATTATATCTCTTCTGGTGTAATTTAATTATTATTATCATTTGAGTGTTTGATTGATATCGAAAAAGAATGCTTTATTGCATAAATCTTTCTTTTCCGTAAGAGGGTAGGTGTTATGTATAGCTATGTTTTTGTAAGTCCTGGTATACGATTCTTAAAAATATAATTTGCATCATTTATATTCATGAATGTAATGTATCTTTAGTTAGTTCTGCCTCCGTGAGTAGTGAATGGGGTCACCCTAGGGACAATGGGAATTACCATTAAAAACACCCCTGGGTCACTCTGGGGACTATGTAAATTTAACATGGGGAAAATTGCTGGGTCACTCTAGGGACAATGGGAATTGAACATGGGACTATAGTGTGGGTCTGTCTAGGGACAAGGGGAATTTAACATGGAACTATAGTTTGGGTCTGTCTAGGGACAAGGGAAATTAACATGGGAAATTGAAACAGGGAGGGTCTCTATTTTTTTATTTTTTAAACAAAAAAAAATTAAAAAATGGGCAAGGCGATTGAAAGTCTATCTCTTTTCGAGAGATGTGGGTGGCCCTGAAAAGGGCCTTTGGATTTTATCATTATCTTCTTCTTTTATTTCCTCCACTTCTTCCACCAAGTTCTCACTTTTTCCATCATTCCTTTTTTCTTCTTCTTCTTCTCCTCCTCCTCCTCCTCTGGCATCCAGTCCGGATGGCCCATGGCTCTGAACTTTTCCTAGACTTTGATCCAATTCTGATTGAGTCTCTCAAACTCTGCCTGTTTCTTTTTGTTTTCCTGATCTTTTCTTTCTTTATTCCATCTCTTTTTAATCTTCTTTACCTCTACCTCCATCACTTTTCTCATTAACTCCTCTCCTTTCTTCAGTCTGTCCAGACCTCTCTCCACAAAAGAGCACTCGGTCCCATGCGACATATTTTCAAGAAAGCACCTGACTTTCCTTGCATTGTCAAGTTCTTCCTTTAGGCTTCCCACTCTGACATAGACATGATTCATCATACCTCTCAATCTCTTTTCCTCCTCTTCTATCATTCCTGCTACCACTTCTTTCGCTACGTTTAGGCATTTAGCGTAGTCCAGGTACTCTGCTATCTTCCATTCTTTTTCTAGTCTCTCCACTACATATATACCATCCATTATCCAATAGTATATATGTACCAAGTTGTTGAACAGGTCAGATACAGCTACCATTTTCTTTCCGTTATTCCGCAGAATGGTGCGAACGACGAACACTGTGGGTTCTTATACGAGAAGCACGGACGTGAAGGAAAACATCCCCTAAGGCACAACATTTATATTACCAAGATAATTACTTAAAACGCGTGGAAGTTTCAAATTCTTCAGTGTCGTCTGCCAACATTGCCTGGATTTGGCTGAGTATGTTAGTAGAAATAGCTGTGGAAGCTTGATTTAAAAGTTCAGCCAGATGTTGTTTAAGAGACAAGGAGACGGTTAGGAGTATTTTTTTTTTTTTTTTTTTTTTTTTTCTTTTTCTTTTTTTTTTTATTCATGAATTCCTTATTTATTTTGATTCCCTATCTTATTGGTTTGGAATGAAAACTTGTTTTATGGTTGTTTGTATGTTATTATGGAGTCCTGTTTTAATTAATTCCTATTTTCCTATTTTAATTTTTTGTGGCCTTAATTGGTTTTTATTATTCGGGGTATGAACGGCTGTGTCAGTTTGTGAACCTACGAGACCTAGCAGGCCGTCATAATTCCCAAAAAGTGATTTTGTAATATTCGTCCTTAACTGGTTTTTATTATTCGGGCTATGAACGGCTGTGTCAGTCTGTGAACCCACGAGACCGAGCCGGCCGTCATAATTCCCAAACAGTGATTTGTTATATTTTTAACTGGTCTTTGATTTACTTTCTTAGATTTTTTTGAGTAGATTGGATTCGTGTATAAAACTTATGATATTTTTGAATGTTAGATTAATATTGGGGTTTGTGTTCATCAAGAATTCTGGGTATGTTGTAGGGGATCCAATTTTATGCTGTTTAACTTTAAACTTAGCCCTTTCTTTTTCAAGTGTATGGCAGTTGTTAAAAATATGCTCTATGTCTTCTGGGACTTCCACGCTGGCAGCGGCCCTGGAAGTATCATCATCTAGCGGCGATGAAGCTGATGAACCTGCACCACCTAAACAAAGTGGAAAAAAGGAAGGCTCTGTCTACCGGAATATCGGACTGGGAAAGGCAATTGATGATATCAAAAGAGCGGGCCACTTCGTCAATGCCACAAGATCAGGTGTCCTGATGTGACGTCATCGCTGCCGACCAATCGTGGCGGGAGTCACATACTGCTTGGTTTGACACCTGGGGCATTTCAATCCAACTAAGAAACACGAGTGTGTGGTGTGACTATTCCCACTCATGTCTATTAGCCTTTCAGTCAGGTTGTTAAGGACTAGTTAGTCCTACACCTGAGAGGCTAAATTAAAAAGTACTCTTTGAGTACATAAAAGCCTGGGGGATGAGGCTCCTTTTCCTTCCCCCAGGAGTAATTAAAAATCACGCAGTGCGTGAATAAAAAAGTGGTACATGTTCAAAAGAACGAAAACCACTATAATCCAACTAACTAACTAACTAACTAACTTAAAACGCGCGGACGTGAAGGAAAACATCCCCTACTTTTCTCATTTCATATGATCTGCTATTCACATACGTGAAGCAGCAATAAACAAACCCCAAATCTACTATCCACACACGCAAAGCATTAAAATGAAACCCCAAATCTACTATCCACACAAACGAACGTGAGCGCTTACAAACACACACACACACACACACACACACACACACACACACACACACACACACACACACACACACACACACGCACACACACAAGGAAAAAAGAGTCAGTGTTTATATTCCACTACTCTACATACACACATTGGCAAATCGATTACTATTTCTTTTCTAATGGTTTGGGTTGCCCTGAAAAGGGCTGTTTTTTTGAACTCCATGGCACCTGGTTAATGATGGCACCTTCCAGGCCTGGCACCACACACACATCTTCTTCCCCAGTCTCTTTTCACTCTTTTTTGGGGGAGAGCAGAGGCGGGATAAGTGGCTTCAGAATCCCAATTTTCTGTTTCTGGGATTCTGAAATTTTCTTCTTGTGGTTGTGGTACAGCCATTCCTCTCTCCTTTTCCTCCTCTTCTTTTTTTTTCTCTCCTCCTCTTCTTTGTTTCTTCTCTCCTCCTCTTTCATCCTTCCCTCTTCTACAATGGCTTCCGCGGCCAGTTCATTTAGTATGTGCCTGGCATATTCCAGGTGCACATGAAGTTCCAACAGTTTTGCTAGCCTTCTGCTCATTCTCAAGTGCTGATCAATCAACAAGGGTAGCTAGACTGCCGAGCGAGTTTCAATTTATACTAAAAGCGCGGACGTGAAGGAAAACATCCCCCCAAAACAAAATTGATCTTACCTAGATCATGACCAAACAAATGCGCGGACCTAAAAGAAACACTCACTCACTTTTTTATTTTACCCATTACTAATTTAAAAATTTTCATTAATCACTTCAATATACTATCCACATACGCAAAGCAATCAAATCAAATCCCAAATCTACTCTCCACTCACGTCAAACAGCAAAAAAACATGATCATAATCTACTATCCACAGAAACGTACGTGAGTGCTTACAAACACACAATCATATACACAAACACATACACTCACACCACAAAAGAGTCAGTGTTTATATTCACAATACTCTACATACACACATTGGCAAATGGATTACTATTTCTTTTCTAGAGTATTGGGTAGCCCTGAAAAGGGCTGTTTTTTTGTTTGCTATGGCAATCATTTAGACTTTCTGGCGACAGGTCTGCTTCTTCGGACAGAGAAGAAGAATTCTTTGGTGTCGATACGACAATCGACAAAGCCTCTGTCAGGTTCAGGTTGCTGCTGCTGCTGCTGTTGCTGCTCTCTCTGCTGTTTCTGAAGTCTGTACTTCTCTGTCCATTCTTCTTTCTCCCTGTTCACTTCTTCTCTGAAGAGCTCTTCTATCAGGTCTTCAGTGACTTTTAGCATTCTCACGTTCTCTATCTCTTCTGGCTTCGGTATCAGACTGTGTCTGACCCTGTGCAAATTCCCGTAGGCTTCGTTTAGCTTAGCTAGTTTGGAGCACATCTTCGTAGGAGGATGAGTCGACAATGGATGGATAGACTGGAGGCTACCCCGGCTTTAAAGTCAAAGCGCGGACGTGAAGGAAAACATCCCTCCACGGTTTTCGAGCCGAAACGTTCTATGAGTGTTATGAGAGGGATAGTAAGAAATCAAAGAGCATGAATCAAGGTTTCTATAGTCAAACAAAACGCAAAGGCATTTCTTTTCAAAACACAACATTTTTTTATTCAAAATCACTTAACACTAACAAGCAACTCTAACATTTTTAACAATAATTAAACAATATAACATCAAACATTTTGTTTCAAATGACAAACATTTTTTTTCCAACTCACACATTATTTTGGACAAGGCTGACAACGTTGTGAATGAAATTGTGATTTCCACTGTTGGAAGTCATTAGGCCATTGATGGACACTACGTTTCCTAGCTTGAGACAAAAGATAAGCATAATGGTCACAAAACCATTGATCTACTTTCACATCGTTTCTAGAAGAAGAACGAGGATCAAAATGAGTCACTAAATGTTCTAAGGAATAACCCAGGCTGCGATGATGCAGAAAATACACACAATATTGTCCACACACCAAGGAATCTGTACCTTGTAATTTCACATTATTGAATAGGGTGGTCTGAGCATTTCTTCTCATAAAGTCAATGATATCGTCTTCCAAAGGAGGCAATCCGTACGAATCGAAATATTCCACACATCCTTCTTGAGGAAAGTAGACGGCTACCCAGTGGGTTCCTGGGAGATGACTGTCGTCCGTGTTGATCACATAAGCTAGATGGTCTTGAGGTTTGCGATGAGGGGGTTCATCTTTAGCAAAGACGACAGGATTCCAAGAAGCTGTGTACGAGCTGTGGTTCAAAAGATAATAAAGTTCCCAGGTATCCATTGATTTGTGTGGTTTTTTTCTTCACAGGTAATGATAAGTGATCAATTCGATCCTGACCTTTTGCTTGAAAATGTCTAACAAGTAAAAGGCGTTTAGCTCCGACTTTTTATTCTGGTCAAAGAGAGATGTGATGCGACGGCGCTCCAGAGACGTTAATGGAGGAGAAGAATGTTTATCCAAGCCTTTATACCACTCGTTCAACACGAATTCTATCTCGATGACACGCCAAGCTTTGTCCAGATATTCGTCCAATTTTTCTTCTTGGCTCAACATCAGACATTTGTCGTGTTGAATTTGACTGGGATGATCGTTGTGACATCCATAGCACTCTTCCTTGATCAATTCTTTCATTATATCTGTCAGGAATGTAGCAAAACAGGAGATTAAATGGGCTTCTTGTTCTGGCCATCTTGACTTCATCATGATAACTTCTTCGTCTTGGGATGTTTTTCTTCTTCTTCTTCTTCTTCCACAGTCTCCTCACATTCCATCTTCAAAATTTCTCCACTAGGTAAAGAGGGATAACAGTCTTCCATGGCTTCTAATAATCTAGAATGACTTCTCTCAAACTGTTGATTTCTATGGTCTTGTTAAATTCTGCATACAGGAGGACGTTCACTGTGTGATCTGGAGGTGGATTTGCAAACTGAAGTTCCACACGAATCTGACCCGATTTTATAGGGTGGAGATGTCCCTCGTCGCTGCCTTGGTCTGGAGTGAAATCAAAACCCCACAAAGCATAGCCTCCTGCATAATCGTCGTACGAAATACCGTGACTGGTGTTGGTTCCTAACTGTCCCGTGGCTTCGTACAGGGACAAGTACGATCTCAAATAATTCTTCGCGACACCAAAGTTAGGCTCAAAGGGTCGGGTACACAAGGTCTTGCCGTCGCGACTGACTTCGATCTTGGACACATTGTAATGTTGAAACTCAAAAGGATTTTGATCGTGGGTTCCGTTGAAGGCTGAATTCCTGACGATACCAACAATCAAACGCTTGGGTAGCTGTCCTTGGAACAGATGATCTTCGATCATGGATCGCTGTCCAGCGGGAATGGTGAACGTTTTCACTTCTACGGGTCGTAGCGGATACTTGGCGGTCGTTCTGCTCAACGTCTGACTGACGTCGTTTCCCACTTTAGGTAACACTTCCACACGACGCACGTAAAGTCGGGCTTCTTGAATGATAGTTTTGTATTCGTTGGCATGGGCCATCAAATGGAAAGCGGCACTGCTACGATTCAGTCTCAGACGGATATCCACCCCGTTGAGCAAATACTTTTCTTGTAACCACATGTCCAAATGCAAACGATCCATCAGTTCTAAACTTCGCCCTTGCAGAATTTTCTTACGACAGTCGTTAAACCCCACATTGTGAGGATTGTCATCTTCTGTCCGGGCTGTGTCGCTAAACGTGGCTACACCTGCCGTGTCAGGTTTCCATACCACGCAAGCATCCAGATGAGTATTCTTGGCTTCTTTTCCGTAGTCAAGAGATTTTCCAGGTAGGCACGATATGGGTAAGTATCCATGCTGCTGCTGACCAGTTTGCTATTCAAGTACAAGTCCACTTCGCTGAACAAGGAATGCATGAAATTGTTGACAGGAGCTGCTCTAGCATCGCCTCCTGGATTGGTGTTGTCCGTTTTGATCACTTTCACTTTCAAATACAGGTAACTGCTATTCAGATCGATGTAATCTTCGGGCTGTCCTTTGATTTCAAACTCGATGGGAGCGGAATCCGTCAAAGAGGAGACGGGATGAAATTCCACCCACTGGGATTCTTGCATCGTCATCATCGTGGGGGGCATGGCAAACAGATCCAGTTCCGACTTGGAACAAGCGCAAGACTCTCGGTGCATCATTTTTCTCTGTGTCTCAATAATCGAAAACGTCTAAGTCTCGGACGGTTCTTCTTTTCTTTGCCTTTCTAGCTTTAGAAGTGTGAAGTCTGGTGAAAGGGTGTTTTCTTCGTCGTCTCCTTCTGCCTTGTCCTTGCTGAATGCCTGACTCGGTAGCGTGCAGAGCATTTATAGGTGTGTCTCGTCGACCCAAAAGGTCTTTGCCCGTTTGCAGCAAGACATTTTAGCCTGCCCTCATGAAGGCTTCTTTAGGATTTTGTTTGTCGATGATGACATTTTGGAGAAATTCTTTGCCTTGCGTCAGTGCCGCATCTTTCAAGGCGTGCAATCCGCGTGTCACCATCGGTTTCAACACCGGGGCCACCGAACGAAAGGCCGATTTTAACATATCTCCTAAACCGTGTCCTCGCTGTCGAGCAACCCCTCGGTACACTGGATACATGACTTACGAGTCGTGAGAGAACCGTTTTCGAAAATGGAGTTTCACCGTGACTTTTCCTTTGGTGAATGGAATATTTTGTCCCAGATCTCCTTTTATAGCAATGTTGACCGTGTCCAAATATGACTTGCTGACAGGCAAATAGTGAGGATGTACAAATTCGCGGTGAACGTGGTAAGTGTTTCCACCTTCCTCGTCAGCGACCGTGGCAGAATCCACTTTGAAAGTAATGACACGCAGTAACGGCACAGAGGTGTGTCCCACCACGTTGTACTACACCACATCGGAGTACACAAACATCAAATTCAGTCCTTGGTTCAGTTCTACCGGGACACGAAATAACTTGCTAAAAGACTCGTTGTCGTAAATGATTGGTAATTCGTTTTTCTTGAGCATGGCCATTCTCATGTCCATGTCTCCACCCAACATGTCAAACAATTCAGGACAAAATAAAATGGACACGATTTTACTCCTGTCAAATTTCATCAAGAAGCGACGAGCTGCTTTGTGGTATTCCAGGGTGACACTTTTTTGACACTTTCTAAAGCTTTCAGAAACACGACATTAAGCCTGGAGGCTATGGTGCTCACCAAATGTTGACCACTAAAATAATAGCCTGGGGGAACGAACAAGTGATAGGTGGTGTACTTTTGATTTTGTGTGCCAGGGGTTTTGATGTTATATTTGCCATGGGTATCCAAGTACTGTTGCATTTGCTCGTCATGAACTTCCACATCAAAAAAGTTTTGATTGGGAAGGACATTGAGGACTTGGGTCGGGTGAATGATTTCTACTAAAGCCACTTCCCAATGGGCTTCGGGATCTAATGGGATGGTCTGAGGTAATTTGGCCGTGTAACAGCACAACGTGTTGTTGGGAAACACCTCCATGGAACTGTCACTGGGTAAGGTTAAGTAAAATTGGTTTTGGTGACTCATAATTCCAGAGTTCTGTGGCTGTCCGAGGGGTTACCGCCCAAAATAGGGTTGTGGTTGTTATTGGAGTGGTGACTGACACTGGCACTGGACACAAGGTTCCCGTGGTTCCCGTTGGAAGAGAATGTCAGAGAGGGATTGGGAAGCAGGTAACCGATGCAACTGCTCAATAAAATGGTCCACAATTGTTTGTCTCCTTGTTGCAAACTCAGATTGGCAATGGCTGCACCGATGACACAATACACCACGAAGATTTGGCAGAAAAAGACGATTTGCGTTTTAGGCACACGTTATCCACACCACACCCACAAGGGTTGTTTCTGTAAATCTTGCAGAGGAGAACTGGGTGAAGGAGTGGTCGACGTAGCTGCGTCTGTGTGAAAGGGCATGATGGTAACTTCTTTTTATAGTCGATGACTTGCGAAGCGTCGATCCAAGAATAAAAACTGGGTGGATATCCTTTCCAACGTACTTTGACTTCTTTGACACGTCGTTTACCCACTTTACGGGTTCTGCGTTCGAGAATGCTTTCGATGTCGTACACGTCGTCTTCTTTTTTGGTGACACATTGTAACTCGGGCAAATAAAACGTTCCTTTGAGCACTTCTCCGTTCATGTCTTCTAATTTATAGACGGCAGGATGACGGCCATGCACTCGTCCAGTGACACGAAACAATTCGGTCGTCCAGTTAGGTAAGTAACCTTTGTCGAAAGTGCGTTTGGTTTTGCCAATGCGCACCCAATCTCCTACGGCCAACTCTCCACTTTTCTTGGGGACAGCCCTCGTCGGGGACGTACCAAACAGGCGCTCAAACACCAGCACTTCGTTCTCGGGAGTCACGTCTTGCGGGGCACGTCCGATGCTTCGATGGTAAGATTGGTTGTACGCTTGCACCAGGTGCGGTAAGTTGTCGATGTACTTCAGAGTGTGGTGATGCGTAAAATATTTGCACATACGTTCTTTCAAAGTGCGTTGAAAACGTTCCACGATGCTGGCTTTGGTTTCGGGATTCTCAGTGGTAAAAAAATGAAAGTCACGTTTCTTTAATTCTTTTTGGAAAGCTTGGTCCAGAAATTCGGTGCCTTTGTCCATTTGCCATCGAAGAGGGTGACAACCGCTTTGTTTCAACACTCGTTGCAGGGCTCGTACTAACTCGCTGCTCGATTTGGAAGTCAAGGGTACGACCCAGGCAAATTTGGAAAAGACGTCGATGACACAAAACAAATATTTGTAGCCGCGATTGTGGCTGGCCAAATGAGAAACATCGGCTAAATCGGCTTGCCATTGATGATCGATGCCTTCCACTCGGGTGCGACTTCTGGAAAACTTGCGTCGAATGGGTTTGTGTAAAGTGTAAGTAGCTTGTTCTTGTAACCATCGTTGCACTTGAGGTAAACGGAAACTTTTCAGTCGCGTTTTGGCAGCACGATACAATTTTTGAACTCCTGCGTAACCTGCAGGATGGGAGGGATCGTAGTAAATGCTGGCTAACACTTTTTCCATTTTGTGTTTGTGTGTTAATAAGGCACCCACTCTTGGAAGATGCTACTCTTTTTCTCTTGAATTGCTTTCTTGGATTACAATGCTTTGCGTGTGCGACCGGCAATAGGTGTCGAAGAGGAGGATGTCAGAACAGGGGATATCGGTTCTTATTTCACTTCTGTCTTCACTTTCTTTTTCTCTTGTGATGAAGAATGGGTGGTCATCATCTTTTTAATCCATCCAATTCTGGAGGTAGGTGGTGTTGTTAACTTGCGTACTTTTTCTGGTGGAGTTTGAAACCCTTCTTCTTCTTCTCCTTTTTCTGTCTTGGTCACTGGTAGTGGTGGTACTGGTGATGGTGCTGAACTTTTCATCAAGGTCTTAAAATCTTTCAGTGTGGGAAGAGCTGTTTCGTCTAAAGCTTTCTGGTGAAAGAGTTGTAGTCGTTGCAAGAGTTGACCGTACTTTTGCGATTTTTCTGTTTCGGACAAATCTTGGCGATCCATCAAGGACTGCAATTCGTGTTGTAACTGGGACATCTCGCTCAAATGGGGATTGGGAGGTAAATGCGGGGTGCTTTGTTCTTGCCAACGATGGTATTCCATCCATCGTTTGTAAGGCACTAAAACTAGTTTTCGTCCTTCCATGGGGTTGTCAGGGGTCGATTCTGAGATCTTGGGACTTCAGAGGGCCTTTTTATCTTGCTCCCACCAGTCCTCCCATCATGGTTCCCAAGATTCCTTTCAGCAATGGGCCTAACAAGAGGGGTAAAATGCCTCCACGTTGGACCAACATGTTCTTCTTTTGACGAAGGGGGATTTTCTTTTGAACCATTTGGCGAAGAACGTGACGATGTTTGCCTAAGCATTGTTTCTGGTGTTTGGACAAAGGGATCGTACCTTCCAAGACGTTCAAACAACATTCGCACACGGTATCGATGACCTCTTTGGAAGCTGATTGAATGAGTTTTTTTCGTAGGGGTGGAGAAGCTTTGGACAGGACAGATAACATGTCCCCATGTTTGACTAAACGTGGTGGCAGTCATTTCCTTTTCTTTCCTTGGGGATGTTTAGAAGAGGGATGTTTTCTGGAGGGTGACATCTTCAGGAGCACCAAAACACTGATACCCTACTTGGTCACACACCTTTTTTATACTGGAACGCGTCGCCACTGATTGTCTTTACGTCGTATCAGTTTGAGGACAGGCATGACACATCGTGCAGGGGTACGTAACGGACTAAATCGAGCCAGTTCTTGCTTGGACAAATCCAGTAAACTTTATAACATGCCCGATCTTTCTTGGACTTTGATTTTGGGAGAAGGTACTTTGTGAGCAGCAGCCACTGCCACTAAATTGGAGGGTCCTGCCACTGGGGAAGTTCTTGGGGTCATCAACGGAGAAGTTCTTGGTGTGATCAACGTCTCCAAGTACTCTTCAGTTCTTGGTGTCATCAACGGAGAAGTGGATGAACTGAGGCTGCCGGAGACGCAGTCACCGTCGTGGCAGGTCGTGGTTTGCGAGTGTAAGGTTGCGTCCTGGCCGAAGTGCCTCTCTTGCGAGTAGTTTTCTTCTGTGGACTTTTCTTTTTCTGGGGACTTTTTCTCTGTTTCTTTTTCTGGGGGCTTCTTTTCTTTTTCCGGGGTGGTGTCTGGTAAGAGGAGGGTCCCGCCACTGGAGAAGTTCTTGGGGTCCTGGTCTTTTCTTCTTTTTGGAGCTTCGTTTGACTTTTTTCTTGGGGAGAACTTTGGGGGCATTAGGATCCCATCTTACGAGAGAGCGAATGATAACCCCTCCTAGAGTACCGCTCCCTCCAGGTTTCAAAATGATTTGTTTTTTGGTTTGAGTGTCGATGCGGGGATCGGCCAGTTGGGTCAAAGAGACTTTGTTTCGATCTAAAAAGCATTTGGTTTGATGAGGAATCTGAATGATCCCTTGTAGTAATTGACGTGCTGTCACCGTGAACCATCGTAAGACTTCTTTGAGACTAGCTTCTAAGACACGAGCTCGTGTTTGTGGATTTTTTTCTCGACTGATGCCATACAAGGCACGAATCAATTTGACGGGAAGATGCGACTGAAGGGACGTCATGTTGACGTTGTGTGAGACAGACGAAAAGTGTCTGAGGTTTTTATAGATTTTTTTGTGGAATGAAGTTAAGTCGAGGACGGAGACGTGTACAGGACAGGCCCTCCGTCTTGGCACCAGTGGTGAAACAAGTGGGTACGAAATCGCAAATCATCGGGGGTCGTAGGTTTCAAATCGACGAGGAAATAGGCGTGTGGAGTTTGAGTGGCATCGTCGTACGCCTGAGTCAGCCAAGGCGTTCCTAACTGTTTGGCTAAGACTTGCACTTGCGATTTATCTCGAGGGCTTTTAAACAAGACCACGTAATGCGCATTGAGACTGATGGTGCGATGGGCTTTACTTTCTTGAAACAAATTTTGAGTGATGTAAGCGACACTGGCATTACGACGATGCCCTTTGCGCGTGAACCATAGTTTAATTTCTTCTTCGTCTTCTCTCAACATGTCGTCGAAAATGACCAAATGGGTTTGACGGGAGTCAGAGACGATGCCGTCGTCTTCTTTAGGAATGCCTTCCACAAACACGATGGAATCGCCTTGACTTTCTCGCAAGAGGCTGTACGCCGGTTGCCACTCTTTGTAACACCACACGATGCGCTGAGGTGGTCGATCGATCAAATGATGTTTATGTTCGATCAATCGTTTGACGAATTCGGTTTCGCCTGAACCGCTAGGTCCAGCAATGAGCATGTTAAAGGAATGGCGAAGATACAAAGCCTCCCATCTGGCACGATCTAAGTGTTCGTCGATGACTTTGACAGTAGAAGAAGAGGGAGCAGAGACAGCAGAGGTAGCCATAGTGTCAGGAATGTCACTTGTGACACGAAAACAGACAAGACAAGAGTTTATATATTTTTTTCAGAACACGTTTATTGAATGTTTTAAACATGAACACGAAAGAGAAAAATACATAAAAGCCAAAGGCTTAAGTACAACGATAAAAGGCACATGATAACCATCAACGTGGAATAGAAACAAGTGTCTGTACAACATGTTTTGGGTAATGTTCTGACCAGTTCTATAGGGTGTAAGGTCACACAAGTGTCCTCCCGAAAGGGTCTTTCAGGCATGTCCACAACAGTCCTGTCCTGGGTGACGGGTTCTTCTGGCACCGTCACTAACACTGGTTGAAAAGTAACTTTTTTCCTTGAACAACTCTCGTGCATACTGCGCCACTTCTTGGGTTCAAGCCTCAAAATCCCATTCTTTCCAGGCACGGACATCTGTCCAATGGGGGTGTAAGTCACAAACTACACACACACATCGTCATACACGTCTTGGGTAGCTAAAAGTTGACGAATCTTTTTTTCCCGTAGAGGTCGAGAAGTATCCAGATGAAAATTCAAGGCTTTGAGCAAAAGGAGTCTTTCGTGACCATTTATTTCCATTTGGGTGGTAAGTACTGATCGTAAAGAGTCCACAAGGAATCGGCTGGTAAACGAAATCCTAGAAAACAAGTCACTAAGGCACACACCACTTGTCGACCCAAATTGAATGGATACAGTTCTTCTAACAATCGATGGTAATGATCCACGGTTTGAATATGGTCATTGAGTTCCTTCCACGGAATCTGTTCAATTACATGTGACATAAGTCGTGGCATGGCAGCCTGTTTTTATAGTCTCTTTGTTTCGGAAACAATACACGTACTTTCTAGCCAGAGATCTTCGTTCTCCAGTGGGGAATCTAAATCTTGCATACTGTAACCGAAACGTCAGAGTTTGTTTAGAAGTGTCCTCTTCCGCTAAGTAGATTCCACGTAAAATATGTTGGTAATCCTTTAACTTGTCTTCCTCAATGCGTTGCACTAGGTGAATCTCGAAGTAACCAAAATGATGAACACGTGGATCATCGGGGCCCTGGACGTATTGAACAAGGTCTGACCACTGAAACAATTTCTGACGAATCAGTTCTCTTATACCATTCAGGTACCAGTGGTTAAAGATCTGGTGACGTAACGGATGCAACTGTTCTTTACGTTTGACTTGTATTTTGACCAGCTCTCGGTAAATGTGTTCTCTCAACTCCACAGGCAAAGCACGAATATTCTCTTGTAAAATATCCATGAATAGGTCATACTAAATCCTCTTTTGTCTGACACAATAAATGTACTGTTTGCACAGACATGGTTTTAATTCATTGTCGAATCTAAATCGTTTAATCACTAATTTACACATTACAATTCGTTCAGAAGTTTCCTCTTTCACTAAGTCGACATTGCGTAAAAGATGTTGGTAGTTCGTTAACTCTTCCTCTGGAATTGGATCAAGTAAGTTTACAATGTAGTAGATAGAATTATCAATACCAAACCAATTCTTTTTAAAACCAGGAGGTCGTTGATCAATGTCTGTCCAATGGAACACTTTCAACTCAATCAGTCCTTGTATAGCATTCAGGTACCAGTGGTTCAAACACCGGTGACGTAACGGATGCAATTGTTCTTTACGTTTCACTTGTATTTTGACCAGCTCTCGGTAAATGCGTTCTCTCAATTCCACAGGCAAAGCACGAATGTTCTCTTGCAAAGTATCCATGAATAGGTCAGTCCGTACAATTCACAATCTTCTCCTAGAGCAAAAGTAATCCACATAGCGAGTAATTTCTGACCACTACCATTCAGGGTAACGTCCAAGAATCTCACTGAACTCTTTTGATGTAAACGGTCTCGAGTGATATAATAGGACGAATGCACACTTGACCCAGAGAAATCTAACACACTGATTGACTTTTTTCACTTTCCTCTTGTGAATTTCTCGGCACAAAAGTTCTACAGTTATCCATTGAGATTTCACTCTGGCAAGTCCCTGCCAAACTTCCTTGTAAATCTTCTCTTGCAGTTCTTTAGGTAATGATTCAATATCGCTTTTGAAATGAAGTTTAAATACTGGTCACTTTAAAGTGTTCATCCTCTCCAGATTGCAAGGCTTCTTTCAATACCCCAAAGTTGACCACACGACTGGTACGATAATTCAGAGTCAATCCTTTCACTTTACACTTCGTGTGCACTTGTCCTTGTGGGTCCCGGTATTCGTAGCCATAATTGTTTGGACCGCCACTGACGAAACTTAGAATCATGTCGTCGGGATGCTCGTCTGTCCAGGCTCCTAAACGGTCTCCTTCGATGTCAGGGTGCTGTTGATTCGGGTGATGGATGTAAATGCAACTGTCCGTGTCAAAGTACAGAACGCGTTCCCCTAACAGTTCTAAAGCTTCGTACAATTTTAAGCGAGCATGAACTGTCACGTAAGCCGCAATGATAACATTTACAAAAGGGTCGTCTTGTACAAAGTCCAGATCTTCTTCGTAATTGACCAAGATCAAATCCTCGCGAACGACGTCCACGTGTTTCATGAATTTGGTTTTGTCGTGAATCATCTGAAAGTAGCGGGAAGGTTCTGTCAAATACTCCGTCTTGGGTAAACCCTGAAGTTGTGCCATTTTACCCCACAAGCAATTTAACATCACTTTGGCAAACGATCGCCTGCCTTCGTTTTTCTCGATGTGATCTAAAGTAATGCCTTCTTGTGCTCAGTATTTCTCTTTGAATGTGTTTTGGTCTTCGAGAGTGTGACACCAGGAAGGATAGCCACTGGCTTCTTGTTTCAGTTTCAAAAAGGCATCCACGTAGTCGGCGAAAATGCCTTTCTGCGTGGGGTCACCCTTGTGGTATTGTTCTGTCTTGGGAAAGTGACAAATTTCGTACACTTCTAACAGTTGATATCCCATGTCCAGAGCTTTGAACAATTCTACGCTGACCCAGGTTCCCGTCAAAGCCCGTTCTTCCTGGGTGTGCTGACAAGGCTGATCTTGGTTGCACGTTTCGGCACAAGTACGGCAAAAAGGAAACATCAGTTTGCCTTGGCAATGGTGAGGTAAGACGGGATGGTACAAGTCCTTGGGAGGCAAAACTTTGCACTTGATCAAGCCTTCGTATTGTCGAATGTTTTTCAGGTCGATGTGTTCCGTGAACAATTGTGGGTGCCCTGCAGGAAAGCGACACTATTTGTATACGTAGGGATACAGCGAACACACGTCCAAGTATTTGATTTCTTCTCCTTTCTCTTCGTCGGCTTGGTACAGCAAACAGGTGGCATTGGTCCTTCCTCCGTACAAACTATCCCTCGGATTCAGGGGGTCCATGAACTGGTAACTTTCCACGAGGCGTTTAATTCGGGATCAGTTTTCAAACGGTGATCGTATTCGTGTTCCCACATTTCCACCACTTGGTATCCTTCCTGTTCTAACTTTAGGCGTCGCTGACAAGTGTCCTGGTACAAGTCTTCCATGGTTCGTTGTAAAAACTGATTTTTAGTGCTACGGTCAGGGTAACAGACGGGACATCCGTGAAATAAGCAACCGTTAAACTCGTACACGATCTTTGGGTTTTCTAAGTCCCAGCCATCGACCGAATGCGTTCCGATGGTCTTTTCGCCCCCTCCATTGCGGGCATGCTGAATCCATTTGTCTTCCTTGTCGCACAAGTAACGTAACCAGCGTAGGGCTTTGACCGAGTATTGACGTTTGACATAGTTGGTCGTTTGAAGACTGATGACAGGCACAGTGTTTTCAGGCATGAATCGTTGCCGGTACACTAAGGAACACGCTTTGGCAATGGTGCAAGCTTCTTTGAAAGGATCGACCCCTCCGTGTTCCATGAACAGTTCTCGAAATTTTCCACAGCAACGCCGTAAAATGTCCACGTCGGAACGACAATATTTTAAAATTTCTTCCTGAAAGTCGAAAGGGTCCGAGGCGTGAGCCGGGACCAAGCGTAGAAAGCTTCTCGTTGTTCGGTACGCATGTTGTCGGGGTCGTAGTCTTTAGCCTCAGGCAAATGGGGTAGAACGGCGTGTTGATTGGCTTCCGTATTGAAAAAGTGTGGAAAGTACCCTTTAGCCATTTCTGTCATTCCAAATGTTTTAGGCATTCGGCTCAAAGGCATGGCCAAGTAACTCATCGAATCTTTAAACTGTACTTGTCCCACTTGCATGAAAATGATTTTGGCTCCAATCAAAGTGACTTTAGGACGCTCGGTGCCTTGTTCCGTATAGTATCTCAAAAGAAACTGTCCATCGTATCCGGAGAAATTGTGAGCCATCACCGTGGCATGACGATGACAATCTCCATAACGTTCGATGTCCTCTTGGCTCCACGTCTTGTCGATGGGGTCTAAGACCCATTGTGCGAAATCGGCTAGCGTGTTCGGTGCTCGAAAGATTTTTTAACGCCTTCCAGGAATCTTACTGCAGTGAGGGCAATGACTGAAAATAGGTTCTTGAATGCACTTTTCGCACGCTCGATGAGCCACGCAGAAATTAGGAATGTGAATGCCGGTCTCTTGCATGCATTCGAAATCGAAAAAGATGAAATTGCCTTTCTTCTTGTGACCGTCCTCTTTCTCTGGCTGGGATTGGTATTTTTGCACGTAACATTGGTCTTCCAAGTCCACGATGTGGTGACAAATGTGACATTTTTTCTTTCCTGAACATACGTGTGCCTTGGTACTATTGGTACGTATGCCTTGTCCACACGTAGGGCACAATCTCAGGAGTTGACAAACACATTTCTTCTGTGAACCTTGCGTCTTCAAATGTTGTTGGTAACAGGCAGGGCTGACAAACGTGCGCAGACAAGTTGAACAATGCACTGGTTCTTGTCCTTCGTCCAGACAGGGTGGAGAGGCCAAACATCCTGAGTATTTCAATCCACAATGCTTGTGTTGCTCTCGATTGTTATAACCATAGTCACATTTCTCACAATAATAAACATATCCCAGGAATCCGGTGATACTGGTAATGGTATCAAAATGGTCATCGTGATAATAGACGTGAATGTATTTTCTATCCTTAAAATCTTGGCCTCGAAACAACAGAGGCCCGCGTACTTCTTGAGGGTACACTTTCACGGTGTAGCGTGGAGCTAGGATATCTTGCAATTTTTGCATTTCAGGAATGCCACAGGGTGTGTCTTTGGGCAAGTCGGCTTGTTGCAACAGGAGTTCTGCTTCGTTTCGTTGTTTGGCTCGGTCCGATTTTCGAATATTCTCCTAGGCTCTTTTCCATTCTACCGTGTCGTTTTTGTTGGCATAGGTTCGTCCCACCACAATGGCACGGGCTAAACACATCTGGTCCTGAGGGTTGTTAATTCGGACGAGGCTTGTTTTGGTGTTGCGAAGGTCGTTCACCAATAAGACCTTTTTGCGGCCAGTCCCTTGAGGAGGAAAGACGTAGGTCATATCCAGTGTGGCTTTTCCATCGGTGATGTCAAACTGGTCATTGGATTGTTGCACGTGTTGAATCTTGTCCATGACTTTGGAAGCGGTCAATTCTGCAGGGCTGTTAAACTCGATCCAAACAGGGGATATCAAACCGTCGTGTTGTATGGAAAGTCTCAAGCGATCGTCTTCTTTGGGTTGACATTGTCGCTTGAGTGTGGCAAGCGAAGAATCCCACATCTCGGTGATGAACCCTTCTGCTTTCTCTAACGGTACTTCGGACTTGAAATCTTTAAACTTCACCGTGTATTAGTAAGCCGTGGTTCTAAATTTTCTAGAGGGACGCTTTTCCGTCTCTCGATGTCATAGTACTTTTCAGGGTTAACTAAGGGTGGTGAACTTTGTTTAGAGGGTTTGGATTCTGGTTCACTCATGTCCTCTTCAAAATCACTGGCATGAATTTGTGCCAAGACTTCAGCCCTGGTACGAGGCGATAGATCACGTTTCTGCCTCTTACTTTCTTCTTTCTTCTTAAATGAATTGGATCGTTTCATCTTGATAGCAAAAAGTCAAATGACTAAAGTTTAAACACCATGGACTAATTTATAGTCATGGCAGACCAGCGTATATAAAAGGGTATGTGTCTTGTCCTTCCACTATTCATTTCACTCTCAAACCGAGCACAACGATGGAAGAGACTACCCAGATCGAACGTTTCATCAGAGCTTTGCGAGGGGTCATTAGAAAATTCTCTTCAGACCAGCCGACGGACTACTCTCCTTCCTTGCGAGATAAAAGTGAAGATACTTGCTATATCTGTCAGAAGAAAGGGCATTGGTCTTCAGAGTGTCCAGACCGTCAAAAAAGAAAAACAGGGGTTAAAAGAGACAAAAGTCAAGATACCTGTTATTATTGTCAAGAAAAGGGACATTGGTCTCCAGATTGCCCAAAAAAGAAAGAAGAGGAGCCAGAAGAAGAGAGGGATTCTTCAGAGGAAGAAGAAGAGGAAGAAAGCAGACAGGTGAAGAAAAAGAAACAGGAGAAGAAAAGAAGAAGGGAAGAAAGTGAGGAGGAAGACGAGGAAAAGACTGTGATGGTGAAGAAATTTAAAAACCAGATAGACTAAATAATGAGACAGAAGAAGTGTATGAACCTTTTAAAGTGATTTGTTGAGAATTGTGAATTGGATTGTAAATATTTATAAAAGAATAAATTAGGTATAAAAGGCAAGTATTTTTGAGTTTTGATTTTAAAATAAGAACGTACACTCACACACTCATACACACGTACTATAGGGGTAAAATGGGCTATTTTTTTTTTGAGTTTGAATGGATGTTGGCAATTGAAAGTCTATCTCTTTTCGAGAGACGTGGGTGGCCCTGAAAAGGGCCTTTTTTGGTGTAGGGGTGAGTTTAAGCAATCAACTTTAACTGTCTCAAGCCTTTGCCACGGCCAAGGCCTACTTCTGGACTGCGTACTGTTGATGATGATGATGATTTGGTTGAAATCACTAAGGGTGGCACGGTAGGCTTAGTCACAGGGTTGGCGTGTTTAGCTCGGGAAGGTCGTATTCTCTTCGGTCGTAATAAAGAAGTCTGATACATTTGTTTCAGACTTCTTAATTCCGCTAAAATGTCTAACAGTACCGTGACCGTTTGATTTTCACACCCTTGTTTCTTTGCTGCTGCTTCTTCTTGTTGTTTTTTTCTTACCTCTTCTTCTTGCTGTTGTTGCTGTAGGAGAAAAGCTTTTTCCGCTTCCTTTTGCTGTTGTATAAATTTCTCCAATTCTTCTTTCTGCATCTGTCTAAAATTCTCCAAGTGCGGTAATGACGAAGGTGACGAAGGTTCCGGAACAAATTCTTGCGAGGTAAGAAAATCCACAAAATCCCAATTTACCTCTTCTGAAAGTAAGTCCGGGTTCCCTTGGGTGGTCTCCACTGCTGGTGCACCCCAATTGATCGTTTTCTGAGTTTCCGTCATGTTGAATAACTGTCGCATGAATTGACTGCGCACAGGCGCTAGCGAATCTATATAGACCACGTGACGTCACAAACTGCTCTCTTCGGATTGGATGCTTGCTGACTGAATTTTATAACGCGTGTTTGGATTGGTCAATGAACTCAATCCGTTTCAATCCTTCCTCTACCTATAAATAAGCGCAGTTCACTGCATTGATTCACCTGTTCTCGGTGCCTCAGCATGTGGACTGACGTTGAATCTTCCACCCTTGTGTCAACAATGATGTTCAGGACGGACATACCGATGTATGTCCGATCCGAATGGACAGTGTCCATAGTACCGCCACCAGCCTGTGGATACGTAGGATTTACGTGGAAAGGCAAGGATGCCTCAAAAGAGTGTTAGTGTATGGTCCTACCATTAGACGAAGCCTAAGGACAAGAAGAAGTCACAGATGCCCTTTATGTTAAGGGCATATATAAACCCAAAGGCCCTTTTCAGGGTCATCCACATCTCTCGAAAAGAGATAGACTTTCAAATGCCTACCCCTTTTTATAATTTTTTTATTTTTAAAAAAAATCCAATGTTAAATTCCCCTTGTCCCTAGAATTGCTATTTTTTTTCTCCCATGTTCAATTCTCCTTGTCCCTAAAGTAGTCTTTTTATCCCATGTCAAATTCCCCTTGTCCCTAGACAGACCCACACTATAGTCCCATGTTCAATTCCCATTGTCCCTAGAGTGACCCAGCAATTTTCCCCATGTTAAATTTACATAGTCCCCAGAGTGACCCAGGGGTGTTTTTAATGGTAATTCCCAATGTCCCTAGGGTGACCCCATTCACTACTTCCGTGACCCTAGTATCTTAAGAGTGTAATAGTTGCATAGGTTCTGGAAACAGATATTTACGTATGTATTGACAATTATTAATAATAATCTTAATAATAAGACTTAAATGATGCTTATGGCGTAATTTCTCAGTGACTGATGGGGTTTCAACGTTTCTGGAATATTTCTGTAACTTCACGTTGTTCGGGCTACGTCAGATGAATAGGCAAAATGAGTAGCGTACACGGTGACGTCGGTTGCAATATATATATATATATATATATATATATATATATATATATATATATATATATATATATATATATATATATAATTAGGCAATCAGTTTCATTCCGATTTTTTATTCATTCAGACATATAGTGTTGCTGTTGTAAATCTTCAGACGTGTTTAATGTTGTACTTAGATATTATTGGAGAGGAAAACCTTTGTTTGGACTGTTCAGTGTAAATAGAAAGTGCTCATTATTTGGACTATACTATTATTCTTGACAACGCCAAGGTTCTCAGAGAACCAGTACATTTTAGGTTTTGAAATGTATAAGGAACTTTTCGTTTATTTAGGACTTTCATAGACCTCTGTAAGGATTAGTTTGGTTACACTTCATAATACATTAAGTTCCTGTTGCATTTTCATGGATAACTTTGATAATTATATTGTTTGTCAAATTTGACAAAACATGATGGGTTTTTTCTCTTGATTTTTACTCTGAACCACGTCTTATACTCTGTGAACTATGTTGCTCTGCTCATATCAGGGTGTACAAAATAACATTCCAAGATAAAATACGATTCAGATTTAAAACAGAGTATCATTCTTAGTCTTTAAATTATCTAAATTGATGATATGAGGCTAATAAAATAATTGGAACCCTTGCTTATTGTTGTTATTTTCATCTTCTATTTACATTCCTGATTTCAATAAAATTATAATATCCGTTTTGCGAAATGGTATGATCCTTTAATATTCTTTTGTTTATTCCCATTCGTGCGTAAATTCATAGATTGTGTAACTATCCTATAGGTCTAGCTTTATTCATTCGTTTATTGTTCTTTTTTATTTTTTCATTAATTTTATTATTACGCCTACTCATTACCTACCAACTTGTATGCAACGACCTATGTAAGCTACATCACGATCAATTTCCCGAAAAATGTGAAAATATTTTGTTGCCAAAGCATTAAAGTCAGATATGATGGCCATGCACTCCCTCGGCAATTCTCTTCCGTCTAAAGTCTGTAAATCAAGTATGGATGCGACTCCACCAGGTCGAGCGATTACGTGTGCCATCTTCCGAAGTCACAATTTCAATGTTGAAGTGTTTTAGGGATGACGTGAGAGAATTTTTGAAGCCTTTCTTCAGACCACCCGATATGGCTTTCCTTCCTTCAGCTTGCCAGAGATGATCTTAGTGTCATGACTCTATGGTCTTAAACTAAGAAACAGAAAAAAGCGAAAACGAAGTTTGTTAAAATTCAACAAATAATTTTCCCCTAAAATACAAGGTGAAAATGTAAAAGGCACACACCGTATTGTGAATTAAATCCCAAGGAATCCTAAAATATATCACACGTCCAAATATTAGAGTGTTCTGAATGAATCCAGTAGTGGTCCGAATGAATTTTAATAATGACTGTATTGATGTGCCAATAGCCTTGAATGAGCTGATGTGCCAACGGTCTTGATGTTTCACAATGATATTAACCAGAATGTCTTTGAATGAATTTACAATAATCCCTAAATAGTGTTAAGTCCAAAACGGTCAATTCCAACGAATTCCATCTTTATAAATCCAACGAATAATTTCGATAAATGATTCCTCTGAAATTATGACTGAACACAACTAAAAGACTGATATTAAGATTGGAATGCATAATTGTTCACTTCTTCCTTATATACAGACTGTCAACTGCCATATGACACAATAAAATGCCTTGGACCTAGGTTATTTCCAATGGAATTTGCCCTGAAATGTGTAAGTAAGGTCAGGTCTGTTTAATTAAATTCTAACAAAGAACCTGGAAAACATCAAGTAGAATATGTTGTGTTTTTTTTTTTCCAGGGAAAAAATAATGTTTTGAACTCAAATACAAACACACATGATGCTATTAAAAGGTCGTTATCTTAAAATATGATTGACATTCATGGACAAAAATAGCTGTGTAATATGTTGTTTACTAATAATTATTACTGCCTACAATCAGGGACACATGTTAAACGCACACTACATATACATAAAACATTAGGTAGTCGTTCATCTGACATTCTGGTGACAAGGCCTGCTCATCTCATATGTAATTTCATCAGTAGAGTATGGATGTTTGGAATGCCTGCCCATGCGAGAACCTCAGTGTCTTGGACCTTGTTCTGCCTTCCTATCCTTATCAGTTTTCTCAGACAGACCACGTGAACACGATTCGTTTTCTTGGCATGATGTCTGTACACCGTCCAGGTTTCCTAAGTATACGGCATGGTCGGCAACACAATGGCTTTGTTGACCTTAAGTATTGTTTGTTGCAAAACACTTTTTTTTTGCATTTCACAAAATGGATTATATGCACATGTAGCTATATTATTGTTTTCTGTCTGGAAGGTCACATATATCTAACTATGTAATGCCAGTTCCCTTTCATCTTCTTTACATATTTATAGTGTGTGTGTGTGTGTGTGTGTGTGTGGATTTCCCAATGCTTCCTTTCTTTTTTCACCTCACTGTGTTGATCTTATTTGTAAAATGGCGCACTACATGATTGCAGTATTGCTGTGTAACTGTAGTATGATGGGTCTATGGCCTGCATTATTGTGTTACAGTAGTATGGTCGGTCTATGGCCTACATTATTGTGTTACAGTAGTATGACCGGTCTATGGCCTACATTATTGTGTTACAATAGTATGGTCGGTCTATGGCCTACATTACCAATAAACTATTGTCATTTTCATTGACACTGTAGTCTGACAAAGGCTACACTTTCTTTAGCAATTCTGGTTTTGGTTTCACCATCGATTTCTGGACTGCACTGCGAAAGTGCGCTGCCAGAATAGGTGAACTTGTCCACTGCCACGAGGATTTGGCCATTTACTGTGATGGCAGGTTCCACATAAGGTTTTGCTGGCGCAGGTTGGTGCATAAACTTTGTCTTCTTAATATTCAATGTCATACCAAAATTATCACAAGCTGAAGAGAAATCGTACTGTTGTGCATGTCAGACTCAGATTTGGCAATTATTTATGAAGCTGCCACTAAAATCAATTCCAGAACACTGTAAAAATGTTGGGTTTCAAAATCGTTAAAAAGTTATACAGTAAAAGGCATTGTGTGAGTGTGATTTGGATTTTTAACGTAGCTTTAACAACTTTTCATTCATGTTACTACACTGTCGGCAGTGTGGCAGTTTATAGTGATGCCTAGCACTGGGGCATCATGCCGCAGACATGTAGCACGATGCCCCACACAGTCACATTATCCTAACACCAGGCCGACCAGACCTTACACTTACCTCGTAATGCTGAGGACGCTGTTGGTACCATTTTTGTAAGTCTTTGGTATGACTCGGCCGGTGATCGAACTCGATATATAGTCAATACAGTTGCTAATGGGACGGGGTTGGAAGACCTAGTATATAAACATATGTATCAAATAATAGCTACTATGTCAGAAAGATATAACTAACTTGTTGATTCACAGATGTCTTTGTGATTTCCAGTTAACATAATAATGAGGTGACTAATTCGTAACGCACAAGAAGATACACATCTCTAAAAGTGCCAAGGTACATTTATGCTTCACAAAATTAGTTCCGGTATTAATCCAAGTAAATGTAACTTTTCTCCTAAACCTTTTGTAATTCAAGTCTTAAGCAGACTAGAAAGGTTCTTAGTTGTGTCTATAAAACTAATAGTACTTTCGATCATAAGATTTTAGCCCTTAACATATATATTAATCGCATTATAGAGTTGTATTAACTTATGATAACACCAACATTTTGGAGGGGAAAATGGTCAACCATATTAGTAGAGGAGCATCATTTTCCATGGACGTAGAATTGATTATATTACAGATTTATTTATTTATTTCATCCACGTTCCATTCCTGAAGAATTTATTTTATAAGTATAGCACAGATTGCAGAAATGAGAGAGCTGTATTCATCATTCTGGCATCAATCCTTTAGAGAAAGCATCATTACTCATGCTTGAAAACTAACATTTTTGTTTAAAGCAAACGTAGCGCTAAGATACAAGCAATTAAACTGTTGGGATGGAGGTGGCGGTGGAGATGAAATCGGTCTAGATTTTATGACAACATATTTTCTTTGACCCAAAGACTTTGGAAAAGTATTATTTCCCTGATTTGAATAATACAAGAACTAATTATATCCGTCTTATTAGCATTGATGTAAAAAAAATCTGGCTGGTAGGAAAATGTCAGTCCCCCACATCTCTCCCAGCATCAATTGGTCGGTCTCTAAGTGTTGGCAGCTTAAGCCATATGCATGTAGATTTTCATGTGTGCAAAATTCGTTATTGGTTATTTCTTCGTTCTTGATGCACTTGATAAAACTCTTCGTAGATAAAAAGCCACCTCTAAGCCACCTGGGCTTAGAGAATGTCGCAAATTGCGATTTTTTCCTTATTGGCGACAAAATATACCATCTGGCGATCTTTTTGGCAGAACATTTTTGGCTGTTAAACAATTGTATTTACAGTCTTGGATTTGGAGATGAGAACTTCAAAGGCACCATGACGGGAAGCCGGAAGCTTTAATATAAAATTGCATTGGAATCTATTGTTACATAAACAAATCCTTTTCTTCATATTGACAAACCACCCTAACACAGTATTGTTGTAACATAATCCTGTTTTGCTGATGTCTGACCTTAGTACTCTGTGCTACGTGGAATTTCCAGGACATTCTAGAAAAATCACGTGATTGATTGAGTCATTCTGGAAATTCCGAGTAGGCGTTATGACTCATAACCCGACAGATTATATATGTTCCAGAACGGTGTAGAAAATCACGTGATTTTCTGAAAATTAAACGTAGGCGTTATAACGATTATAAAAGACAACCAAGAATTTTTTTCGTTGTCATTCTGCAAGTGTATTCGTGGGAGTGAATAGGTAAGTAAAACATTCATTTTGGTTATCTAGGGGAGCGCTATACTGTACATTGTATATCATCCTGATTGAGGAATACAATTTAAAAGTATATTTGTTATATAATGAATTTCTAAAATATTGATACTATTATTTCTGCGATTAAAAATTACATGCTGAAGGTATACAAATTTCTGGTAAACTTGATTCTGAAAAAATTATTGGTGATTTTGAATCACTGCAAGAACTAGGATCCGATGGTAAATATACATTGCCAGCCGAGTATCGATTCATTAAATTGATTAAACGATTAATGATTCAATCCTTGGCAACCGACGATGACACACAAGTTGAACAATTTGTTTTCCAGCTGGTTATGCATGAATTAGAAGTCCAGCAATTCAAGTCTTTTGTTTATCACCCTTAAATCCACGAGGCTTTAGAAATATATATTAAACTTTAAAACTATTATTCGGTCAATTGCTTTTATACTGTAAAAGATTGGGATGACAGTGTTCATTTACTGTTGTTTGCCGTGAGGGAATCAGTTCAAGAATCGTTACGGTTTAATTTCCATTGAACTAATTTTTGGACACACTGTCTGAAGTTGTTATAAGAGAAACTTCTTGCAAATGAATTACAGAAATTAATCTTCTCGATTATGTTTCTAATTTTAAATACAAGTTGTGTGGTTGCAAGAACTATTCTGCACTCTACTCAGTCAGAAATGAAATTAAGGTATTTTCCAAAATACACACGAAAGGAGTTTTCAGATGGTGACAGAGTTTGGCTCTCTTGCCCATACCATAAAATCCTCTTCACACAAGAACTACGGTCCTTATAAATTTGAAAAAAAGAGAGTGATTTAAATTATATCATCAATACTCCTGGGAGACGAAAACGCAAAGAAGTTTTCCATTTAAATATGTTAAAGGGGTATGTTATTGGAGACAGCCTGTTTAATCATGTAACCAGTTTATTTGTACCCTGTCCCACACAGTGAGGATTTAAGCGTCGGAATGCAATCCGACGGTAATGGCTTTGGAGAAACCAATCTTTAGAATTCAGAAATTATGAATAATCTGGACCAGAACCTACCACATCTGCAGCAACAATAAAAGAATGAACTAAAACAATTATTACTTTAATACAAGCAGTTGTTTCCAGATATTCCTATACGGACAAATAAAATCTACCAAGATGTTGAAACTGTGATTACCTGTGGAACAGCAAAGAAAATGTCTGCATTCGTGACTCTAGATAGACTGTATCACTATAAAGAGATGTCGCTTGGGATGAAGGGTTCGCCTTGTACTTTTCAACTTTTAATGAACATGATAAAATATGGTCAAGGTAATTGCGATAGTAGAAGATTAAAACCTAACTACATAAGCCATAACTAAGTATTTGTTTTAAGAGGGGTATGCATTATATATATATATATATATATATATATATATATATATATATATATATATATATATATATATATATGGAACAACACCTAAACACACACATACATCATGCATACACGCATACTAAAGATCTGCAGATAGATATATATATATATATATATATATATATATATATATATATATATATATATATATATATATATATATAGAAAGAGAGAGAGGGTTTCATATACCTTCACATGGATTGACGTGATGCATCCTACCACATACTTAATTACAAACATACACAATACATAATAAACCTCACATGTAATTTTATTGTACTACGAGCTCTGAAAAAACAAAACTAGCAAAAGCTGAAGCAAATAAACAAAATATGCATAGGATGAATTAACATTTTTCTGTCAGTTTTAAAAAGTGCTTGCCAGGCATAAGTTAGGACTAATGAAAACTATTTCCACATAGAACATTTGTATTTATTAAAACTTTTTAAGATAAAGTTTTTACAAACATTAAAAAGCACCTGCTCTTGTGTTGTTTTGGAAACGAGTACCATTAAAATGCTATAGCTTTACCTGACTGTTTTTGATCTTAGTATTCCCATGAATATTTACATCACTAAAAGGATACTTAAAGAATTTTGCTCTTTGAAGGTCAAGCAAATAAAGAAGGGCTAATACCGTATAGATACTATTGCTGTTTTGACAAACACACCTGAGTACTCTCAAATGCAGTTATTTTGTGTTTTGTTAGTGTTAATTGGGTCAAAGAAATGTCATTCCATGAAACAAAACTATAGTTTGACACGACAAATGAATGGTATGTGAGATGTTATCAAATTGTTTCAAACTGACTATTTTGAGGTTTGCACACGTATTACAGTTAAATGTTTGATAAGTAGGTAGTCTATTTGCATGCGGTCTCTAGAATATTTAAACTTATTCTGAAAATCATCACAAAATATTTTTTTCGAATAACGGCCCATATGAAAAGGCAGACGTATTATGTTCACCCTATGAGCATTACATTTTTCCTTGTATTCATGAAGGCCAATACTTTTAATCACGGATATTGCTGAAATTACATTTCCCTTTATCTCTATAAGGACCTAAAATGTTGTTCCTGTAGTTTTAGTGTTACATTTCCCTTTGTCAATATAACAACCGATCATGTTAATCCTATGATCTAATGTTAAATTCCCATTGCCCTTATTACATTTAAGATCAAAATGGCGGTCGTAATGTTAAATTCCCTTTGATGGTACAAGGACCCAGCTGTCCGGATAGTATGTTGCATTGAGATTTTGTGCTGAAACCTTGCTGAATGTTTAGAAGATTAATATTTCCTGAATGCAAGAAAATGTAGTTCGAATTTAGGTACCTTGAATTGAAATATTTGTATAGCACAAATTTCACTTAACTTGTGTCGCGATAAATGTTTAACACACACACACACACACACACACACACACACACACACACACACACACTTTAAGGACCTTGAAGTTATTTATGAAGCTGCTATCAAAATCAATCCCAGGATAATTTGAAAGTGTTGTGTTGCAAAAGCATTGAAAACCGTACAGGGCATTGACTGAAGCATATACAAGACAGTTGCTGATGGGAAGGTGGTGCAGCAATTCGTACATAAACATGTGTATCAAATAATGATTATTATGTCCCAAAAATATAATTAGCTTGTTGATTCACAGATGTCTTCGGATTTCCAGTTAACGAAATACGAATAATGAGGTGACTAATTCGTAATGTGTAAGCAGTCACGTCTCTAATAGTACACAGGTACATTTATATTTCAAAAAATTAGTTCCGGTCTTAATACCGGCAAAGGTAACTCTTATAAACTTGTGCAATTCAAGTCGTAAATAGAATAATAAGGTTCTTAGTAATGTCTATAAAATAAATATGACCTTCATCCACGCTCCACTCCTGAAGATTTTAATAAGAACAGCACATACTGCACAAATGATCAAGCTGTCGTTATTATTCTGATACCAGGCTTTGAAAGGAAAAATTCATTACTTATTCTTGTAGATTAAACTGTTGGGATGGTGGTTGGGGCAAGATGGGTTTGGGATTTTGTGAAAAAATATTTCCTGCGTCCCAAACACTTTGACAAATTAATTTTGCTCTGATCTGAATGATAAAAGATTTAATTAAAGCCGTCTTATTAGCTCTGAGGTGAAACAAAACTCCTGGTTGGAAGGAAACTGCCTGTCCCCCCACCTCTCCTAACATCAAATGGTCGGTCCTTAAGAATGTTGAGATTTAATTATATACATGCATGGCTCCTCACATAAGGGCAAGGGGGGGGGGGAGCACTCGCGCCCCTCTCCCAACCCAGATTTGATTCTAAACATGTTTTGGCGCATATCCGTAAAAGTTAATATCTGACCACTACCTGTTTGTCCCGCCTCCCCCCGCTGCGAGCGCCAATGTATACATGTATATTTTCGTTTATGCAATATTCTTTATTGGCTTCTCTTCTTTTTTGTTGCACTCAATAAAATTGTTCTTCGTAGCTAGGAGGAAGACACTCATTTTAAGTACTCCAGTCACTTAGGAAAGAATCTGTGCTCTCGACGTTACTCTTAATGTCCTCGATTCTGCCATTTGGTCACACAATAACCCTTTTTGTTTTATTAAAAAAGTATTCCTTTGGTTAAAAACGTTGACTTCTACTATGCATGGTGCCGCTGTTTCACACCTCTCTTTGTAAAAAGACTCAGAACTTGACTTGACCTGGAAAATTAAACTTACTGTTTGGGCGTGTCGCTACGTTCATTTTCATTACACGAAAAAGGGTGTGCCTTTCATTTTCAGTTTCAAGTAATCTTTTGTTAAAATTTGGTACACATGCTTACAAAAAATAAACCAGGTGCTACTGAACAATTACTAATGACGAAGTAAACAATAACTTAAATAGCATTCAGGATTATTTCACCAGAGATAAATTACTAACATATATTGTATCAAACAGGAGTGCATTTTTCGAAAATATCTGTGTAATTTATGATTCACAGATGTTCATAATGTGACCTCAGATTGAAAAGTGTCAACAGTTAAAATATATTCTAATCAAATTATAGAGTTGTATTAATTTATGATAACACTGACAATCAATCTGGATGGAAATTGGTTAACCATGCTTGTGGAATGGCATCATTGTGGAGTGGCATCATTTTCACTGGATGCAAACGTAGACCTTATTATTTTATTGCCTCACTTTGTTGATTTATTAAGTTTTGTATCCACACTGTTTTGTCTTCGCTTCCGTTACAGATAGCATCCTCAGTCTAGACATTTTTTGACATGGGTTGAAGAGGAAGTTAAATCTAATATGTTACAAGACACTTTTATACTACCTACATTGAAATTGATATTGCCCCCACTATTTTCACATTCATTACTGAGAAAAAGGTCGACATTATTCAGTTCTATAACGTTCGTTAAGTTTATTTCACGGTTTATTTAAACTTGTGATCAGTTCGGACATATAACGTGATTTTCTAGCTGAATTTCTTCTGCTTGGTATGCATTGCGTCTCCATTATTGTGGCAAGTATAGAAAATAACATAGATTTTATGTTTTTTATTACATTGTGGGTATGTGGGATATAAATCTGTGTAAAGTTAAAAAAGACTATTTACATTATTTACATAGGATCGCATTTACTGAAAATTAGGATTACATAAGGATGCTGAGAACAGCTGGAGTCAATTGTTCTGTAATAGCATCAATGCCTGATAACGACTGGCTGGATGGTTGATACTGGGAATGTGAAAAGAACCAATGATTTTGGGGGAAAGTTAGACCGACAAGGAAGCTTTTTTTGAGTCCTGATTAAATGACTAAAATTGGTAATTCTGCACAACTTTTAAAAAGCTGAAATTATGTGAGGGGGTCCATTATAAAAATAGAACTCTTTAAAAAATATCCGTGAATAATCTAACAATCTAATTGTTTATAAATACTGAAAATTCAGTCCTTCTTTAGTTCACCGTGGAAAAAGTTACTTTCTTACATTCATTAAAGTAATTTCTTGCAAATTCGAAGTATTGTAGTTTATAAATGTACATATTTGTCGGCTTGTCCATCGCCTTTTGTGCAATAAATTAATCTTGCGAAAACGTACACATTTGGCATGGCGAATATTTCTGGCGGAAAAAGAAAAGAGAATTTGCTGCACAACTTTAAAGCGAATTTGCCCATTTTCGTGGCATTTTAACACATGTAAAGTGCCAAATATTTGCCTCTAGTAGTTACCGAGACAGAGACTAAAAATAAGCTGATTTGAATACTCGCTAAAGCTAAAAATTGTACCAATTATAGCCATAAATCGACAGTTAACACTCTGTGTGAACAATTCCTAATCGCAATGTCCTGAGTTAAAGAATTAGTCAACTCTACAATACTTTATACTTTAATAACAATTCATAAATTTGATTTCATGGCTTTTGTGTTTAATTGTTTCGTCTAAAAAACTCACAGTTGACCTCATTGGAATCCACTGAAACTCACATGAAGTAATGCCACCTTGAATTCTGTTCCATAAACTTGGTTTTGATTCATAGGTAGACCTTTGGGCTTCCAAATATGAACTTCTATTGGTTTTCTCTAAAATATTCAAAAGAATTGCTGATGCAAATTTTTTTTAACATGAATGTATTTAAACCCAGGATTTATTTAAAACAAAATCACCATTTGCTTTCTTGTGGAATATTTATCCCTCACTGATCTCAGACGATATTAAATTTGTTTTGTTATTTGTGAGATTTTTGAAAGCATGAATCAAATTCATATGATGAATCAGATTAACTTACAATGGTTATTTTGATTTCAATAGTATTAGACTTTTCGAAATTTAAATAAATGCTAAAATATAGCTTTAATATTGCTATTTTCCAATGTGTCTTTTAATGTTTAGCTGTTTTCTCTGTGTCAAAATTATGTTTATTTTATATAACCAAAATAATATCTTTTGGACAAAACAATTGACCCATAGTTGTAATAATATGCTTTAGGAGATTTATCTTGTATACAATAATGCATACTATATTTTAGTGAAACATATGTACGTATGGTTGTCAGTGGATGTTTGCTTCTGGTTAAGAAAAGGACAAGTGGCGAAATATGTTTTGGTGAATGCTGTGGTGAATGTTTGTTCCACCCCAGGCCCAGCTCTGCAAAGTCATTCGAAAAAAAAAGCATAAATACTGCCTATCTAATTAAAATTTCTGAGTACCTGGATAAAACCTAAAATATAGTTAAGGAATAAAAGTTACTTCTTAATATATGTAGTGTACACTGCGACTAACACGTTTATTTTATCCCGGGGTTACAAGATCAGCAATAGAGTGGAATCCAGTAGGGTGTCCAGAAATGGCAAGAAAAATATATATTTTCATAATTACGTATTTTAAAGATTTCAGTGGGTGCATCCCAGAATGTACAAATGACAGATGTATTAATCAAGCCGACAGCAAACCTTTGGAGGGGAAACATGTCACCTATGCTTTTAAAACTAACACATTTGTTTAAATAGGAAGTAGAACTAAGATGAAGCATATTTATGTGCGCAGATTTATGTATGAACTGGTATATCTTCATTTTGCGCAACATTCGTTATAGGTATCTTGTTTTCTCTTTACGGTCAATGAATTATTCATATATTTAAGTATACTAATAACATATAAATTAAGAGAACGCCCCACCCTTTCCTGTATCTCTTTCCTCCGTCTTTTTGTCTCAAAATGCCCCTTTTCTTTGAAATAAAAGTGTCGTCTATTTTAATTAAAAACTACTTGCCCGTTTTTTTACACGGTGTGGTCCTAAGACACATACCTTGGTAAGAGAAAAAAAAAGAAGAACTTGAACTGGAAAACTGGGCGTTTATTGTTTGCCGTTACTTTCATTTTCATGACACGGAAAGGGGATTACCTTTCCATCTTCGCGAACAAGTTCAGATAATCTGTCGTTATAAGTTGGTAAATATACATACAACATATAAAACAACACGCTCTAATGAGTTTCTAGATGACACTATATTAAACAGTAATAAAAATAACATACAAGATGATACACACACAAAGCAAATTAGAAACATACATTAATTGGAATCGAAACAGAAGTACATACAGCAAGACATACAAAAGACAAATTACAAATATTGAACAGAGAGAGAGAGAGAGAGAGAGAGAGAGAGAGTCCAAAATGTTATTTTCAATTATTGTATAGATGCTCAGATATGCTTTTACATTGTTTTATAGTTTTGTTTTTGAAATTGTTATGTATCAGAAATATCCTTCGCTTAAAGACGATATTTATTTCAACAAAAGCATACGATATAAAATGATGGTAGAATATATTATATCACTGACGATCTGACAGTACGAAGACAGTATTTACATTAAACTTATCTTTTTGAAAAAGAACATATCTGTGACAATCACAATAGGTACATACCTGTGACTGACAAAATCAGTACATACCTGTGACTGACAAAATCAGTACATACCTGTGACTGACAAAATATGTACATACCAGCGACTTTCAGAATAAATACATACCTGTGACTGTAAGAATAAGTACATACATATGACTATCAAAATAAGTACTACACACCTGCAACTGTAAGATTAAGTGCATCTAGTGAAGTACTTATTTACTATTGTACTCATAATTATGTAGGGCAACATAACCATTTCTATGATGATAAAATAAGTTAAACTTACACTTTTGTTACCGTGCTTTTTGAAAAACATCGTAGATACTATAAATGGCTCTGTAGCCGATCCATCTGTCAATGACTTCACCGACTTCTAAATAACTGGATGGAAACGTGTTTCCTTTTGGCGAGGATGACGGAATTCCAATTACAGTGACATTTTCTAAAGTTTATAAAACCAAACTTTCCACGTGATTGAGTTGCCTTTAGGGATCGGTCGATAAATTGCAAATGCACTGACAGTTTTAGAAAGTTTTCTTTTTATCCAAATGTTTCACGTTTCACGTAGAAAGGAAACACATACTGTTGTTAAGAGCCTATGCTATTAAAATAAGTAACAGAAAAGAGTGAAAAGCATCAAGATTTGTAAATTTCAACACATAATTTATTTCCATGGAATGAAAGTGTAAATTTCAACCTCATCGTAGATTTGATTTGTTCTTTGAAACAAGTGCTCATATTCAAGTAACAGATATTTTAGTGCATTCTTTTCGTGTTGCTGCAGATGTGAAAGTTTCTGATCCAGATTATTAATAAGTTCTGAATTCCGAAGATTGGTTACTCCAAAGTCACTACAGTCCGATTGCATTCCATCGCTTAAATCCTCTCTGTGTGGGACAGGTATAACTAAATTGATTGCATGATTACCTTGACTATCTCTATCAACATACTCCTTTAACATATTCATATGGCAAAGTTGTTTTTCTTTTCACCTCCCATGAGTATTGATGATATAATTTAAATCACTTACTTTCTTTTCAACTGTGCAAGGATCATAGTACTTATCCTGAAGAGGATTTTGTGGTATGGGCAAAAGAGCCAGAACTCTATCACTAGACTGAAAACTCATTTCCTTTGTATTAGTTTTATTTTTTACTGAATAGATTGCAGATTAGTTCTTGCAACCTCATAAGACTTTGAAAACTTGTATTTAATATCGGAAACATATCGGAGAAGAGTAATTTCTGTATCTTCATTTGAAAGAAGCTTCTCATTGAACAATTTCAATGGTCCACGCATATTATGTCCATAAACTAGCTCAAAGGGACTGAATCCTAAAGAATGTTTAACTGATTCCCTCAGAGCAAACAACAGTACTGAACACCTTCATCCCAATGTTTTCCAGTATCAAAACAATATGATGAATCGTATTTTTCAGAGTTTGATGAAATCTTTCTAAATGAATTTTGCTTTCAGAGTGATTGGCAGATGACCTGAATTGCTGGACGACTAATTCATGCATAACTTGCTTGAATATTCCAGACATAAAATTTAACCCCGGATGAAATCGGACAGATTTTGGGAGGCCAAATTGTGTAAATAAAACTTTATTAAAGCTTTTACTATTGTTTAAGTTTTATTATTCTTTAAAGAAATTGCCTTTGGGAATCTTGCAGACACACACATTATGGTCAACAAGGATTGGTTACATGATTTGGTCTTAGGTAAGAAACCGACACAGTCTGCCATTATTCTGCTAAATGGTTAGTCAAATTTAGGAATAGTTTGCAGATGAGTCTTATGTATCTTTTGACTGGGTTTCTATCCACCATTTGACAAGTGTGACAAGATCTGCAGTATTTATAAACATCACTTTTAATTTCTGACCAATAAACGTGAATCTTTCGGTAAGTCTTATTAGTTCCTAAATGACTAGCCAAAGGAGTTTCATGGGCCAAACTAAGAATTTCCTGTCTGTACTACTTTGGAACTACAGACCACTTGTCTCCAGCTGGTACCTCAGGCGGTCACCATTTTCTCATAAAGACCCCATTTGTACCAAGTTAACAAACAAGCACTTCTATCGCTTTGGTTTCGCAAATAACCTTCAGAAAGAAACATATAGCTCAGGATCTTTTTTATGTTCGGCAACAAGTGATTGTTACCATGATCGAACGAAATAACTTACATCTTAAAATCTGTACGTGTCAGAATTTATGAGATTATGCCATATTTGCTCATATAACATGCCCCTAACTGCGACTCAACTTTGCCGATACAAACGAGACCGGAAGATTATGATTTATGATATTTGCTTGACATCGTGAGAAGAATAAATAGAGTAAGAATTATAAGTAGGTAACTATAATATGAAGGTCATGTGCTTACAGCCTTTCTTTTTTATGTAGGTCTAATCTATGAGAATGACAAAAACATACGTAGACAATTCCTACAATCGGAGCCTGGGTAGAGTTGGCATGGAACATGGGAGCATGGTAGTTTCAAGAAGTAGTTCTGGCGGTGGAAGTGGTTCTGCTGGAGCTAGTGTCTCTAGTGGGTCATCTGGGTTCTCCAGTGGTGGTGTTTCTTCAAATAATTATGGCAGTGGACATAGTTTTGGTGGAGGCGGTGACTCTAATGCGACCGCTATGTTCTCTAGTGGTCAAGCTTCCTCACGATTTGGTGAGAGTAGTCCAAAAACCTACGTGGACAATTCCTACAACAGAAGCCTGGGTAGAGTTGGGTTGGAACATGGGAGCATGGTAGTTTCAAGAGGTAGTTCTGGCGGTGGAAGTGGTTCTGCTGGAGCTAGTGTCTCTAGTGGGTCATCTGGGTTCTCTAGTGGTGGTGTTTCTTCAAATAATTATGGCAGTGGGCATAGTTTTGGTGGAGGCGGTGACCCTAATGCGACCGCTATATTCTCTAGTGGTCAAGCTTCCTCACGATTTGGTGAGAGTAGTCCAAACAACTACGTGGACAATTCCTACAACAGAAGCCTGGGTAGAGTTGGCTTGGAACATGGTAGCATGGTAGTTTCAAGAGGTAGTTCTGGCGGTGGAAGTGGTTCTGCTGGAGTTAGTGTCTCTAGTGGGTCATCTGGGTTCTCCAGTGGTGGTGTTTCTTCAAATACTTATGGCAGTGGACATAATTTTGGTGGAGGAGGTGACTCTAACGCGACCGCTATGTTCTCAGGTGGTCAAGCTTCCTCACGATTTGGTGTGAGTAGTCCAAAAACCTACGTGGACAATTCCTACAACAGAAGCCTGGGGAGAGTTGGCTTGGAACATGGTAGCATGGTAGTTTCAAGAGGTAGTTCTGGCCGTGGAAATGGTTCTGGTGGAGCCGGTGTCTCTAGTGGGGCTTATGGGTTTTCCAGTGGAGGCCTTTCCTCAAATAATTATGGCTGTGGAAGTAGTTCTGGTGGAGGCGGTGTCCATAATGAGACAGCTGGGTTCTCTGGTGTTGAAGCTTTCTCACGATTTGGTGAGAGTGGTTCAAGAACCTCATACAGCAGAAGTCTGGGTAGAGTTGGCATGGAACATGGTAGCTTGGTTGTTTCAAGAGAAAGTTCCAGCAGTGGGAGGAATTCTAGCGGAGAAGGTTCCTCTAGTAGGTTATCTGAAGTCTCTAATTGTACACTTGATTCACCATTAGGTTTGAGTAGCTCAAAAACAAATGTAGACAATTCATATAACAGACGTTTAGGCAGAGCGGGCATGCCAGCAGGCAGCATGGTTGTTTCAAGCGGAAGTTCTAATGGTGAAACTACTACCAAAGTATATGCAGACAATTCCTATAACCGTGGAATTGGCCGAGTTGGAATGGAGCATGGTACCATGGTGGTTTCTAAGAGCGACTCTTCACGAGCCAAGGGATTACAGTCTCCAAAAGAAACTTACGTCGACAACGCTTACAACCGAAGAATTGGCAGAGTTGGGATGGAGAAAGGCACCATGGTTGTTTCCAAGAAAGACACTTCCCAATCCAATTACTCCGATAGAGATTCTGTTATTGGAGCCAGTTCCATAGCAAAATCTCCTCCTGTAAAGGTATACAAGGATAATCCCTTCAACAGGAAACTTGGCAGGGTTGGGAAACCTCTAGGGACGGCTGTCCATTCTCCTGGCAGAGGAAAATCAGAGTCTGGAGCCTCCACACAAAGGAAGGTGTATGTTGATAACTCTCTAAATCGATCTCTTGGGCGGGTTGGTAAGCCACGTGGTAGCATGCCCTCATCAAGGAAGAGTAAACAGGTCCAAGCTGCACAGGATCTCATGAGGGACTTTCAAAATGACACGGTATGTTTACAAACATCTGTTGGTAGCTAATACTAATAATACTAATACTAATATTAATACTACTACTAATAATAATGATAATAATATAACAATAATAATAATAATAATAATAATAATATTAATAATAATAATAATAATAATTTAATATAGTGCCCGGGTTAGGATCATACTTCCATTGACTTTATAAATACAGTTGCAATAATCCATTTCATTTGACCACTGAAGGAGCACAGTAAGTGTTCATACACTTAATAGTTTAGTTCGTGGCTTCAGCTGTTTCTTGAAAATGAGGAAGCGGAAACCTGGAATTAACAATGATCATTTTTTTTTAAGCAGTAACTCTTGCATTTGCTGGTCTTATTAGGAATCAAACTTAGGACTACAGCGGTATAAAACTATTGTGTGACTCACCATGTCAATCAGACATGCAATTACAATATGATTAATAGCATGCATGGTCAGATTTTACGAGAGAAACGCATACATTAAGTTCGAATGCTGACTATATCAAGAGTTTGAGATTCAGAGAAATTACATTTTGTAATCTGTATTTTTTGTTTACTTTCAGGACTATGGGATAAGTTATGATACAAATCCATATGCTCTGGAGATTGCCTTATGTTTGATTAACCGGAATCTGGAGGAAATGACTTGGGCACAAGAACAAAATGAGAACAAACCGCCCAAAACTAAAGCTGAAATTCTGGAGGAATTTTCGGGAGATGTGATCCAGTTTGAGGACATTGAATTGGGACGAAAGATTGGTCAAGGCGGGTTTGGTGATGTCTACTTTGCCCGATGGAAAGGATCAGTTGTAGCTGTGAAAAAGCTTCGACTTCAGCGGGTGTCCAAAAGACGGTTACAAGACTTTATGGATGAGATCACTATTTTTTGTGAGTTGGATCATCCATGCATTGTTAAGTTCATCGGTGCTAGCACCAAGACCCCAAACCTCAGCATTGTCATGGAGTACATGCCAATGAGCTTGTTTGATGCACTGCACATGAATGAGGAAATAGATTTCTCAGAGGGAGAGCGTTTGCAGATAATTAGGCAAACCTGCAGCGGCCTTGAATATCTCCACGAGCGAGGCATTGCCCACTGTGATTTGAAGTCGCAGAATGTATTACTTGATTACGTGTCAGGGGAAACATGTGTAGCTAAAATCACCGATTTTGGCCTCGCCATGATTAAAGCTAACAGAGAAACGTCTGTGTCCGGTTCCGAAGAGTTTGCACGTAATGTTGGCACACCAAGATATTCTGCCCCAGAAGTACTGCGTGGAGAGCGGTTGTCGGCAAGAGATATGATGCTTGCCGATGCCTATTCCTTATCCCTGATCATTTATGAAGTGATATTGGAAGAAGAACCCTTTTACGACTTTACTTATTCCCAACTGCGAAAGCACGTCGGCGAAAAAGGAGAAGTTCCCGAGTTTCCTAACAACATAAAAATCGATGATGCGGTTCAAAAGATGATACGATTGTGTTGGAGCTTCAATCCAAGAGAACGCCCAATTATCAAGGATATCGATATCTTCTTCAAGAAGCAGTATAATGTTTACATCCAATAATTTGGAGTGTGCTTTTATTTTGATATACTTTCGTACAACGTGAAACCCTTAAAATGTGCTTGTAGTTGAATTTCTCGCAATATAATCACTTTCAGCTTTACATGTATGAATTTGGTACATATGACTGCTTCATAATATTGTTGGGCTATCTATTTTGGATAGTATGAATGCCTTACATGAGTAAACTTGCAGTCAATTTAATTTTAGACAATCCCGGTTAGTAGAAATGGTAGACAATATGGGGTCTGAGGTGCAAGTAGTTGTAAAATAAGAGTGATAGCACATGTACATTTTATCGCTACTTCATATTTTTGGATTTTAATAATTTTCATGTTTGGATTATATAGTTTTTCATATTTGGATTGCATATTTGTCATTTTCAGATTTTATATTTTCAGTTTTGGAGTTTATATTTTTCACATTTAGAATTTATATATTTTGGGGGTTTTATATTTTCAGTTTTATGGATTTTATATATTTGGAGTTTCTATATTTGTTTGATTGTTGGGTAATTTTGAAACACTACTACTACTACTAATAATAATAATAATAATAATGAGGACTTTGTATAGCGCCTAATCTTTAAAAACTCTAAGCGCTTTACAACATTAGACAACACATAAGGACATGATTACAATAAACAAACACCATGAAATAAATCTGTTTTGGAATTTTCTTTTTTCCAAATATAGTTATTATTTTTGCAGTATGGAATATTGTCATTTTGGATTCGCGTATATTTTGAAGAATTTTAATAAATTTCATTTTTGGATTACTTAATGTTTATTAGTTTTTTGATTATTTAAAATATAATTTTGGATAAGTTGTACTATTTATTGGGGATATTTTTATATTTGCTTTTTATTTTTTTAATTTTTATTTTCTGTATATAGTTTTTATTTTTTGGGAATTGTTATTAAAAGATAAGGATAGTTGCTTTTAAGAGCATATTATACAGATACTTATAGCAATGAACGGCTTTTAAACACTTTTCAGAATCAAAGAATATGATGAATTTTTAGGATGCCATATTTCAGTTTATGTAACATTAAATTAAAAACTTTTATCTTGGTAATAATATATAGAGTTAACACAAAGTTTACTGTACGTTTAAATTGTGAGTCCAATTTATTTTCCATGGAATAATGTTACTCACATTATAAATAAAGTCACAATTGCATAGATTTATCTTACTCATATAAAGTGATTCTAACAAACTACTTACTTAGCAAACACATTCTTTTGTTTCCATAAGAATTAGTAGTAGTCTTCTCTGATAAATCTGTGTTGTATCCAAGGGCAACAAACTTGTTTTGTTCAGCCTGTGTAAACCCATGTTATATCTAACACTTTTGATAGTATACATAATGTGTTCCAACTCTACTTTTTGAAATGGCGTTTTTTTTTTCCTCCAGCGTGCATGATTCAAGTATTTTTTTAAACAATTGGTCTTGAAACACATTTGGCTTTATTATTTTTTTTCACCGACCAAATGAATACATTTTAGGTTTAAAATCAGCAAATTCTTTTACTGTTTTCCAATACATTCAACTGTAAATTTTCATACAACTTTTTTTATTTGTTGTATTCTGTATAACATGATGGATAATCACTAGTATCACAAACTGTATTCTCTAAAGATTTATGAATTGGATAATCTCTTATATCATATAATGTACTCTGTAAAGGATGATAACTCTGATAATCAATTGTATCATATAATGTACTCTGTAAAGGATGATAACTCTGATAATCAATTGTATCATATAATGTACAGACACAATAATTAAACATTATTTCTTTAAGTTCATTTTGTTATTATAATTACAAGTCACACATAGACAAATGTAATAATTTATTAATTTACCAGAGTGAAGTGTTCTGTTTGGGATTTTGTTTTGAATTAACACTATTGATGGCTATCAGATGCGTATGAAACAGATTTGCGATAAATCCAGTCGCACACTTTTATCACTTTCATTAGACCAATATAGCTCAACATTAACGCTTTTTCTTAGGTTCTCCATTGTTTTCCCAAAAGCACGAAACACTCTCTCAATTTCACTTTTAGATTGTAATTAACTATAATTAGTAATCAATTTTTCTTGTTTAAATCCCTGTACCATCAACATCTTTGCTACTTGCATGCAAATGCTTGTGTGTACGTTTTAATTTCTTTAACTAACTACCCTGTATGTATTTATGTTTATTTATTAAATTTAGTACTATTTTATCACAATCAATGCATTTATTCTATAGATCTTTTTCTAATTTAGTACTTAACCATTACTCATTAACGGTGCTTCAGGAGCTAATGAACAGCTGTTATGTGCATCTTGTAGATGCCCAGGGTAATCCAAATCAGCCTCTACTATATAGATTTTTTTAAAATGTAATCTCAAACGTAATCAAGCAATTTATCTCCCAAAATCCACTCAAATTTAGAAATTGGTCAAAATTGCATCATTTCCGAACCATAACGATTATTACACGATCCGATGAATAAAGATTTTTCTTATTTAATAATTCAAGTTTAACTTGGTCATTAAATTTACTTCCTAAAATGCCCCTTATACAGACTGAATGACAGTTTATCCAAAATGTGATTAAGAAGTTTAACGAGTCAATAAAGTGCAACTGGCCAGTACTAAATAATATCTGTTTTCCATATTATTTCATATAAATGTTGTTTTCCATTTGTTGTTGATTTTGCGATAGCTGGAAATCTCATTGTCCATCATATCCTTTAAGATCGCTGCTTGAACTTTGGTTCTTTTTGGAGACCGTTTAAGTCGTAGACTATACGGCAGTGCACTTTAATCTTTTCATCGGCTGATTCCATGAAACATTTATGGGAAACTGTTGCAACAGTTAAATTAGTTTTATTTTCAGCTGACATTTTAGTACTACTTGGATATTTCAAGCAAACTATTTTCTTCATCTCCATTTCATCGTTTAAACTACTAAGCGCACTCCCACAGTATAGTACTTAATTCATCATTTCATCGTTACATCGAACACCAATATATGAATAACTACATGGTGGTTGTGGTGTGCCTTGTTCCGTATTGTACCCTTAGTATATATTTACTGTTTTAAAGTCAGCATAAGGTATAACTGAGCCAATAATCAGGTTTTTATAAATTGGAACATTAAAATGTTTGTTCCTTTTTCTGGTAATATTATTAGCGGTCCTTCACATTCGATCTCCTCTCAATCGATACTATGTTCTTCTACAAGTTTTTGACTGCAATAATATGCTGACATTTCCTAATCTATATCTTTGATGTTTATATTTGCAACTGTTGCAAACTAACAGAGACATTATTCTAATTAACACACAATGATTAATTAGGTTTTTTCTTATAAATTTAATTTTTTATTTAGAGATAGTTTTGCATATGTCATGCATTTTCTTCAACCTAAAGAATTAACAGATATTTATTGTAATGATGCAGGAAATGCAGTATCACCAAAGTTAAATTTACCAATATGTTTGTATATAAGTAAGTCATTTTTTTATTATTTACTTAGGTATAATGCAGCTAATACAGATCACGTGAGGGCATCTGTTATCCATGATTTTAACATCAACACATCCCTTTTATATTGAATATGAATTACTCCCCTTACAGTTTTATATATAATTCTACAAAGGACTCAGACTAAATTTATGTTTTTGGCAGATACTTCTAACTAACAGAATAACATATGCAAACTATTAACAGTATCTTATGTTCCAAGTTGAATGGACGCATTATTGAAATATGCATCAAGTTCATGTGACTTAATTGATTCATCTGGTTTTAGGTGATATGTTTAACATAATATTGTATTTTATTCTTTTTTCATTAAGTAATCTCTTGTTGATAATGTCTGCAACTTGAGGTCTTTTGTCCAGAAAAATGGTCTTTAGATAATTACAATGGCAGCTTTTATATGTAATAGAAATATGTTCAGTGAACAGAGGTCCTATGACATTTAGGTTTTATACAAATTTAGTGGTTGCTACTGTTGCTTCTAATGATCTATCATCTGATGCTGGTTTTGATGTTTAATACTTTTTTGTGTGTTGGTACTAAAGGCCCTTTTGGTGTTTAATATTTATTCTTGATGCTGGACATGTTGTTGGTATTTAATTATTTGTGCTGGTTTTATTATCTCGATTTGTTACCAGCCTAAGTATTATTTTATTTTGATCTCATATTAGTTTTACATAATAATTCAATTTGTATTCATCTATATATTTGATACTTGTTATCATGATGCTGTCCTAAATGGCATAATTTCAATGGCATTTCAAGAACATGTTTACGAAACATATACCCTACGTACTCACTTATCAGTCTTTTCCAACTGAAAACCGCACAGACCCAGAATTGCCATCGCATTATGCGCCGGCAGGTCTGTGACTGTGTAGATTGTTAGGTGTACTCAATAGAACAGGCAACGTATACCCTGGTCTGCAGGCGCATTATTCAATGGCTGATCATGATCTTCGTAGTTTGCAGTTTGACTCGGCTTATAGCCTATCATGTGCTGAAAAATGACGTTAAACCCAACAACAACAACAACAACAAACCTTAACTCATAAGTATATTGTCTTATGGTAGAAACTGAATTTGTTTATACTGCAGTTCTGTAAATAATTTCATATTGATTTATTATACTGATTCTTCTTAAAACATTTTGAATATTCTTATTGCGTTAGCAAAAAATAAAATATATATGTAAATGATTTATTTAAGCGCAGGATATTTTGTTTGAAATTTTAACCATTTTACAAAACTCAACCAAGAACTTACAGAAATAATTATAAATTATTATAAAAATTGATTTCACATTTAAAAATTTAAAGGTCACTAGATAATTTTAAAAGAACATGATTTTAGAAGTAATAAAATATAAAAAATACCACCAGACACAGTCAACGTAATAAGTTTACAAAAACTTAACAGTTTTCTTAATTAACAATTTAACAGACGATCGGTCAGATAATTATTTTAAATAGAAAAAATTCTAAGGGCACAAAATTTAACGAAACACCACCAACCATAAAGCTACTTAGTCAATTCACGACAGTTAAAACTATGTTTCTAAAATAGTAAGTATCGACGGGAGATAGATATAGGCAATGACTGACAGGATTTAGTCGAGAGTTTTAAGGTCACATATTTAGTGGGTGGGATGATTGACAGGAGGTGGTAAAGAGTTTTAAGATCACATATTTAGTGGTTGGAATGATTGACAGGATCTAGTCAAGAGTTTTAAGATCACATATTTAGCGATTGGGATGATTGACAGGAGCTGGTAAAGAGTGTAAGGTCACAAATTTATAAATTTAGTGGGAACAAGTGTTTCCTGGTCTAATTATTTTCTGTAAAACAATTATTATTCAAAATGCGGGTTAAATCAATAGTATGTACATGTACACATGACAGAATTAGAACCTTATTTAACAGAATATGGTCTATTATCTGATGAAGAAATATTACTTAAGAGTAAATCGTGTGTTAATTGGGAAAAGTACAAAACCGGAATATATATACAGTTTTCTATATGATTCTACCAAGGACCCAATATATGTTCATTATTGTACACAGAAATATGAACTTAAAACTAGATCAAATCAAATAATATCCTATACAAATTTATAACAGAATGATGAACGTAAAATATTATAATAATTTAGTCCACAACAGAAAATACAAGAAAGTTTTCATAACGCATACTCATTTATAACATCAATAGGTACAATACAAATTGATTCTGTCTTTTAAATCTTCTTTAAAGTTTCTAATTTTATATTGACAAATATCAGATAAAAACGAAATGAAAAAGAAAAACGAGTCATTCTGAGATAAAATTGAAAGCTAACTTAAGGCCTTTTTCAAATGTTGTAATGTTTTTCTATAAACACAATAAGATGCATGCTTGTGCAATATGCCAATATTATTATATTTGATTTTGTTTTCACCTGTCGTTTTCGGTTTACTAATATCTGTTTGGGTTAATAAAATATTGTTTTTGATCCTGTTCATCATTAATATTATTTTGTGGTCTTTATCTGGTTCGTTGCAAAACATCTGATGTAAATGGACACCCTATGTGTAATGAATATTGGTTCCGTTTATATTATTATTACGACTCCATATGCTTTTAAGTTAAGTAACAGAAAGAAGAAAATCCAACATAATGCATAAAATTTAAATAATTGAATTCTCTAAATTATAAATAAAAACTTAAGAGCAACTTGCACTATAATGAATCCAGAATAATCTAAAACGTTTAATCACAAGTCCAAAAGAATAGAGTGTTCCTAATGAATTTCGGGTCCTCGAATGTGCTGATGTACCAATACCTTCGAATGTGTTTAATTGCCAACGGTCTTGATGTTTCACAATGACATTGTCCAAAATGTCTTCGAATGATTTCATAATAATCTCAAAATAATATTTTAGTCCAGAGTCAATGATCACACTCTAACTACATGGAATAGTCCAAACAAATGATTTCTTTCAAATTATATCTAGACACAATATTAAATACATCTGGAGGCTGATATTAAAACAAGAACATAGGAAAATAAGAATAAATTAACTGTCCACTTCTTCGTCTCATATATGCACTATGGCTCTACATCGCAATATTCGACTACACGATCTCTGATCCCATTCCTCCTACGTGACGTATTTCACAAGAACTCGCGTCGTAATAGAAGCTACCTGGCTCAGTCATCCAATGGGAAATTACCCCATGCTTGTCATCAGGTTTATTGAAACAAAGTTATAAAAATTAAAATGAGACAGACGAATACGTTCACCATGGTGCTGGAATTAAACTAGTATCATCGAAAACATTACAAAATCTAAATTTGAATAGTAATAAGATTATACATTTAGGACAGCCTGCTAGTGCAAGTGATGCAATAACAATAACACATATAGAAAACATTCAATATTCTTGTGCTAATCGCTATAACAAAATTATATATATGACCGGTAAAGAATGACTGGTGATCTTGTTTTAAGAACAGACACTAACAGATGGCACATTTTTGATGGCGATGAAATTTGTTGTTGTAACAAAAATTGCAAGGTGCCGGGAGGGGACAAACTTTTTTAGTGGCGTACCTGCCTTGGTACGGAGAACAGTTATGTTCGTTACCAGACTCCCTCCGCGGTATTCTAAAGATGTTTTCAGAATTGCCCACGTTACACTATGGTCAGGTGCAATACACACACTGTGACAATTTCAGCTGCATTAAAATCTCACGACGGCATCCCATTCCCCTCGCCAAAGGGGCAATTGCACCTTCCCAACTCACCCTTTGTAACGCCATTGAGTAAAGTATAAAATGGATCACAGTGACTTTCTTTGGTTTTAAGAGCACTGTTGTAGCAGCGATGCATCCAGTTATCAAGTGTAATGTCTGGAACTTAAACAGCACCCAATAAATGAAATCTGAATACCTAATTACAACAAATTCCCTTAGCATAAGCTAAAGGTCACATCGACTGTTTTATTGAGATACATCTAGTCACTAAATGTCATGACTAATGGTAAGATAGTAAGCATATAACATGTCCAAAACTCACGTGGTCATCAGCTTGCCAAAACCAATTAAGGACGAAATGTGGGCCACAGTATGCCTGTTTTGTTGTAAGAGCTTGGTAATAATAGAGATGCATATCATCTTCAAATTCACGATTACAGCATGAACAAACTCGAGATGAACATCAAACATAAATTTAACCACAGTCAGTAAAGTATAAAATGTAGTCGCTATTGACCAACTACTGAAATGAGAAAGCAGTGCTCATAAAGTGGCACCTACATGTGTCATTATTTTTTGATAAAAATGTCATGATTGATTCTTTGTTGGAAATTGTATTAAACGTAATTGCTTTGTTCCTGTAATTCATATATGTTTTATTAAAAAAGGATTGTAGGTTTCTTTTGTAAGAATTGCAAAACTCCGATGCATTATACATTTCTTCCTATATTCTACATCAGCAAAACATTTATTCAACGATTCTTTGATCAGCAATTTCCTCATTTCATAAAAGGGTATGAGTAATCCTCTCATACCAAGTGGCAGTTAAAGATCTCACAACAAGCGGTGGACGAATATCATGAAGCAAGGTGTTACTCCCAGTAAAGATTGAACAACTCTTCTGTGATTTTCCTACCTTTCGCCCACAAGAATTGTCAGTTATTTCAAAGGACAACACTATTTTACCACTGCGAGGATTTTCAGCAGCAATATATACATCGCCGGTGAGAATTCATCCTGCAGTAACAAAAACGTTCCAGCATTTCGAATGCATACAGTACCATCAAGCTCCCTGTAACACAGGCTGAGATAAACTATCCATGCCCTAAACTGAGATTTCCATAAGTCCGACAGCGACACCTCCTACATGCCCGAAGTCCACAGTAGCCAGCATCGACAGTTTCCTTTCCAGCGATGGCGATACAACTTGTACATTTTGAACTCTTTCAGTATGCCAGAAAAGTTGTGTATTCTTTACTATTTATTTCATATACAATTCGCTTCATAGGAAGAATAGTCTGGCGTGTGATAATTCTCACACATAGGCATGTTATTTGCTATATAATATTTTGTTTTCAAATATAAATTACAAGCTTTAAAAATTCTGACAATGTTCCTTCGCGTAATTTGTTAGTGTGCCAATTTCAACATATTTCCAAATAACTACCTTATTTATCCTGTAATTAGTTTGTTATTTAGTAACAGTTGTTTTTTCTGTATATCTATTGCAGTAACTTTCCTAAAAACTATTTGAGTTTATATGAGAGAGAGAGAGAGAGAGAGAGAGAGAGAGAGATAGAGAGAGAGAGAGAGAATGAACCTACTGAACTTAACTTGAATTCCATAGATTGAGCATTACATCAAAATTGTTCATACTGAAATATGAAACCACCCTCTATATGGTGCGCTACTAACACACATAATAAAGTCTTACCCTATTTACCTGTCTTGGGCAGAAGTATAATTTCCTCCTTGCCTGCTCAAAGTATTGATAATGAGATCTTTTTAATCAGCCCAAATGAGTTTGATAATGCCAGTGAGGTTGTCCTCTCACGTGTATGAACCTTGTGGTCTCTTAGCTCCATCTGCATTCAAACCAGTCAGAAGAGGTGATTCCTTCTCTTGCCCGGCAACATCTATCGATGTTGTCGTGTTGCTCGTCATATATGTATGCTGAAGAGATAAAATAGTTAAATTGTCGGATCGACTAATCGACATGGAATTTTTAAAATTTTGCTATAGCTTTAATAAGACATGATAATATATCTGCCAACATGCGACCATCTTTTGAGTCAACTTGTTTGCAACAACCACTCTTAAATATCTTCCACTGATGTTATAAAACGACATAATTAAAAGCCCCCCACCCCCTCAAGTTTTAAAAAACATTAAATAGTATACAAAAAGAGAAAAACAATCAAGCACTGCATGCTGTTAATAGTATGTTATAATCGTCTAAAAGACTAGTCGTTGAAGAAAATTACATATAATGTTTAATTATGTCGCACAATTGTATTATTCATTGTATTTTGATCTTTCACCTTTTCCTTTTTCCTTTTTATGAATGTGCTTTCTTTTATTGAGCCTAGAGGACTCGGCTCGAAAGGATACAAATCATATGGCGAATAACAGCCCTTTACAGTGCACTGGCTGGTAAAACGGTACCAAATGTTTTTTCATAGACCTCAACGCTATTGTTTTGTGAAATAAATATGCTTTCTGCCCTACCTCAGCATGCATGTCACACACTGTCATAGAGAACAATGTTAGATTGTTAATTTTACATGGACAAAACCAGGTACTCCATTGCATTTAAGAGAGATAACTCTACTGGAACTAGACAGGGCTAAGAGTTATCTAGTCACAACAGACACATTTTCACTCATGTGTACGATATTTTTTAAAAAAATCATAAAAAATGCAAAGTATGATCTAGATATGAATTAACATAATCTCCCATGTTGCCAAGAGGCTCAACTTTTTTAAGCCTAACAGAAAGTACAACTCTTACATAATATACCAATCACAGCTAGTGTTGTTGTTTATTTCTGAATACAATGTTACCTACACCTTAAGCTCCGCCCACCTGGGGTTGTACAATTGGTACCGTTATACCTATAGCCAACCTTATTGTTTTCAATAATATGTGATATAGCTCGGGACTGTACAAGTAACAAGTGTACTTATTCTCGCTTGTCAGAAACAATTTTATGAGGTACCAGTCTGTGTCTTATATTAATGTGTACTATTTCAGCTGTTGTTTTGATATTTGTGCTTTAGTACCAAACTACATTTTGGGAATAAAATGAATTGTTTTAACTATCAGTTGTGTTTTATTCATATCAGCATTTACTGAACTTCACATGGATGATATGTGATAAATCACATTATATCATATCATGTAATAACTAGGTCAAAGGTCAATGTACCAACTAGTATGTACCTTTCCTACTTCGAAAAGTCAAATTCACCTCAAATAAAGAATTTTATATTTGTTTGGTAGATGCAGAACTTAACATCAGAGTCAGGTGGACATGACCCAGTCTTATTATAAGTATAAGCTTTGACCACTTTACACTGTCTGCAGATACACGAGGTCACTATTCCCCAGTCATCACACAAACGTCTACCTACCCATCCTCTTTGTAACACAAATAGAAAGCTTCTCTCTTTTATGCTGTGAATAAAATGTATGCAGTAAGCCAATCAGTCACAAAATATAGTATATCACAGCTTCTAAGTGGTTATGTTGGATTGGGGGTGAAATTTGGGGAATAAAATACAGAAAAATTCCAAATTTAAACAATAAGTATAGTGAGTCAAATGGAGTAAAAAACAGGATGAACGTGTGTATCTGAAAGGGAGAAGTAGCTTATGATAAATGAATTAAAGGAGACAAAACCAGCAATGAGAAAAATGATAAGTGAAAGTTTGATGACCTTACCTTGGACATATATATGGGGCAGAGTCCCATAGGTCCAAGGACATTTCTACGGCAAATGTGATATAAAATCCATTACAGGCACCCACATTTCAGGTGAAGTTGTGTTCATTCCCATCTAATACAAAAGTATGAATATTTTAGATAATATAGATACATATAATGTATATTTCTTCTAAATACGAAATTACCAGTAATGGGCTTAAGTCAGACAGAAAAATACCTAAACCAAACAAATAAATACTTTATCAGTTTTTAAAATTGTAAACTTTAATGTGAGAAATTATTAAATTGCTTCTACTTACATTTGCATCAAGATTAAGGTATAATATAATACTTTACAAATCTTCTCTTTATTATCATAACCAATCGCTGAAAATGCGAGTTTTTATTTCTTGAAATGTTATGTCTGGTGTAAAGGAGATAACTGAATGATATACTTAAGGTGTGGTATTTTTATTTCCTCCAATATATTATCTATGTAATATAGATGAGTTCATGAACGATATATATTAATTTCAATGCAATTAAATTATCCAAAAATACATTATTGATAAAGTGAGAACCTGACATTCAGACTTATATATGTAGTCGAGACATCATCAAGAGTCATGTAATTTTGTTTTCTGAGATGTGGCGGCTGTTTTATATGACATAGTTCATGTCCTCTACAATGTCGGCATGTGGAGTGCAGCCTTACATAACCATGCAGATATGATCCAATACCAATTTGGATTCTTGCGTTGGGATGCAAAGTTTGAAGAACAGTGTGGACTTGAATGGAATGAATAGGCAATATATGACTAAAATGGTTATCACTCAGTAATGTTGGACCTAATATGGAAAATCCGCAAGAACAGATGGACAGAAATAAAAAGAACTAATTGAAAGTCAATGGTAGATTATAATTAGGTTTATACAAGTGTCAATGGGAAATGCTGACTTAAAGAAACTGGTCTTGTTAGTTGGCATTCCCTGCTACTTCATCGAAAGGGAAAGCAAGAGAACTTAACTAAATAAACTGCATGAACAATTTAAAGGCAGGAAAGTGTACAGAACTGGAAAATTAGAGCAAGACAATTAAAATCAAAGTGGGAAGGAATACCATATCTTTAATAAATTACCTAACATTACTCGTACCAGAATAAAATACATGATACAAATGACAAAACAGAAATGTGTACCGTTATACCAGCTCCAGCAACAGATCGCGTGTGTCATGGATTAATACAATTGCAGCAAACTAACAATGGTCAGTACAAAACTAGTTTCTAACTAGCATAAGCGCTTTCGATTCTAAATAAGTCTTTTTCAAAGGCAAATACAAAACACAGAAAAGACAAACAGAAAAAATAAAAAGAGTTGATGTTACACAATTTTGCATGAACATGAAAAAAATCTTGAAAGTTTTGATGTTCCAGGTGGTTGGTTTCAACTTGATGCTGATGCTGAAACATATTTTATATTGACCAAGAAATCGATGAGCCTTATCGCCATTTGTTTTTCATGGAAACAATATTCTGGATATTTCATTGTTTTATTAGTAGTTATAGGTTATTGGGTGAATAATAAGCAAGTTGAAAAACTTTCCTTGGGATGAGCATGATAATTCGATGCATAAGATCACTCTGTTTAAGGAGTGTCCAAGAACATGAAAATTTCAAACCGATTTGAGTGTATGTAATGTTAAATCAGGATCACAGTAACCAACTTTCAAATGAGGGCATAGTACTTATCCAGGTACATGCTCTTGCAGGTTTCTAGGCCCATAAGTCGGCCTCTCACCCGTGCTGATATTAATTGACGGTTTAGAGGATTATATATAAAGATAGGATTCATTAAAAGCTGTAAAAACTTTTTCTCGCGGCTGTGGAGATACCATAGGCTAAAAGGTTCTTTTGGTGATATGTACATTATGTTTCCGGAGCAAATCGTATGTTTGGTGACTTGTAAATCCACGAAGCACAGCTCAACCAACTGTCCTGTGGCCATTTTTTTTAATTTCGTGCTAGATATGGCTGTCACCAATTACCGGTATGTATCTAAACTGTACGCAGATTTGTTCCGGAAAGATTTTTGCATGTAGCAAAAGTGTAGATTTAAATGAATAGGTAACATTCAATCCACATATCGCCATAAATATCAACACAGATTTGGGGGGTTGATTTATCGGACTAGCGCGTTTTATGATTCCATGTATATCAGTATTAAACAGTTGATAAAAGTCCAATGTTTCCATGAGATAACTGCAAGACCAAAAGCCAATATACTGTTAAATGTAGGTCATAATGACCCTGTTTTGTTGTAAATGTGTAGTGCTAATATGGATGGATACAATTACCAAGTTTGATGATTAAAGCATAAACAGTGATTGAGACTGAAACCAAGCAGTAACAATGACCTATATCTGAGATGTGGTTGCAGTGTTCATTAAGATACATCCCATCACTAGATTTCATGAATCTTGGAAAAACAGTATTTGTACAGAAAGCTGTAAATCTATATTTTGAGCAATATGCGAAATCTTATCACAAAGCAATACAATGTGAAATGTAGTCCACAGTGACGTTTTTCAGTATCATGATTCTAGCATAAAAATACTTCAAAAATAAATTTAATAAATAGTTTTACCAAAGTCAGTGGATCTGAAAATTAATAATATAAAGTTTGAAATTCATGCAAAAATTCCCAAAGTTGTATCCCAGTATGTTAAAAACTTGATGACTGTAAATGTCTCAGGTCTTGACATGATTGAACTAAGGCTATGAAGGCGTCTTCTCTTGTTTTAGTAGAAATTATAACTTAATTGGAATCAAAGTAGTAGGTCCAATATATTTCACAGATGTTGAAAACTGTTGACGAAGCTGTAACAAACGATGATGAATACAAGTACAAACATATATAGAGCCATCTTTTCAAATTGGTAGAAGCAAGTAACACATGTACGTGTTTATTTTATTATATATCTGAACACTTATAATCTTAGTCGTGATAATCCGTCTGGTCTTCAACTAAAAAACTTGTGTGAAACAGCACTTTTATTTATGACTGATAAATGACTGAACGTATTAGATAATGGAGAACTGATTGGCGCTACTGTGGTTGATTAACTACTGGACTGATTGAGTGATAAAAGTACATTGAAATGGTCACATTTATGAAAGTAAAACTATTAATTGTGGAACACCATAGGTCCCTATCCTGTGATCTTTACGTATATCAATGTATATTTAATTAAAACAACCTGAACTATAAGAATGGAACTGAAATTTTTTTAACAAAAATTTTTTATTTCTATAAAACTGAGCAACAATATCAATACAAAAGTAATGTTCAATTTAAAGTGTACCATCCGTTCTATGGCGTTGCTTTTCAAGATAATGCAAATAATTTTAATATGTTCCTAAAATTTTTAATCTGACATTATACATTTTTTAAATCTTAAAAACGTTGTACAGTAATTGTACAAAGGGGCATAATCCAGTAATAATTCTGACATGTCTATTAAAGGAATCTTTTACGGTGTGGATAATATCAGACATATCTAAAGAGTTACAATTGTAAAATTATTTCTAACTTTCATTGATAAATTCATACTATAGAATAAATTATTCCTATTTAAAGTGATATAAACAGTTTGTCATACTTTATAAAAGTTAAATTCAGCCATAGTTGGACTATACTGATGTAATTTAGGATAATACTTCTAATTGAAGCAAATTAAACTGTTAAAACTCAAAAAGAGGGTATGCCAGTCAATTTTCAGGATGCAGTGAATTAAATAAACATTTACCAATACATGAAAGAATATTCTTTCGAAAGTCCAGATTTTGAATAAAGTGCCATGAAAACGTTATTCCTGTCCACCTAAACAATATATGTAACCAAAGAGATTCTTATAGTATTCCGACGTTATGGTCTGTCAGATGCACAAATAACATTATACGAAAGTCAAAGAAAAAATTATTTAAAACGAAATTTCAGTATGCTGGTCTATTGATACGGAACAACATTTCTTGTGGCATAAGGCAGATTAGTGACATTCCTTTTTTTCGTAATCAATGGATGAAATCTTAAGACAGTCTGACAGTTCAAAGTAATATAAATACATACTACTTTTCTTTGCTTTTACGCATTTTTCTCCGATTTCTTAATCCACTATATCATACATATATGTATGTGCTCACAGTTGTTTGAACTACTGGTTTTCAGAAAGAAAAAAACAAATCTTATGTGTTAGGCCACATTTTATCACATTATGCCGTATATAATCTAAGTATAACAGAAGGATATTAGAACCTGTAACTAAAGTTATTATTATTATTATTATTATTATTGATATCAGTGAACTCCTTCTGTGATGAGAGTATATTACTCATCATGATGTATAACCTCACTAACTTTCATGAGTCTAGGTATATAATATCTAGGTGGTAAAATCCTATTTGGTCATGAGCTAAATATAACAACTGAACCCATGCTTAGCCTGGTGTGAAATATCGGTCATAATGACACGCGTTTCTGGTATGGGTGTGGTCCTAATAGAGATGCAATGTGAAATATAGGTCATAATGACACGCTTTTCTGGTAACAGTGTGCTACTAATAGAGATGCAATGTGAAATATAGGTCATAATGACATGCTTTTCTGGTATGGGTGTGATCCTAATAGAGGTGCTATGTGAAATACAGGTCATAATGAAATTTATTTCTGGTATGGGCGCGGAAGTAATAGAGATGCAATGTGAAATATAGGTCATAATGACATGCTTTTCTGGTAACTGTGTGGTACTGATATAGATGTAAACAGTCATATAGTTTTATGATTCTAGAATGAACAGAGTTTGAGAAAGAGACAAAGACTAAAAATCTCCTCCATGTCAGTGAAGTGTATAAGATAGGTCAATACGATCAACATGTTTGCATAGAACAATGTGAAAATGTTGTTTCAAAATCATCAAAAAGTTATACGTTAAAAGGCATTCACTGTGATGTATAGTCAATACAGTTGCTAAGAGGACGGGATTGAAAGAACTAGTACATAAACATATGTATCAAATAATAGCTAATGTGTCAGAAAGATATAAATAACTTGTTGATTCACAGATGTCTTCGGATTTCCAGTTAACATAATAATGAGGTGACTAATGCGTAACGCACAACAACATACACATCTCTAATAGTGCTAAGGTACATTTATACTTCACAAAATTAGTTCCGGTATTAATCCAAGGAAATGTAGCTCTTCTCTTAAACCTACGCAATTCAAGTCGTAAGCAGACGAGAAAGGTTCTTAGTTGTGTCTATAAAACTAATAGTACCTTCGATCACAAGATTTCAGCCCTTAACCTATATATTAACCACATTATAGAGTTGTATTAATTTATGTTAATACCAACATTTTGGAGGAAAAATGGTCAACCATATTAGTGGAGTAGCATCATTTTCCATGGACGTAGAATTGATTATATCACAGATTTATTTATTTATTTTATCCAGGTTCTATTCCTGAAGATTTTTTTTTTTTTTTTTTTTTTTAAAAAATAAGTACAGCACGGATTTCACAAATGACAGAGCTGTATTCATTGTGCTGATACCAATCCTTTAGATACAAAAATCATCACTCATGCTTGTAGACTAACATATTTTTGTTGAAAGCAAACGTAGCACTAAAAGACAAGCAATTAAACTGTTGGGGTGGAGGTGGCGGTGGGGAAGAATTGGGGTTTGGATTTTGTGAAAACATATTACCTGCGCCCCAAAGACTTTAAAGAAAATATTGTTGCCCCGAATTGAATAATAAAAGAACTAATTAGATCCCTCTCATTAGCATTGAGGTGAACCAATCCTGGTTGAAAGGAAATTGTCAGTCCCCCACATCTCTCTCAGCATCAAATGGCCGGTCCCTAAGTGTGGCCAGCATAAGCTACATACATGTATATTTTCATTTGTGCAAAATTCGTTATTGGTTTTTTCTTCGTTCTTGATGCACTCGATAAAACTCTTCGTAGATATAAAGCCTCATTTTTGCCCTTTGATCACAGAAATGACCCCGTTTATTCTATAAAATAAGCATTCCTTTGTTTAAAACATTGAGTTTTAAGCTCGTTTGTCTTTATTTACATAGACTTAAATCAAAATAATTTTTGGAACATTAATTGACCCATAGTTGTGATAAAATGCATTAGATGTTAGTAGTGAATGAGGCCACCCTAGGGACAATGGGAATTAGCATTACAGACCCCCCCTGGGGCACTCTAGGGACAATGGAAATTCAACATGGGAAAAATTGCTGGGCCACTCTAGGGACAAGGGGAATTAACATTAGGGAATAGTTCGTGGGCTTGTCTAGGGACAAGGTTAATTAACATGGGGAATAGAGTTTGGGCTTGTCTAGGGACAAGGTTAATTAACATGGGGAATAGAGTTTGGGCTTGTCTAGGGACAAGGGGAATTGAACATGGGAATAGAGTTTGGGCTTGTTTAGGGACAAGGGGAATTGAACATGGGATTTTTTAAAAAAATTTAAAAAAAAAAAAAGAAACAAAAAGGGGTAGGCAATCGAAAGTCAATCTGTTTTCGAGACCTATGAGTGGCCCTGAAAAGGGCCTTTGGGTTTCTTCTTCTAACTCCTCCACTTCTTTATCCATCCCCTTATTTTTTCCATCATTCCTTTCTTCTTCTTCTTTTCATTTTCCGGTATCCAGTCCGGGTGACCCATCGCTCTAAACTTCTGTTGGATTTTTATCCAGTTATTGTTCAGTCTCTCATATTCTTCTTTTTTCTTTCTATTCTCTTGTTCTTTCCTATCTTTTGCCCACCTGTCCTTGATTTTCTGCACTTCTTCCTCTATTATCTTTTTCATCTGTTCTTCCGCTTTCTTTAGTTGTTCATCGCCCCTTTTCACAAACTTCCACTCTGACCATTTCTCTAGCTCTTCTAAATAGCATCTCACTGCTTTTACCTTGTCCATAGACTCTTTTATTGTCCCCACTCTGACATACTCTGGTTGAATCAATCCTCTCAATCTCTTAACTTCTTCCTCTATCATCTCCTCTATTATCTTTCTGGCTAATTTTAGTTCATTGACATAGTCAAGACTTTTTCTTAACCTCCATTGTCTTTCTATCCTTTCAATAGTATATTCTCCATCCATCATCCAAAAGTAAACATTTCTTAAATCATTAAACAACGCCGACACTTCCATCTTGTATCGGTTATTCCGTAGAATGGTGCGAACGACGAACGTTGTGGGTTCTTATACGAAAAGCGCGGACGTGAAGGAAAACATCCCCCTAAGACATAAAATTGATATCACCTAGATCATGACCAAACAACGCGCGGACGTGAAGGAAAACATCCCCCTACTTTCTCATTTCATATAATATACTATCCACATAAGTGAAGCAACATTTAACAAACCCCAAATCTACTGTTCACACACGCAAATCATTAAAACAAAATCCATAATCTACTATCCACACAATCGTACCTGAGCTGTTACAAAACCCAAACTATACTCTCCACATACGCTAAGAAACAATAAACAAACCCATAATCTACTATTCACACAAACGTACTTGAGCGCTTACAAACACATACCCTCACACTAGGAAAAAAAGAGTCAGTGTTTATATTCACACTACTCTACCTACACACATTGGCAAATCGATTGTTATTTCTTTTCTAGAGTATTGGGTAGCCCTGAAAAGGGCTGTTTGTGTTGTTTTTTTTAACTCCAGATGTGCCTATCTAATGATGGCACCTTCCAGGCCTGGCACCGCACACACATCTTCTTCCCCAATCTCCTTTTACCTTTCTTCTTGGGAGTGCAGAGGCGGGATAAGTGGCTTCAGAATCCCAATTTTCTGTCTCTGGGATTCTGAAATTATCTCTCTCCTTTTCCTCCTCTTCTTTTTTTCTTCTTTCCTCCTCCTCTTTTATCCTTGCCTCTTCGACAATGGCCTCCGCGGCCAGTTCATTTAGTATGCGCCTGGCATATTCCAGGTGAATCAGGAGTTCTAGCAGTTTCACAGTTCTGGTATTCATTGTCTTGTCAACGAATGAACAGGGTAGCTAGACTGCCCAGCGAGTTTCAATTTATAGTAAAAGCGCGGACGTGATGGAAACCATCCCCCTAAAAACATAAAATTGATCTTACCTAGATCATGACCAAACAACGCGCGGACCTAAAAGAAACACTCACTCACTTTTTTATACTACCCATCACTATTCTAAAAAATTTTCATTAATCACTTCAATATACTATTCACATACGCAAAGCAATCCAATCAAACCCTTAATCTACTCTCCCCACACCTCAAACAGCCAAAAACATGATCTTAATCTACTATCCACACCAACGTACGTGAACACTTACAAACACACAATCCTATACACAAACACATACACTCACATCACAAAAGAGTCAGTGTTTATATTCACACTACTCTACCTACACACATTGGCAAATCGATTGTTATTTCTTTTCTAGAGTATTGGGTAGCCCTGAAAAGGGCTGGTTTTTTTTGTTTTTTGTTTGCTATGACAATCTTTTAGTTTCTAAGAATGCGACGTCCTCTGAAGATAGACTTTCTGACGATAGGTCTGCTTCTTCGGAAAGAGAAGAAGAACTCTTTGGTGTCGATACGACAATCGACAAAGCCTCTGTCAGGTTCAGGTTGCTGCTGCTGTTGTTGCTGTTGCTGTTGCTGCTGTCTCTGAAGTCTGTACTTCTCTGTCCATTCTTCTTTCTCCCTGTTCATTTCTTCTCTGAAGAGCTCTTCTATCAGGTCTTCAGTGACTTTTAACATTCTCACATTCTCTATCTCTTCTGGCTTCGGTATCAGACTGTGTCTGACCCTATGCAAATTCACGTAGGCTTCGTTTAGTTTAGCTAGTTTGGAGCACATCTTCGTAGGAGGATGAGTCGACAATGGATGGTTAGACTGGAAACTCCCCCGGTTCTTAAAGTCAAAGCGCGGACGTGAAGGAAAACATCCACGGTTTTCAAGCCGGAACGTTCAATGAGTGTCATGAGAGGGATAATAAGATGTCAAAGAGCATGAATCAACATTCTTATAGCCAAACAAAAGACAAAGGCATTTTTTTCAAAACACAACATTTTTTATTCAAAAATCACTTAACACTAACCGACAACTCTAACATTTTTTTAACAATAATCCAACCATATAACATGAAACATTTTTTTTTCAAATCACTAACATTTGTTTTCAATTTACAGTCTACTTTAAACAGGGCTGACAACGTTGTGAATGAAATTGTGATTTCCACTGCTGGAAGTCATTAGGCCATTGATGGACACTACGTTTCCTAGCTTGAGACAAAAGATAAGCATAATGGTCACAAAACCATCGATCTACTTTCACATCATTTCTAGAAGAAGAACGAGGATCAAAATGAGTCACTAAATGTTCTAAGGAATAGCCCAGGCTGCTATGATGCAGAAAATACACACAATATTGTCCACACACCAAGGAATCTGTGCCTTGTAATTTCACATTATTGAATCGGGTGGTCTGAGCATTTCTTCTCATAAAGTCAATGATATCGTCTTCCAAAGGGGGCAATCCGTACGAATCGAAATATTCCACACATCCTTCTTGAGGAAAGTAGACGGCTACCCAGTGGGTTCCTGGGAGATGACTGTCGTCCGTGTTGATCACATAAGCTAGATGGTCTTGAGGTTTGCGATGAGGGAGTTCATCTTTAGCACAGACGACAGGATTCCAAGAAGACGTATACGAACTGTGGTTCAAAAGGTAATAAAGTTCCCAGGTATCCATTGATTTGTGTGTTTTTCTTCTTCACAGGTAATAATATGTCATCAATTCGATTCTGACTTTTTGCTTGAAAATGTCTGACAAATAACCGTTTCTTCGTTTCGTCTCCTCACTCTGATTCAGGAGAGCTTCGATACGATGGATCTCTTGAGTGGTTAATGGTGGACAAGAATGTTCACGCAAGTCTTTATACCACTGATGCCACACGACTTCGTCCGAGATGAGACTCCAAGCCTCGTCCAGATACTCGTCCAATTTTTCTTCTTGACTCAACATCAGGCATTTATCGTGTTGAATTTGACTGGGATGATCGTTTTGACATCCGTAGGACTCTTTCTTGATTAATTCCGTCATTTTTTCGACCAAGTGTTTGGCAAAACAGCAGACTAAATGGGCTTCTTGTTCTGGCCATCTTGACTTCATCATGATATCTTCTTCGTCTTTGTCTTGGGATTCTTCTTTCACAGTTTCCTCACATTCCATCTTCAAAGTTTCTCCACTAGGTAAAGAGGGTTAACAGTCTTCCATGGTTTCTAATAGTCTAGAATGACTTCTCTCAAACTGTTGATTTCTATCGTATTATCAAATTCTGCATACAGGATGACGTTCACCGTTTCATCAGGGTCTCGTTTTGCAAACTGAATTTCCACACGAATCTGGCCTGATTTTATAGGGTGGAAATGTCCCTCGTCGCTGCCTTGGTCTGGAGTGAAACCGAAAGCCCACAAAGCATAGCCTCCTGCATAATCTTCGTACGATATGCCATGACTGGTGTTGGTTCCTAACTGTCCGGTAGCTTCGTACAAGGACAAGTACGACCTCAAGTAATTCTTCTTGTCAAAGTCGGGTTCGAAAGGTCGGGTACACAAGGTCTTGCCATCGCGACTGACTTCGATCTTGGACACGCCAAAGTGTCGAAAGTAGAAAGGATTTTTATCGGCAGCTCCGTTGAAGGCTGAATTCTCGACCATACCAACGATCAAACGTTTGGGTAACTGTCCTTGGAACAGATGATCTTCGATCATGGATCGCTGTCCCTTGGGAATGGTGAAGGTTTTCACTTCCACGAGTCGTATGGGATACTTGGCGGTCGTTCTGCTCAACGTCTGACTGATGTCGTTTCCCACTTTAGGTAACACTTCCACACAGCGTACGTAGAGTCTGGCTTCTTGGATTTTGGTTTTGTAACCGTCACTATCAGCCATTAAATGGAAAGCGCTACTGCTACGATTCAGTCTCAGGCGGACATCCACACCGTTCAGCAAATACTTTTCTTGCAACCACATGTCCAAATGCAAACGATCCATCAGTTCTAAACTCTTTCCATTTAATATTTTGTTTCTTCGTTCTACAAATCCCTCATTGTATTCTTTCTTTTTATCACTTGTATCAGTTTCCAATAATTCAAACTGGTCTGCATCGTCAGCTTCCCATACCACACAGGCATTGAGATGAGTGTTCTTGGCGTCTATTCCGTACGTCAAGAGATTTTCCAGGTAGGCACGATAAGGGTAAGTATCCATGCTGCTACTGACTAGTTTGTTATTCAAGTACAAGTCCACTCCACTAAAAAAGGAATGCATGAAATTGTTGACGGGAGCTACTGGCTCAGTGTCTATATCACCTCCTGTCTTATCTAGAACTTTGACTTTTAGGTACAAGTAACTGCTATTCAGATCGATGTAATCTTCGGGCTGTCCTTTGATTTCAAACTCGATGGGAGCGGAATCGGTCAATGAGGAGACGGGATGAAATTCCACCCATTGGGATTCTTGCATGGTCATCATGGTGGGTGGCATGGCAAACAGATCCAGTTCCGAGTTGGAAGAAGCGCAAGACTCTCGGTGCAGCATTTTTTCTGTTTTTTTTTTTTTTTTTTTTTTCAATAATCGAAAACGTCTAAGTCTCGAACGGTTCTTCTTTTCTTTGCCTTTCTCGCTCTAGAAGTGTGAAGTCTGGTGAAAGGGTGTTTTCTTCGTCGTCTCTTTCTGCCTTGTCCTTGCTGAATGCCTGACTCGGTAGCGTGCAGGGCATTTATAGGTGTGTCTCGTCGGCCCAAAAGGTCTTTGCCCGTTTGTAGCAAGACATTTTTGCCTGCCCTCATGAAGGCTTCTTTAGGGTTTTGTTTGACGATGATGACATTTTGGAGAAATTCTTTGCCTTGCGTCAGTGCCGCATCTTTCAAGGCGTGCAATCCGCGTGTCACCATCGGTTTCAAGACTGGGGCCACCGACCGAAAGGCCGATTTTAACATATCTCTTAAACCGTGTCCTCGCTGTCGAGCAACCCCTCGGTACACTGGATACATGACTTACGAGTCGTGAGAGAACCGTTTTCGAAAATGGATTTTCACCGTGACTTTTCCTTTGGTGAATGGAATATTTTGTCCCAGATCTCCTTTTATAGCAATGTTGACTGTGTCCAAATAAGACTTACTGACAGGCAAATAGTGAGGATGTACAAATTCGCGGTGGACGTGATAAGTGTTCCCACCTTCCTGGTCACTGGTCGTGGTACTATCCACTTTGAAAGGAATGACACGCAGTAACGGCACGGAGGTGTGTCCCACCACGTTGTACTCCACCACATCGGAGTACACGAACATCAAATTCAGTCCTTGATTCAGTTCTACAGGGAATCGAAAAAACTTGTAAAATTCCGTATTGCTGTTGATCTTCGGTTTAAAATTTGGAGCCATTTTTGTGTCTCCACCTAAAATATCAAACAAGTCACGATTAAAACTGATGGACAACGTTTGGGTGTCCTGAAATTTCATCAGTAAGCGACGAGCCACTTTATGGTACTCCAGGGTGACACTTTTTTTGATTCTGTTCAGGGCTTTGCCAAAGGCTAACTCGAACCTGGAAGCAATGGTGTCCTCCAAATGTTGGTCACTAAAATAAAACCCTGCCGCAATTTTCAAGGTGTAAATATTGAAGAGTGAATTGTTGGAGGATGGTCTTGTGTCCCCTGAAAACTCGATGCCATTTATGGTTTCTTGCAATTGTTGGTTCAGGATTTCGACCTCAAAAGTATTTTGCTTTTCAGTGATGTTTTGGATTTGTGTAGGGTAAATGATTTCCACTAAAGTCACTTCCCAATGGGCTTCGTGATCTAAGGGGATGGCCTGAGATAATTTGGCCGTGTAACAGCACAACGTGTTGTGGGGAAACACCTCCATGGAACTGTCACTGGGTAAGGTTAAGCAAAATTGGTTTTGGTGACTCATAATTCCAGAGTTCTGTGGCTGTCCGAGGGGTTACTGGACGGCAGAGGCGTGTCTCCGCCTAAAATGGGGTTCTGGTTGTTGTTGTTGTTCGAATGGTGACTGACACTGGCACTGGACACAAGGTTCCCGTGGTTCATGTTCGAGGAGAATTTCAGGGAGGGATTGGGAAGCAGGTAACCGATGCAATTGCTCAATAAAATGGTCCACAATTGTTTGTCTCCTTGTTGCAAACTCAAATTGGCGATGGCTGCCCCGATGACACAATACACCACGAAGATCTGGCAGAAAAAGACGATTTGCGTTTTAGGCACACGTTCTCCGCACCACACCCACAAGGGTTGTTTTTGTAAATCTTGCACAGAAGAACTAGGTGAAGGAGTGGTCGACGTAGCTGCGCCTGTGTGAAAAGGCATGATGGTCACTTCTTTTTATAGTCGATGACTTGCGAAGCGTCGATCCAAGAATCAAAACTGGGTGGATATCCTTTCCAACGTACTTTGACTTCTTTGACACGTCGTTTGCCCACTTTACGGGTTCTGCGTTCGAGAATGCTTTCGATGTCGTACACGTCGTCTTCTTTTTTGGTGACACGTTGTAACTCGGGCAAATAAAACGTTCCTTTGAGCACTTCTCCGTTCATGTCTTCCAATTGATAGACGGCAGGATGACGGCTATGCACTCGTCCAGTGACACGAAACAATTCGGTCGTCCAGTTAGGTAAGTAACCTTTGTCGAAAGTGCGTTTGGTTTTGCCAATGCGCACCCAATCTCCTATGGCCAACTCTCCACTTTTCTTGGGGACAGCCCTCGTCGGGATGTACCAAACAGGCGCTCAAACACCAACACTTCGTTCTCGGGAGTCACGTCTTGCGGGGCACGTCCGATGCTTCGATGGTAAGATTGGTTGTACGCTTGCACCAGGTGTGGTAAGATGTCGATGTACTTCAGAGTGTGGTGATGCGTAAAATATTTCCACATGCGTTCTTTCAAAGTGCGTTGAAAACGTTCCACGATGCTGGCCTTGGTTTCGGGATTCTCGGTGGTAAAAAAATGAATGTCACGTTTCTTTAATTCTTTTTGGAAAGCTTGGTTCAGAAATTCGGTGCCTTTGTCCGTTTGCCATCGAAGAGGGTGACGACCGCTTTGTTTCCACACCCGTTGCAGGGCTCGCACTAACTCGCTGCTCGATTTGGAAGTCAAGGGCACGACCCAGGCAAATTTGGAAAAGACGTCGATGACACAAAACAAATATTTGTAGCCACGATTGTAGCTGGCCAAATGAGAGACATCGGCTAAATCGGCTTGCCATTGATGATCGATGCCTTCCACTCGGGTGCGACTTCTGGCAAACTTGCGTCGAATGGGTTTGTGTAAAGTGTAGGTAGCTTGCTCTTGTAACCATCGTTGCACTTGACGTAAACGGAGACTTTTCAGTCGAGTTTTGGCAGCACGATACAATTTTTGAACTCCTGCGTAACCTGCAGGATGGGAGGGATCGTAGTAAATGCTAGCTAAGACTTTTTCCATTTTTTTGTGTTTGTGTGTTAATAAGACACCCACTCTTGGAGGATGCTACTCTTTTTCTCTTGGGGTATTTTCTTGGATTGCAATGCTTTGCGTGTGCGACCGGCAATAAGTGTCGAGGAGGATGTCTAAGCGGGGGATATCGGTTCTTGTTTCACTTCTGTCTTCACTTCTGTCTTCACTTTCTTTTTCTCTTGTGATGAAGAAGGGGTGGCCATCATCTTTTTAATCCATCCAATTCTGGAGGTAGGTGGTGTTGTTAACTTGCGTACTTTTTCTGGTGGAGTTTGAAACCCTTCTTCTTCTTCTTTTCCTTTTTCTGTCTTGGTCACTGGTAGTGGTGGTACTGGTACTGGTGATGGTGCTGGACTTTTCATCAAGGTCTTAAAATCTTTCAGAGTGGGTAGAGCTGTTTCGTCTAAAGCTTTCTGGTGAAAGAGTTGCAGTCGTTGCAAGAGTTGACCGTACTTTTGCGATTTTTCTGTTTCGGACAAATCTTGGCGATCCATCAAGGACTGCAATTCGTGTTGTAACTGGGACATCTCGCTCAAATGGGGATTAGGAGGTAAATGCGGGGTGCGTTGTTCTTGCCACCGATGGTATTCCATCCATCGTTTGTAAGGCACTAAAGCTAGTTTTCGTCCTTCCATGGGGTTGTCAGGGGTCGATTCTGAGATCTTGGGACTTCCGACGGCCTTTTTATCTTGCTCCCACCAGTCCTCCCAACATGGTTCCCAAGACTCCTTTCAGTAAGGGGCCTAACAAGAGAGGTAAAATGCGTCCACGTTGGACCAATATCTTCTTCTTTTGACGAATGGGAATTTTCTTTTGAACCATTTGACGAAGAACGTGACGATGTTTGCCTAAGCATTGTTTCTGGTGTTTGGACAAAGGGATCGTGCCTTTCAAGACGTTCAAACAACATTCGCACACGGTATCGATTGGAGGCCGATTGAATGAGTTTTTTCGTAGAGGTGGAGAAGCTTTGGACAGGACAGATAACATGTCCCCATGTTTGACTAAACGAGGAGGCAGTCCTTTTCTTTTCTTTTCTTGGGGTTGTTTAGAAGAGGGATGTTTTCTGGAGGGTGACATCTTTGAGTCTTCAGGAGCACCAAAAACACATACCCCGACTTGGTCACAGGCCTTTTTTATACTGGAACGCGTCGCCACTGATTGTCTTTACGTCGTATCAATTTGAGGACAGGCATGACACGTCGTGGAGGGGTACGCAACGGACTAAATCGAGCCAGTTCTTGCTTGGACAAATCCAGTAAACTTTGTAACTGCCCGATCTTTCTTGGACTTTGATTTTGGGAGAAGGTACTTTGTGAGCAGCAGCCACTGCCACTAAATTGGAGGGTCCTGCCACTGGGGAAGTTCTTTTTGGGGTCATCAGCGGAGAAGTTCTTGGTGTGATCAACGTCTCCAAGTACTCTTCAGTTCTTGGTGTCATTAACGGAGAAGTGGATGAACTTGAGGCTGCCGGAGACGTGGTCACCGCTGTGGCAGGTCGTGGTTTGCGAGTGTAAGGTTGCGTCCTGGCCGAAGTGCCTCTCTTGCGAGTAGTTTTCTTCTGTGGGCTTTTCTTTTTCTGGGGACTTTTTCTCTGTTTCTTTTTCTGGGGGCTTCTTTTCTTTTTCCGGGGTGGTGTCTGGTAAGAGGAGGGTCCCGCCACTGGAGAAGTTCTCCTTGGGGACCTCGTCTTTTTCTTCTTCTTGGGGCTTCGTTGGACTTTTTTCTTGGGGAGAAGTTTGGGGGCATTAGGATCCCATCTTAAGAGAGAGCGAATGATGACCCCTCCTAGAGTACCGCTCCCTCCAGGTTTCAAAATGATTTGTTTTTTGGTTTGAGTGTCGATGCGGGGATCGGCCAGTTGGACCAAAGCGACTTTGTTTCGATCGAAAAAGCGTTTGGTTTGATGAGGAATCTGAATGATTCCTTGGAGTAATTGACGTGCCGTCACCGTCAACCATCGTAAGACTTCTTTGAGACTAGCTTCTAAGACACGAGCTCGTATTTGTGGATTTTTTTCTCGACTGATGCCATACAAGGCACGAATCAATTTGACGGGAAGATGCGACTGAAGGGACGTTATGTTCAAAATGTGTGAGACAGACGAAAAGGGTCTGAGGCTTTTATAGATTTTTTTTTGTGGAGTGAAATGAAGTCGAGGACGGAGACGTGTACAGGACAGGCCCTCCGTCTTGGCCCCAGTAGTGAAACAAGTGGGTACGAAATCGCAAATCATCGGGGTTCGTAGGTTTCAAATCGACGAGTAAATAGGCGTATGGAGTTTCAGTGGCATCGTCGTACGCCTGAGTCAGCCAAGGCGTTCCTAACTGTTTGGCTAAGACTTGCACTTGCGATTTATCTCGAGGGCTTTTAAACAAGACCATGTAATGTGCATTGAGACTGATGGTGCGATGGGCTTTACTTTGTTGAAACAAATTTTGGGTGATGTAAACGACACTAGCATTACGGTGATGCCCTTTGCGCGTGAACCACAGTTTAATTTCTTCTTCGTCTTCTCCTAACATGTCGTCAAAAATGACCAAATGGGTTTGACGGGAGTCAGAGACGATGCCGTCGTCTTCTTTAGGAATGCCTTCCACAAACACGATGGAATCGCCTTGACTTTCTCGCAAGAGGCTGTACGCCGATTGCCACTCTTTGTAACACCACACGATTCGCTGAGGTGGTCGATCGATCAAATGATGTTTATGTTCGATCAAACGTTTGACGAATTCAGGTTTTGCCTGAACCGCTAGGTCCAGCAATGAGCATGTTAAAGGGATGGCGAAGATACAAAGCCTCCCAACTGGCACGATCTAAGTGTTCGTCGATGACTTTGACAGTAGAGGAAGAGGGAGCAGAGACAGCAGAGGTAGCCATAGTGTGAGGAATGTCACTTGTGACTCGAAAACAAACAAGACGAGAGTTTATATACTTTTTTCAAAACACGTTTATTGAATGTTTTAAACATGAATACGAAAGACAAAAATACATAAAAGCCAAAAGCTTAAGTACAAGGATAAAATGCACATGATAACCATTAACGTGGAATAAACACAAGTGTCTGTACAACACGTTTTGGGTAAAGTTCTGACCAGTTCTATAGAGGGTAAGGTCACACAAGTGTCCTCCCGAAAGGGTCTTTCAAGCCTGTCGACGACAGTCCTGTCCTGGGTGACGGGTTCTTCTGGCACCGTCACTAACACTGGTTGAAAAGGAACTTTTTTCTTTGGATGTTGAAAGGAAGGATCACAATTCTCGTGCATACTGGGCCACTTCTTGGGTCCAAGCCTCAAAACCCCTCTTTTTCCAGTCACGGACATCTGTCCAATGGGGGTGCAAGTCACAAGCTACACACACATCGTCATACACGTCTTGGGTAGCTAAAAGTTGACGAATCTTTTTTCCCGTAGAGGTCGAGAAGTATCCAGATGAAACCGCAAGGCTTTGAGCAAAAGGAGTTTTTCGTGACCATTTAAGGCCATGGGGGTGTGGTAAGTACTGTTCGTAAAGAGTCCACAAAGAATCGGCTGGTAAACGAAATCCCAGAAAACAAGTCACTAAGACACACACCACTTGTCGACCCAAATTGAATGGATACAGTTCTTGTAATAATCCATGGTAATGATCCACGGTTTGAATATGGTCATTGAGTTTCTTCCACGGAATCTGTTCAATTACATGTGACATAAGCCGTGGCATGGATTCCTGTTTTTATGCTCTCTTTTTTTTCGGAAGCAATACACGTACATTCTACCCAGACATCTTCGTTCTCCAGTAGGAAATCTAGAATACTGTAACCTACAGTTCAAACTTCGATTATAAGTTTTCTCTTCTACTAAGCAGATTCCACGTAACATATGTTGGTAATCCTTTAACTCGTCTTCCTCAATGCGTTGCTCTAGGTGAATCTCGAAGTAACCAAAATGATGAACATTTCGTTCATTCACTAACTCACTAACAAGGTCTGACCACTGAAACAATTTCTGACGAATCAGTTCTCTTATACCATTCAGGTACCAGTGGTTAAAAATCTGGTGACGTAACGGATGAAACTGTTCTTTACGTTTCACTTGTATTTTGACCAGCTCTCGGTAAATGCGTTCTCACAACTCCACAGGCAAAGCACGAATGTTCTCTTGTAAAGTATCCATGAATAGGTCATTCCGTACAATTCACAATCTTCTCCTAGGGCAAAAGTAATCCACATAGTGAGTAATTTCTGGCCACTGCCATGCAGGGTAACGTCCAAGAATGTCACTGAACTATTTTGATGTAAACGGTCTAGAGTAATACAATAGGATGAATGCACCCTTGACCCAGAGAAATCTAACACACTGGTTGACTTTTTTCACTTTCCTCTTGTGAATTTCTCGGCACAAAAGTTCTACAGTCACCCATTGAGATTTCACTCTGGCAAGTCCCTGCCAAACTTCCTTGTAAATCTTCTCTTGTAGTTCTTTAGGTAATGATTCAATATCGTTTTTGAAATGAAGTTTAAATACTGGTCTCGGTGATGTCCAACATTTGACTCCTAACCAAACTGGTTTCTTCTTCGTCAACGACATGGTAAGTTACTTTAATGTCTCGGTCCCACTAAGCGTAAGTAATGACAATTCGGTGACCATCGAGCATGTTCTACGTAGGCCGAATCTTGCGGTTCCCAGTGGTGAAGTGACACACCGCAACTGAAGCACTTGACTTTATCTCCTTCGCCCAAGTAGAAAAATCTGGCTCTGGCTAATTCTTCGGGGATTGGGCCTCCCAGATACTTAGGCCATTTTCCTTTGAACGATTGAAGACGATTTTCAAAGTCGCAGTATTCCGACAAACGCACAGGAAACGAATATTCGTCTTTCACAGGTTCGTTTCGATGAGGGTTGGGTGACATGGGCAGGAGTTTGCTCAGAGCTGGATGACATCCGTAGGGGGGTAGACGTGAAGGTGAATTCTCCTTTAAAACGAAACCCAGTAAAGTGTCCAAGAGGACGAGCGGCATCGCTTTCGCATCCCTCAGGTTTGACACGCACAGCATCCCTTTCCATGATAGGGGTAGTGAGAACAAAGTTCCCACGATGCTTTACGGCATCGCTAAGGTCACAACGTACAGCATCGTACCCATCGCAAGGCTCACAATCGCATTCCACTTCCGAAGCCCCACACTTGAATTGTGCCTGTCTAAACTTGTTTTGTGTTTCTCTGAAAGTATTCATCTTGTTCGCTCGGTCTTGGTAGTCCCAATGAACTATCGATCTTGCCTAGGGTTCCTTTTTATATACAGACCAATACCGACGTGTTAATACGGCAAGGTGAAATGATTGGGAAGTCGCACTCGCTTCTGGTACACGATTTGATAGACTTTTTCCAAGGGCCTACTGACGATGTGGTGAGTGGGTAAACGTACAATTTTGTTGGGTTGATAGGTGGTCACTTTAAAGTGTTCATCCTCTCCCGATTGCAAGGCTTCTTTCAGTACCCCAAAGTTGACCACTCGACTGGTACGATAATTCAGAGTCAATCCTTTCACTTTGCACGTCGTGTGCACTTCTCCTTGTTTGTCCCGGTATTCATAGCCGTAATTTTTGGGACCGTCACTGACGAAACTTAGAATCTTGTCGTCGGGATGCTCGTCTGTCCAGGCTCCTAAACGGTCTCCTTCGATGTCAGGGTGCTGTTGACTCGGGTGATGGATGTAAATGCAACTGTCCGTATCAAAGTACAGGACGCGTTCCCCTAACAGTTCTAAAGTTTCGTACAATTTTAAGCGAGCATGAGCTGTCACGTAAGCCGCAATGATGACATTTCCAAAAGGGTCGTCTTGTACAAAGTCCAGATCTTCTTCGTAATTGACCAAGATCAAATCCTCGCGAACGACGTCCACGTGTTTCATGTATTTGGTTTTGTCGTGAATCATCTGGAAGTAGCGGGAAGGTTCTGTCAAATATTCCGTCTTGGGCAAACACGGTCGTTGTGCCATTTTCCCCACAAGCAATTTAACATCACTTTGGCAAACGATCGCCTGCCTTCGTTTTTCTCGATGTGGTCTAAAGTGATGCCTTCTTGTTCATAGTATTTCTCTTTGAATGTCTTTTCGTCTTCGGGAGTGTGACACCAGGACGGATAGCCACTGGCTTCTTGCTTCAGTTTCAAAAAGGCATCCACGTAGTAGGCGAAAATGCCTTTCTGCGTGGGGTCACCCTTGTGGTATTGTTGTGTCTTGGGAAAGTGGCAAATTTCGTACACTTCTAACAGTTGGTATCCCATGTCCAGAGCTTTGAACAATTCCACGCTGACCCAGGTTCCCGTCAAAGCCCGTTCTTCCTGGGTGTGCTGACAAGGCTGATCTTGGTTGCACGTTTCGGCACAAGTACGGCACAAAGGAAACATCAGTTTGCCTTGGCAATGGTGAGGTAACACGGGATGGTACAAGTCCGTGGGCGGCAAAACTTTGCACTTGATCAGACCTTCGTATTGTCGAATGTTTCTCAGGTCGATGTGTTCCGTCAGCAATTGTGGGTGCCCTACAGGAAAGCGACAATATTTGCACACGTAGGGATACAGCGAACACACGTCCAAGTATTTGATTTCTTCTCCTTTCTCTTCGTCGGCTTGGTACAGCAAACAGGTGGCATTGGTCCTTCCTCCGTACAAACTATCCCTCGGGATCAGCGGGTCCATGAACTGGTAACTTTCCACGAGGCGTTTAAACCCGGGATCGGTTTTCAAACGGTGATCGTACTCGTGTTCCCACATTTCCACCACTTGGTATCCTTCCTGTTCTAACTTTAGGCGTCGCTGACAAGTGTCCTGGTACAAGTCTTCCATGGTTCGTTGTAAAAACTGATTTTTAGTGCTACGATCAGGGTAACAGACGGGACATCCGTGAAATAAGCAACCGTTAAACTCGTACACGATCTTGGGGTTTTCTAAGTCCCAGCCATCGACCGAATACGTTCCGATGGTCTTTTCACCCCCTCCGTTGCGGGCGTGCTGAATCCATTTGTCTTCCTTGTCGCACAAGTAATGTAACCAACGTAGGGCTTTGACCGAGTATTGACGTTTGACAAAGTTGGTCGTTTGAGGGCTGATGACAGCCACGGTGTTTTCAGGCATGAATCGTTGTCGATACACTAAGGAACACGCTTTGGCAATGGTGCAAGCTTCTTTCAAAGGATCGACCCCTCCGTGTTCCATGAACAGTTCTCGAAATTTTCCACAGCAACGTCGTAAAATGTCCACGTCGGAACGACAATACTTTAACATTTCTTCCTGAAAGTCGAAAGGGTCCGAGGCGTGAGCCTGGTACCAAGCGTAGAAAGCTTCTCGTTGTTTGGTACGCATGTTGTCGGGGTCGTAATAGTGAGCCTCAGGTAAATGGGGTAGAACGGCGTGTTGATTGGCTTCCGTATTGAAAAAGTGTGGAAAGTACCCTTTAGCCATTTCTGTCATTCCAAACGTTTTAGGCATTCGGCTCAAAGGCATGGCCAAGTAACTCATCGACTCTTTAAACTGTACTTGGCCTACTTGCATGAAAGTGATTTTAGCTCCGTTCAAAGTCACTTTAGGACGCTCGGTGCCTTGTTCCGTATAGTATCTCAAAAGAAACTGTCCATCGTATCCGGAGAAATTGTGAGCCATCACCGTGGCATGACGATGACAATCTCCGTAACGTTCGATGTCCTCTTGGCTCCACGTCTTGTCGATGGGGTCTAAGACCCATTGGGGAAAATCGGCTAACGTGTTCGGTCCTCGAAAGATTTTTTCACGCCCTCCGGGAATCTTACTGCAGTGAGGGCAATGACTGAAGATAGGTTCTTGAATGCACTTCTCGCACGCTCGATGAGCCACGCAGAAATTAGGAATGTGAATGCCGGTCTCTTGCATGCATTCGAAATCGAAAAAGATGAAATTGCCTTTCTTCTTGTGGCCGTCCTCTTTCTCTGGTGGGGGTTGGTATTTTTGCACGTAGCATTGGTGTTCCAAGTCCACGATGTGGTGACAAATGTGACATTTTTTCTTTCCTGAACATACGTGTGCCTTGGCACTATTGGTACGTAGGCCTTGTCCACACGTAGGGCACAATCTCAGCTGTTGAAAAGCACATTTCTGCTGTGAACCTTGCGTCTTCAAATGTTGTTGGTAACAGGTAGGGCTGACAAACGTGCGCAGACAAGTTAAACAAGGCACTGGTCCTTCGCTCAGACAGGGTGGAGAGGCCAAACATCCTGAGCATTTCAATCCACAATGTTTGTGTTATTCTCGATTATTATAACCACGGTCACATTTGTCACAGTAATATCTGTATCCCAGGAATCCGATAATACTGGTAATGGTATCGAAATGTTCATCGTGATAATAGACATGAATGTATTTTCCATCCTTAAAGTCTTTCCCTCGAAACAACAGAGGCCCGCGCACTTCTTGAGGGTACACTCTCAAGGTGTAGAATGGAGCTAGGGCATCTTGCAATTTTTGCATCTCAGGAATGCCACAGGGTGTGTCTTTGGACAGTCCGGCTTGTTGCAACAGGAGTTCTGCTTCACTTCGTTGTTTGGCTCGGTCCGATTTTCGAATAGTTTCCCAGGCTCTTTTCCATTCTACCGTGTCGTTCTTGTTGGCATAGGTTCGTCCCACCACGATAGCTCTGGCTAAACACATCTGGTCTTGATGGTTGTGAATTCGGACGAGACTTGTTTTGGTGTTGCGAAGCTCGTTCACCAATAACATCTTTTTGCGTCCAGTCCCTTGAGGAGGAGAGACGTGGGTCATGTCCAGTGTGACTTTTCCGTCGGTGATGTCAAACTGGTCATTAGATTGTTGCACGTGTTGAATTTTGTCCATGACTTTGGAAGTGGTCAATTCTGCAGGGGTGCTAAACTCGATCCAAACAGGGGATTTCAAACCGTCGTGTTGTATGGAAAGTCTCAAGCGATCGTTTTCTATGGGTTGACATTGTCGCTTGAGTGTGGTGAGCAAAGAATCCCACACTCCGGTGATGAACCCTTCTGCTTTCTCTAACGGTACGTCGGACTTGAAATCTTTAAACTTCACCGTGTATTTGTAAGCCGTGGTTCTAAATTTTCTAGAGGAGCGCTTTTCCGTCTCTCGAATGGAATAGTATTTTTCAGGGTTGACTAAGGGTGGCGAACTTGGTTTAGAGGGTTTGGATTCTGGTTCACTCATGTCCTCTTCAAAATCACTGGTATGAATTTGTGCCAAGACTTCAGCTCTGGTACGAGGCGATACATCACGTTTCTGCCTCTTACTTTCTTCTTCTTCTTCTTTCTTCTCGAATGAATTGGATCGTTTCATCTTGAGTACAAAACGTCAAATGACTCAAGTTTAAACACCATAGACTAATTTATAGTCATGGAAGACCAACGTATATAAAAGGGTGTGTGTCTTGTCCTTTCACTATTCATTTCACTCTCAAACCGAGCACAACGATGGAAGAGACTACCCAGATGGAACGTTTCATCAGAGCTTTGCGAGGGGTCATTAGAAAATTCTCTTCAGACCAGCCGACGGACTACTCTCCTTCCTTTCGAGATAAAAGTCAAGATACTTGCTATATCTGTGAGAAGAAAGGGCATTGGTCTTCAGAGTGTCCAGACCATCAAAAAAGAAAAAAAGGGGCTAGAAAAGACAAAAGTCAAGATACCTGTTATTATTGTAAAGAAAAAGGACATTGGTCTCCAGATTGCCCAAAAAAGAAACAAGAGGAGTCAGAAGAAGAGAGGGATTCTTCAGAGGAAGAGAGGGATTCTTCAGAGGAAGAAAGCAGCCAGGTAAAGAAAAAGATACAGGAGAAGAAAAGAAGAAGGAAAGAAAGTGAGGAGGAAGAAGAGGATAAGACTGTGACGGTGAAGAAATTGAAAAAAAAAAGAGAGACTAAACAATGAGACAGAAGTGTATGAACTTTTTAAAGTGCTATGTTGTGAATTGGATTGTAACTAAAGACAAAAGAATAAATTAATTATATAAGGTAAGTGTCTTTGAGTTTTGATTTTAAAATAAGAACGTACACTCACGCACTCATACACAGACACGTACTATAGGGGTAAAATTTTTTTTTTGATTTTTTTTTTTGAGTTATTGGCAAATTGAAAGTGTATCTCTTTTCGAGAGACGTGGGTGGCCCTGAAAAGGGCCTTTGGTTTTTGGTGTAGGGGTGAGTTTAAGCAATCAACTTTAACTGTCTTAAGCCTTTGCAACGGCCAAGGCCTACTTCTGGACTGCGTAATGTTGATGATGATGATTGGGTTGAAAGCACTAAGGGTGGTACGGTAGGCTTAGTCACATGGTTGACGTGTTTAGCTCGTATTCTCTTTGGTCGTAATAAAGAAGTCTGATACATTTGTTTCAGACTTCTTAATTCCGCTAAAATGTCCAACAGTACCGTGACCGTTTGATTTTCACCCTCTTGTTTCTTTGCTGCTACTTCTTCTTCTTCTTCTTGTTTTTTCTTACCTCTTCTTCTTGCTGCTGTTGCTGTAGGAGAAAAGCTTGTTCCGCTTCCTTTTGTCGTTGTATAAATTTTTCCAATTCTTCTTTCTGTCTCTGTCTAAAATTCTCCACTTGCGGTAATGAAGAAGGTAACGAAGGTTCCGGAACAAATTCTTGCAAGGTAAGAAAATCCACAAAATCCCAATTTACCTCTTCTGAAAGTAAGTCCGGGTTCCCTTGGGTGGTCTCCACTGCTGGTGCACCCCAATGGATCGTTTTCTGAGTTTCCGTCATGTTGAATCACTGTCGTATAGACTGACTACACACAGGCGCTAGCGAATCTATATAGACCACGTGACGTCACAGACTGTTCTCTTCGGATTGGATGCTTGCTGACTGAATTTTGTAACGCGTGTTTGGATTGGTCAATGAACTCAATCCGTTTCAATCCTTCCTCTACCTATAAATAAACGCAGTTCACTGCATTGATTCACCTGTTCTCGTCGCCTCAAGATGTGGACCACAGTTGAATCATCCACCCTTGTGTCTTGAATGATGTTTAGGACGGACATGCTCATGTATGTCCGATCCAAGTGGACCGTTGTCCACAGGACAGACACCAGTCTGTGGATACGTAGGATCTACGTAGAAAGACAAGGATGCCTCAAAAGAGTGCTGATTTACGGTCCAACAGTGAGACGCAGCCTAAGGACAAGAAGAAGACCAATGCGGTGCCCTTTATGTTAAGGGCATATTAACATAAACCCAAAGGCCCTTTTCAGGGCCACTCATAGGTCTCGAAAAGAAATTGACTTTCGATTGCCTACCCCCCCTTCTTTTTTTTTATTTTTAAAATTTAAAAAAAAAAAAATCCCATTTTCAATTCCCCTTGTCCCTAAACAAGCCCAAACTCTATTCCCATGTTCAATTCCCCTTGTCCCTAGACAAGTCCAAACTCTATTCCCCATGTTAATTAACCTTGTCCCTAGACAAGCCCAAACTCTATTCCCCATGTTAATTAACCTTGTCCCTAGACAAGCCCACGAACTATTCCCTAATGTTAATTCCCCTTGTCCCTAGAGTGGCCCAGCAATTTTTCCCATGTTAAATTTCCGTTGTCCCTAGAGTGGCCCAGGGGGGGTCTGTAATGCTAATTCCCATTGTCCCTAGGGTTGCCCCATTCACTACTGATGTTTTATCTTAGATAAATTAACTTAAACTGAAACATATCAACGAATGGCTCTAATTTGATTTTTGCTTATCATCAACAAAAGGAAATGTGGCAAAAAACTATTTTGTGAATCCTGTGATGAAAGTTTATCCCCCCACCCACCCGGTAAAGTCACTAGGAAGCATTAGTAACGAATATCTAATTAAAATTTCTATGTACTTAAATGAAACCCGGAATGTGGTTCAGGGATGAAAGGAATAAGTATATGCAGTTACACAGCGACTAAAAATATCAATTTTATATCAGGTTTACATTATCAATAACTGTTGTTAAGAGCGGTATCCAGAAGTGTAAAGAATGATATCGATTTTTATAACTACGCATTTTAAATATTTCACTGGGTGCCGCATAGATTCCGCATAGATTCCATCAATGATGGAGTTGTATTAATTATTTAGACACCAAACATTTGGAAGCTATATTAGTCAACTATGCTTGCATGCTAACACATTTGTTTAAAGAGAAAGTAGAAGTAAGTTGAAGACAATGGGCAGATTTCTGTATATACTTTCATTTTGTGCAATATTCCTTACAGGTTTTTCTTTTTACTTGTTATACTAAATGAAGTATTCACAGATATAATGTTATTCTTTTTCATAGATTGGTAGAGGATACTATTTTCAAGTGCTCCAGTAACATAGAAAAGAAGAAGTGCCACCAACGTTTTCCACCTAACTTGACTTTAACCGGAACACTGGACTGTTGTTGTTTGATCGTGCCACCACTTAATTTTCAGTGCATGAATTTGGGCGTTCCTTTCCATCTTCACTATCAAGTTCAGGCACTCTTTTGTTAAAAGTCTGTACATATACTTACAACATATAAAACAGCACGATATAATGAGCTTTTACTGCTGATTGTTTTAAACAATAACATTTAGGATTATTCATTCACAAAACAAATTAGAAATATATATTGTACGCAATCAATATAGCAGTACATACATTAACACAGGACTTAACAGAGTACATACAAGACAATTTACAAACATTGATGCGTAGTAATACTGTAGTACATGCATTAAAACCTAACTACAGAAGCAATAACTAAGTACATTTATATATAAAATAACATACCCTCCTAAACACACACATACATCATGCATACACGCATACAAAAAATCTTCACATATTAGATAGGATCACACACACACACACACACACATGGGACGAATGCATTATTATTTCGTATCCTAAAGTTCAATCTCCCCGCCCCGATTAAAGTTTTCTCAACAACATCCACAGAGACAACAACAATATCATTAAGAACTAGCTTTTGTTTCTTCACAGATCAGGGAATCTCAACGTCAGTATGTTGTCGATGGGTATCTGCTGGGCGATAGAATAATGCGAATGGTAGATCTGGAATTTTTTCGTTGTGAAGTGAGAATAATTTACGCAGAAGTGAATCACAATGTATTTTCCTGGATGTAACTATCAGGTGAATAGGGCTCCAAAGGTTCCAGAAATCATCAATAGTAGTCTCTGGAACTACTTCTCACATCATCGTGAATTGAGTTTGGTTGGATTTTAGTCTCATATTCGCTTTTAATTTCTTCAATGAACCATTCACGGCCCTGTGGTCCTCTAACATTCCTTCGTAATAATCGACGTATTCGTTCGACCAAACATATGGTGAATCTACGACAAAAGGTGGTGGTTCAGCATGATCGCCGCACATGATAATCGCTGTTGATTTCATCGACAGCCAATTAAAAATATTTTAAAAATATCTTTAGATACGGTACATATCTCATCCCAGATAGAAAACCAAGGAATGTATTTCTCGCCCAATCTCTCTGGAGTTCACGTATCTCCCTTCCATCGAAAGAAGCTGTGATAGGTATGAGATTAACACCACTCTCTTTCGTCTCTCTCGAAAATCGGTGAGTTGAGGTTAGCACTACCATATCTGAATCCCTAACAAATCTTAACGCGCCTGTAGTTTTACCAGAACCAGCAGGACCATTAAGATAAACCATATTATGTCGCGATATAGGATCATTAACTGATGGTATCAATGACGATTATGAAAATTGTCTATTTTTTTAATACAAAGGATAAAGTATATAATCTGCACACTCAAAATAATCAAGCATCAGCTCGTTTTGTACTCTCCACCCACCTGTTACGAAATACCTGATATGGCTTGCTTAGACCACCATACATTCTAGTATTTGACGTGTTTCGCGCGCCATAGTTTCTTGTAAATATACTTTTTCTTTGCATCGCGTGACGCCTTCATTGCTTGGGCGGCACGTGCGTAATATATGTTAACGCGCGCGACTATATATATTACTTAGGGATCTTGACTGACAGCCATTAGAGGGAAGCTCTTTATGTATTTAGCTGTCGGGGCGGGATCGCCAATATGTCTTAGTTTGAGCCAACGAGTTGGTTGAGTTATATTATTTTTAATCAACTCTTTTTAATTAATGTTCAGTTTCGCAAAACACGTTCAATGTTGTATTATACGTTTGCGTTATTTTATCGTACTTGTAGTTTAATTCATCAAGAGTGTATGGATTATGTAATTTGGTAGCGAGAGATGGTACAATTCGGATTATTAACAGGGATTTGAACATATATGCAATACTCCTGTTGGTAGGTCATCTTGTCGCTATTATAACTAACACTGAAGACGTATTATGTATGTATTATAGTTTTAGTATATCATATTTCTATTTTTTGTTATTCCATTCGTACGTCATAGTCGTACATAAGGGATATTTCAGGTGTGTTAGTATTAATCCATTTGAAATACTCAGATATTTTAATCTAGATACACAGAAAGAAGTCTGTTTGGAAAGTTGTTTCTTTTCATATTCAGCCAACTAGGTGTGGATAACTAGGCGTGGATTACTAGTTGTGGATAACTAGGTATGAGTGTCTAGGTGTGGGTAACTGTGTGCGGACTGACTAGGTGTATCCAGAGGCCGCAGCAATAGTGATGAAAGACGCCAGGAAAGTGCCAACGTATATATGCACGAAAAGTCTGGATGGTTGAAGTGACCGAGCCGGGAAGCTGGTCAAAGGGCATATGAAATGTCAAGTAAACATTGGACATACATATAAGAATTTCATTATAGTGTTTGACTATAAGAAGGTCATAATGTTTGACTATAAGAATTTCATTATAGTGAATGACTATAAGAATTTCATTATAGTGTTTGACTATAAGAATTTCATTATAGTGTTTTGACTATAAGACGGTCATAGTGTTTGACTAAGAGAATTTCATTATAGTGTTTGACTTTAAGAATTTCATTATATTGTTTGACTATAAGAATCTCATTATAGTGTTTGACTATAAGGTCATATTGTGTGACTAAGAGAAATGTCATTATAGTGTTTGACTATAAGAATTTCATTATAGTGTTTTGACTATAAGACGGTCATAGTGTTTGACTAAGAGAAATAGTTGTCATAGTGTTTGACTATAAGAAGGTCATAGTGTTTGACTAAGAGAATTTCATTATAGTGTTTGACTATAAGAATGCCACTAGTGTTTGACTATACAAGGAAAGGTCAGCATATTGACTGACCATAGAGACAAAAAGCATAGTAGTATTTAATTATCTGAGACAACTTTATAATTATCGAACATTTCAAATAAGTATATCTGTTATTCATCATAGCTTTCCATTGGATCCATATTATGTACCTTTGTATTTATTTTGATGTCATGTTACTTCATCATTAGTGTGAGATGAGAGAATAATACATCTTTTTATTGTCACTTGCATACGTGTTTGTTATTTCTTAAATATTAATTCAGTCTCAAAGGGTGTTAGCTCGACTACGTTGCACCACCCCATGGTGCAACGCAAACGCCTATCGGTAATTCTTCTAGCATCCATATGTTTGACACACTTATTTAAAATAAATCTGTAGCAACTCGGACAGCTTTCCCTAGAAAATCGGTTGATCATTGATAGCAGGTTTATTAACACACGTGCGATCATCGAGGGTATTAATGAGTAAACTGTAGGGACTCACCATATGGACAGGCTATGCTCACTCACAGTATGGTTTATCAATACCTTCAGTATCCCTGGTTTGGAATGTTTACTTAACGTGACAACACCTCCGGAGCTAGCTCCGAAACGGTGGTGTGATTCCCGAACAGGGTCACGTTTGTCAAGGATAATCCATATTATGTCATCCACGTCACCGCCATCGCTAGCGATGCCAACGACGGCGACGGCAACGATAAATTTTATTCAGAAAAGGTATCTTTGTTCGGTCGCTAGATAATCAATAATCGTAGCAGCTCATTGGTCATTCATTGTAGCATCAATGAAAATATCGTCTTGCCTAATTCTGAATGTTGAACAAACATGCGCCGCTGCATCGTCGCTAAACTCCTTCTTGGCTTCTCGGGTACGAGTGTGTAATTGCAAATTTGGTACTGTGGAGCGTTTTCTCTTATCGGTTAATGTGTCAAGATCGAACCTGGAGTGAGAGCCTTGATCATAGCTAATCTTTCAAACTCCTCCATATATAATTAAGGAAAATGTATCGTCTAATTAAAGATCAACCTAGATCAATATACAGTGACTTCACGAGCAAAGAATAGTTGATAATGGCTGATGATTGGATCAACAACATGTAACAAGGCTTGTTACTATAATTTCTTTGGATATCGTCCTTAAAGTGTTAAACGAGGTAGTTTAGGGCCACACCATGGATACAATGTGGAATCGGTGTCACTGCGAATCTCAATTTTGCGTAAATTGTGGTGCAAAAAATGCAGAGCTTCAAAATGGTATTATGATTAAAAAAGCGAATGCGTCCAATAAAGGATGCTAAGGATTATCTCAGTAGATTTTCTACTACCATCGCTGACGTTAACGTCGGCGATCGGTAACGGTTTGAACAATGATGGTCTTTTCGTTGATCACATTAATGGCAAAAACCTTTATAATTCTTTACAGAATCTTCAAGTTATGACTCAGAGCCAAACTTGTCTCAGTTGAATAATGGTAGTCATAGTAAATATCCACCGTCAGTTAGCTCTGTAAATACACAGACATGAAGAAATAAAGATTTTCCATCAATGACAGCAGCTGCAAAATATTTTTGTATTCATCCATATTCAGTACAGCTTGTCGCTGAAGGCATAATTAACTTAACATTTTCAGAGATACGATAAAAAATAAAATTTCACATCACAAGAACTAAACAATAATGACTTGTTAGTAAAGCATGATATATTCCGTTTATAAGATCACAAGATATTAATGCGGTACAATGGTATTAGAGCAGAGACAGGTAGAAATAAAATTCCCATTAATTTAATAGTAATTTACAGACAATTTTAATTTATAACAAGCTGGATATCGCAGTAGGCAAAAATTAAATCAGTATATCAAATGCGTTAAAAAAGTGTATTAAGGAAGATAACTCTGCAGGAACTAAAGTCCCTGACTAAACAGTACCGACCACCGCTTATATCCGATAAGTCATTTTTGGATTTACAAGAAAATTCCCGGGTGTTTTTTTTGTTTTTCTTTTTTAGTTGGAAATTTGAACCTGATTTCATAAAATGAACTGTAATCCTGGAAATCTTGGTTTTATGTCCGACCTTAAGGACTGAGGCTTTAAAAATGGTTTACTTTTCAAAATAAAAGTTAGCAGGAAAAACGTATTGATCACTGATAATTCACACACACCATCCATCACGTCGAACCACGTGGTGGTACTCTTTTGCGCCCTATGGGATTCGCCTTGGATGGGGAGTGAACAAATTATAAATGATCAGTATCAATACCTGCTAACCGCACAGCAGTGTGTGAGCTTACTTGGACAGCCTTCTGAATCTCTAGAATTTCGTTTCGTTTCTAGAAATTCGCCGAGAGGTGTGTCCAGAACACAGAGCATTCCACCATGAGGTGAAAACATACCCCCACACCCTTCATGGTAAAAATAGACAGTAAGAGTAATGAGCGCAAAAACAGTCAGAAATAAAAATAGCCAGAAATACACAAAAGCCAGAAATACACATTTAGGAAAAACCCTCATGAAGGACAGTAAAGAACTGTCAGTCAGAAAGAAAATATCCTCATTGAAGGGTACCTTATAAAAGGACAATGAAGAACTTCAGCCAGCAATAAAAAAAAAATATTAAAAAAAATAATCCTCATTGAAGGGACCCCATGGAACGGCAAATAAACTGGCAAAGCGAAAAGGGATCCCATGAAACGGCAAATAAACTCGCAAAACCAAAAGGGACCCCATGGAACGACAAACAAACTGGCAAAATGAAAAGGGACCCCATGGAACGGCAAATAAACTGGCAAAACGAAAAGGGACCCCATGGAACGGCAAATAAACTGGCGAAACGAAAAGGGACCCCATGGAACGGAAAAATAAAACTGGCAAAACGAATAAGCATCATTGAAGGGTACCCATGAAGGGACTCCATGGAACGGCAAAATAAAACTGGCAAAAAGAATAAAACCCCATGGAACGGCAAAATAAAAACAATAAGTCTCATTGAAGGGTACCCCATGAAGGGACTCCATGGTACGGCAAAATGCTCAGCTCTTACGGTCCAGTTTTGCAACTTAAAACATCATGTAAATGTGGTAACATATCAATCACTTATAATAAAGAAATATTTTTATTATATAATGAATCACAAAAATATTAATGCGATTTCTGCGATTGAAAAATTACATGGCGATGGTATACAACTTTCTGATCAACTCGATCCTGAATAATCACAAATGATTTTGAAATGTTACCAGAACGAGAATTTGAATGTAGGTATATGCTTGAGACAGATATCGATTTATCAAATTACTTCAGCGGGCAATGACAAAATCGCTAGCTCGTGTCTGTGATGATACACAAATTGAGCAACTCGTTCCGTTCGCACAGGCGATAGAGAAAATTAGATGTCTAAATAAATATGGCACAAAAGAAATCGTGGGCGCGTGTAAGACAGCTAAGAAAATATATGGAGGACTGGAGTTAACTCCGGGCTAGCGACAGACCGTAAACGGTCTGGGCACTAAAAAAAAAACCATTATAAACCGGCGCTATCTCTGGCCATCCAAACACCGTCCTGATCGATGATTGATTCATATCAACGGTATAATCACGTGATAAGACTTCGATGGCTGCACTAAGCGTTGGCTCGTGTACATTTATTGCTAGATTCAATTCTGCGTTGAAATTCATCGTTGATTTGCTCTATTTGATAACTTCCGGTCGGTAAACCGACCACATTCTAGTCTTCCACCAGTTTTATTGATATACGCATATACCAGTGAATTATTTGCGGATAACCAACCAAACGACTTTGCTTTGATATTTTGCCAGCTGTAATATACTAGCACTCGTGCCAGTGCGATTTTTCTGGCTGGGATGGCAGTGGGGAAGCTAAAAACATCAAACTCAGGCTTCACTGACGTCCCTGATATTATAATAGTTGATGGTGGTGTTGTATTAGCAACTTTTTTTTTCCAGTAATGATTGTGTATGTGTCATTATTATTTTATACAGATTCTAAATGTGAAACACCAAGTGTTGAAACACCCTGAGTGCTAGCACGCGACCTTAAGGTCGGGCGTTTGATCTACGTTCGGTGTGTTAACACTCTGCGTCCTAAGATCGCTAGCGATCGCGCACACGTCATAATAAATATTAATCATTTCCATAACTTCTTGATCTGATATTATAACGTCGTTCAACCATGCAGATATAGATGATAACCGCGCTTGTGCATATATCGCCGCTGATAGCAGCGTTGTGTATTCGTGTAATTTCTCAGTCGCGCATGTTGATAGTTTCTTCGCAATGAGATTAAGAATATCAGCAGCCCTTGCGATAACGGCAACACTGATTCCTATTACTGGTGCTATTATGTACGTCACTGATAATGTACCAAATAACGTCATTGTTCCAGCTACTACGGTGGATACCGCGTATAAAACAATGTCGATAACCATGATGTGTCTGCGTTTTTTGTTTTGTTTTGCCATGTGCGTACCGATGGTATATTCAGCGATTTCAACCACGCACATACTTGTTCATATCTGTAGATTTGTGTGAGACGTTTGACTATCGCCGATATTAACGTTGGTGGGCTTATTATACGAGTATTATTACTCTAAGTGCTAGCACTTTAAGTTTCAACACTGCAAATGCAAATTGAGGAGTTATGAGACAAATTCCAGACACCACCAGTACGTCGTTGCGGTTAAGTCTTTATCTGCTGGTTCCAGTATGAATGTTTCCTCTGTATTTTGATTCAAAATGACTGACAGTTCCGGACAATTATCGGTGGAATGAAGCCATGGAAATGTGGTAAATATCCTAACTCGCGTAGCGCTAAACACAGAAAGTCTGTACATGCTGTGACCTTGAGGGAGTTATTTTGTTGTGACCATATTGATGATCCAGACGCTACTGCGTATACTGCGTTGATGAATGCAGTCGTATGAATTACATTATCTTGAATCTTTGTGATTTTTTCTTCGATTTTTGTGAGCTTCACGACGACTGCGACCATTGATCTTCCAAAGAAATCAGTAGCGACCTTATTTATGTTTCTGCGAAAATTCGTAAACGCCGTTACATGATTATTATATTCAGATCTGAATATGGCCAATCCATCACTGATTGTTTTTAACAAGGATCTTAACGCGATGTCGTTGTTGTCCATGTATTTCTTTGTTCTAGCATCATCGTCTGATTCTGGTTTTCGCAGACGAACAATTTTATTATTGGCCATACTGAGTTTACCAGTCATTGTATCTCCAGCTTTAGCAACACATTTACTAAGGTCAATGTGGATCATGGTGAGTGATACGCCTGAGTCTTTGATTTTTCTGTCGCCTGTAAATACCAGAATGTTATCGTTGGTTGCACCTGGGACTCGCAGGATAATATCGACACACTTCATATTGCTCGTCTTAGCCGCCCATGCTGATCCTGAAAAAACAACAACCTCATCCTGTTCAACCTCGGTGAGGGGTACAATATCAGCGAGCTCATCTTGTGTCACATGTTTTGACAAATCAACATCACTATGTTTCTTAACCCTACCGTTAGCGGTAGATGATCTTCCACAAATATATAGGATTATAAACTAAGGGCTCTTTACAACGACGGCTTGTATATTCCATATACAACTTTATGCGATGGTGGATTAATGGTAGCCCACGACCTTGACTTGACATAACATCTAGAATCGCTAGCGATTCACGACTACATATTGGTGGATCTGTTATTGTCTGTGCTGGTAACGTTGAACACCAGAGTGGAAAACTAGCGTTCCATGGAGTGCTTTGATCGTTACCGATCCGCGCTCTGCTAGCATTCCAATGTACTCGTGATCTTAAGATCGCACCGATATATTAAAAACAAAAATTGGTGGTGCCAATCCGAATGAATCAAAACAAACAACACTCCATGGATCAATAGCATATGCAACCCAGTGAGTACCAAGGCCAGACCAACCATCAAGATTTATGATACCCGTTTGAAAGTGATTTGGTTTGTATGAGCTGATCACGCATGAAAACTCATCTAAAGGTTTTTATCTTAAATCGACAATGTTGTTGTTGTTGTTGTGGGGTTTAACGCCATTTTTCAGCACACGATAGGCCATATATGGCGGCCAGTATTAATGGTGGAGGAAGAAACCGGGAAAACCCCGGAAAGAACCACCGACCCACGAGAAGCTACTGGCATGCTTTCTCACATATCCACATTGGCTGAATCTGAGACTCGAACCGGCGCAGACAGAGGTGAGATGGCAGTGATCCGTAACGGCGAACGCTTTAGACCACTCGGCCACTCGGGGCCCCTTAAATCGACAAGTATCATCAAGTAAATCAAAATTGGACATAGGAAGTTTTAGAGAAACGTTTCTGGTAGTCTCAGACCCCGACCGTATCGTGTTCCTGGCAGTCTTAGACCTCGCCCTGGTGTCACTCGCTTTCTTTTTTTGGAGGTCTTTCCAGAGCTTAAGCTGCTGAGACCATGTCCTGTTGCTTTCTTTAATGCCATCCCGGCAGCAGTTTCAACAGCACAAAGCGCAGCTGCTTTTGTAACAGCCGGAGCTTCAGCGGCAAACAGTGCTGGTATAGCTGCGAAAAGTGGAAATATACCACCGGTCATGTTGATATGACATAATAATATTATGAATGACCCAATTGCTTTGCAATAGACCACGAGTGATCCAATTACATATTTTCTACAGGCGCATCAACGACCATCATTCTTTCACCAACACCTTCGAGATGCATTTTGTGAGTATAACAGCGATTGCTCTATACCAGTGGGAAGTCGTGCTTTACAAGCTCGAAAATGTATATCAACGACCGATTGTCCGAACAAATTCAAGTGTTCCACGTGAGAAAAAGTAGGTCGGATATAATGTTGTAAACTCCAGCTGAGATATATTCATACCGGAATTAGCATCTGATCACGTCCCATTAATGTCATCAAACGATGATACGCACGTGCAACATGATTGTTATCAAAATTCAGCAAAACTTCTTCAGATGGTTCTTGATGTCCGTTTATTCTCTTCACTAACCCCAAGCGTGTCAAACACCATTGGATTTTGCTCCTGTGAAACTACTCAGGTGTCATCCTGAAACGCTATGAATATATGTCATGGTGCTGAACTCCCTGATGTGATGCTATCTGCCATGTAAATAACACAGCGGCATTACTTTGAATACTGTCTGTGGTCATCGTCAACCATAACAGCGTTGATTTACCACTGATATTGATAAAAGAGAGAAGCCTTGTTCTTCAGTCAGCGATGACATCATTGTTGGCATCCACAATGAAAGTTTTGTTAGCATTACTTTACCTGCATCAACTGTATTTGGATGCCATATTGTTGTCGTTGTCTGTGACTTTTCGAACAAGTACAGCTCTATGTTTAGCACCGAAAATAACTTTTTTTTCACATTACGGCAGAATCCAAAGATATGTGATAGTGGAATTGCAAATGAAAATTCTTCATCACCACATAACATCGACCGACGTGCTGCGAATCCTTGGTTAAAATTTTCATTCATCGATGCAACTTCAGTTGCAGCGGCGTTCATTACTATGTTACGGTTCTTTTGGTGATCAGTGGTATCCTTTGTTATGTTACGGTTCTTGCGGTGATCACAGTGATATCCTTAGTGAACATCATTGATGGACCAGCGGACCGTAAATAAACATCGGAATGTCTTGCGAGACCCATTATCGTCGTAGCAACGTCAACATTTTCGAGACACGATTCAAAATTCTTTCCGTCAATCATGTATGTGGCACTGTTAAGCAACGCCATAACACCATTATTAACAAAACCAACTCGATCTCCAATTCCGTACGATGTATTATCTGCTTTTAAAGGTTGACCATCGATCTCAATGAATGCCTCCACGGGCAAGAAATATCTGCTAGCATCATAAACTTGTAGTTCGATTATTCAACGTTCGTCAGATACACGTGCGTGATAAGAATAATACTGAGAATCAGGCACCGATTCATCTTTGAGGACGGGTGCATGCATGTCAAATGCAGCATCAGAGATACACGCTTGAACATTTTATGTTTACTGTTATTTAAAAAGACGTCGAAGATTTACTGGTGAATCAAGACCAGTTCCTGCTATCGGACTTGCTGTTATATTTTTTTTTCTCTCGCTCGGCGTTTTTTTTTCTTTCAATAGCACATCAGCGTTAGCGCTAGCTAATTCTTTCAACCGTTCATTTTCAGCTTGATTTAGTGTATTACTGGCACTGGCTGGCATCACTTCGGTGCTGGGTAGTCTTACTGGCTGCGGTCGGACCGCTTGCGTATTAGTCGTGCGAGTCTTTGTTTGATTGCTGAGAATGATTTACCAGCAACATCACCAACGGTGTCAATATCATTGTCACGAACAATATCGATGGCTTTCATTCCTAGTTACTTTGCAATCGGGATCGGTTTTGGCTCTACCGTTCTCAACAGACCATGAACAATATGACGAGTCCATCGCCGTAGATAACCTTATATGTTGGCAATCGTGAATTTACTACCCTGACCATTGCAGGTCCACGTTGAGCATTGTGTATAATCATTATTTTCTTGTCACTGATCTAATTGCATACTTGACCGTTGTAGCGATTAGTCGCGGTAATAATCATCGGTAATTTCATCGACAAGTGCCCGATAAACACTGATATCCATGATACCCATGATACCACCAGTAAATAATCGCTGAGAGATTGCAGCTGCTTCACTGATGATTTCTGGTGAATTATTGCCGGCTCGTCGCCCACCAATCAGAATTTCTAGTCGATTAAGGTCGGCAAGAACGTTATTGGGACACAGATTGTGATGTAGAGTAATAAGGCCGTTTCCTCGAGTGGCAAAACCACTTCCAGTTGTTTCGTCTGCTTTTTTCTTCCTCGCTCTTTCTGCTTTTGCTTTCTCAATTTGCTGCTTCCTTTCTTCTTCTTTTCGTTTCCTTTTTACTTTTACTTGGTCAATATAATCATCTACTGCCTAGTTAAAAGGTTAAACTTATTAATATCTTCCTCAGATTTGATCTGCGGAGTATCAGTAGCAACGTAATACACATCATTAACCCAATCGGCAGATTTTCTTTTAGAGTTTTGACATATTCAGGTTTTACATGATCACGATATCCATACGCGGCAAAATTAAATAATTGGTCCTGTTTCCTGACAGTGGCAATAACTTTCGGAGTAAATTTAACTATATAAAAAATGTTAGTTCTAACTTTTGACAGCGGCGATAGCTGAACTTCTGTTTCTGGTTCTGGAATACGATCCTACACAGTGCCGATTTCTTAGCGAACTTCATCGATACCAGCTAATAATTGTGGTTAAGTATGAGTTATCTCTCGAAGAATCGTTTTTGGTTTTATAGTTCTTTACGCTATTTTACCTGTTGCTTTAGCGGTTTGTTTCAGAGATGAAAGAAGACGTTTAATAATCTATGTAAATGGTTAAAACAAATTCGCCGTATCTTCTTCAAAATCTACTCGAGTTTCCTGACGCTGCTGTAGTTGCTGTTTGGCAGAATCACGGATTGGAAGATATTTCTTGATTGCCCCTAGTCGTTGTCGAGCTAGTTTTGCTGTACAAGATTCCATAGTTAACGCAGAATCACTCATTGCTATTCATATATCGGCGATTTAATTACGTCACCTGACCGCTCTTTTTTTACCCGCCTCCAACGTTAACGCCGGAGCAGCAGGGGGTGGGGTGGACAGGCCATCATAGGATGTCTCGGGTCATGAAAGATGACTTCCATGGAAATTTGACTCGCAATGTCAAGGGGGTGGGGTAAAAGTGTTGGCTAACCGACACGTTAGAGGCCTCTGTTTATCTTTCTGGACCTTATAAGTCATTTTTGGTAGAAGCGTTGATTTAACAAACGGGACCTTCCTAATGTTGATCTGTTCACCCTCCCTGCTGCTCCTCCTATATGTATTTCACTGTCTACATACTATAAATTAGATATGGGACGTGAGCATGACAAATATATCCATATCTTTAATTAGTAAACAATAATAGCTGAAAAAATCACGTCATAGCCTTAAGTTAAGAAGTTGAAAGGAGCTAATTGAAACTGTGCTCTGCAACCTATACTACCTGTGTTGTTTTTTGGGGTGGTGGTGACCGATTCTTTTCTCTCAAGTCCTAGTAAGAGTTATTGATTTGTTTCGTCTTTCTTGGTGTTAATCTTGTTATGAATATTTGATTTTCATTGTCTGCAAGTTGTGTTTTTTTCATTATATGCTATTGATAATGTGCCTTCATATGTTGGCATTGACCTTGCCCAGAACACGTTCATTTCCTTCCTAAACTGAATCATTGATTTTGGTTTTGTAGTAAACATGTTTATCTCAATCCGAGTCTAGAACTTTGGAATATCACAGTGAATTGCCAGGTCTACCGGTTGTTTATTACACATTTTTTATTATAATTTTAGTAGCAGACCTTCTAATTATAACAATGATTTTATTTTGTAAACCTTATATGAACCTACTGGAAGGTTAATTTCCATAAGGTATTAATGTTTTTATTTATAGAAAATGCTAATTGCAAGCTAAGGTCAAGTAGAGGACTATATAATCTTCATACTGGAAAATTATTTATTCATGCTTTAAGATTAAAGCAGAATCAGTTGTATTATTGTTGTGACCAGCAATTCATTTGGGCTGAAATTTTATTTATTAAAATTATTTAAATCAAATGATTCTTCTCTGGAAATTCAAAGTGATTTTCAATCATAACATTCTTGGAAATCGAGACTTGAATTTATACTGAAATTTCATATAAGGATTTAATCCTTGGATGATATTATTGTGATCGAACTAAAGAGTCTTGGCACAACATCACTACATGGGCCATAACAGGCACATCAACACATTTAGCGTTGTATTTAATTTGGATTTCCACTGACGTTTATTTAGAACTTTTATCATTAGGACTTATGTCTGTAGTTCTAGGAATATTTGGAATTTAATTCGCAATACAGTAAGTTCCTTTTCTACATTTTCACTTTGTGTTCAAGGGAAATGATCTGTTGAATTGTACAAAGCTTGTTGTTGCTCATTTTTTCTATTACTTATTTTAAGACCATAAAGCCGTAATAATCTTCCTTCGGTGTTCTTCTTAATTACTGCTCGTTCTTCATTTTCATTTCTTAATGTTTTCCTTTCTCCATGCTTTTTTCTGCCTTTTCACTGTAAGTTTTGTTACTAATTAAAAGGTATTAATTAGCTATGTTTTGTTGTTTTGTTTTTAGTTACGTTTTTGAGTTGGTGGCAGTTTGTATTTTACAACCATATTTTACATTAGTTATATTTTTGAGGATATTGATGGCAACGGCTACATTCTATTTTGTTCGCTGTCCTAGGGCGGTCTGTTCAACATGGCGACCTTAATTTTGATTGTAGCTTGGTTGTTGATATTTATTTACCTATGTTCAGTTATTAGTTCAATGTTGTACTTTGGTTTAAAGGTTGTAATTTAACTGAGTTTCTTTTGTTATACTTTGCATTTGCAGTGGAGAGTGACCAGGCCCTTTTTAGGTACTCCAACCCAGATCCCTTTAAGGATTGAGAGACCCGGGCCTCTTTGAGATTGTGGCCCCTAGGCCCTGGTTGTATTGAAATATGTAATGCCAAAATAAGCCCATATAATGTATTATATACATATTTAAAAGAAAGTAAGTACACAACGAAGTATAAAAAAATATCTTCAGAATTGTTTATTTAAGAAACTCTTTCGAGGCCACTTAGGGTACTTAACTTTGCCTGTAGCTGAGTTGTTGATAAAATGACTTATCTGTTTACAGTTATTTTTTAAATGTTTCCATTTCTCTTAGTTGTTTTCACATACTCTATTATGCTTTTGTTTGTGGTCCTACAGTGTTTTCCTTATGGGCCCAAGGTGATCTGGGTATGTGCTTTGTGCTCCATTTGTTTTTGTAAGTTCCCAGAACACTGCCTTCTCTTGGTCGTATTTGGGGTATATGTTAAGTACATGCTCGAGCTTTCCAGTGGCCGGGCAGTGTGGGCAGTTTGTACTTGTTGCTACTTTCTTATACTTTTCTGCGCACACCTTTCCCATCTCTCTTCCTGGCCTGTTCTTAATATTTTTATTAAGAACAATTCGTATGGATTCTGGAGAATCGGGTAGATTATTGTCCTAGCTACTTTCTTCTGTGTGTAATATAAGGTTCGATCATAGGTCGAATCATCCCACAATTCCTGCCTTTAGAACTTAATTTTTCCGGAAGATGTTGTTTATTTCTGTGACGCTATAAACAGTATTTCTGAATATGGATTTACTTAAGTTATTTTTTGCTTCTGCGTCTGCTTATGCATTACTCGGTATTAGTATGTGAGATGGAATCCAAAAGAATTTAACTATTTTATTGTCTTGCCTTATCTTTCTGGGGAAATTTTCATGCGTGGGTAATCGTATTTGGTCTACTTTAGATTATTGATCGGATGCCAAGGACAGAAGCACGCTATACGAATCGCTCAGAAGTACCGCTTTGTATTTGGGTAATTTCTGATGTAGTTTAGGACTGCTATAATTGCCAGAAAGTCTACAGTGTAGACTGCGCGTTCGCCCGGTAGTCTTCTTCCAAACGATATACTGAGTTGTGGAATGTCTGCTCCTGCTTTATTGGAGTTTTGTTTTGAATCTGTGTATATCTGGGCATATGCACCGTAATTATTTTCGATGTAAGTATCGATGTTCTTAGCCCTATGGGATCATCCTTTTTAATCCCAATCCTTTATTCTTGAATTCAATGTTTGGAGTTGGACACGCCCAGTGGGGATCTTGGACATTATTTTTCTGGTGTAATTTCTGGGATATCTAGCTTGAACAAAAATGAAGAAAAAGTGACAATTCCAAGAAAGCATATTTGCATGCCAAAGACGGTCTTTCCAGCCAAATGCATCAAAAATGTTGGAGGATTCTTGAATTGTGCTGGTGATAAGAAACTCACATTCGCTAAGGTACAGATTTGCAGTTATTTTGAATGCAAATCTTTATTAAAAACGCCATAAGACAACATCATCATCCTTGTGAGATTTCCGAAACGGTTAAAAATTGATTCTGATCAAAAAGCGGTTCATATCAGAAGAAAGATTTTGTGAAATATTGCCGAAATATTACATTTTCCATTTTTCCATAATTGTAAGAACTTTTTCAAGCCAGAAAGTGTAGCTTTGTTGAATCCAAGAAAAAGCTCATGGAGTGCAGGAAAGGTCACTTTTAGCACCCCCAGATGTTCGATTCTACTGAGAAAGAAGTAACGCACATTAGTTTACGACATCAGTGCAAAATCGTGAAGTGTAAATATCTAAATCTCATCAAAAGGGCCATAACTCTCTGAACATTGGAATGGAAGGTGAAATGTAGTCATTACATATTCAGTTAATGAATTAGGTCCACGGCTTGCTAGGCTATATTGGTTAAAGGATGGGTGACTAGTCCGTAACAAAAACAGCACTGAATCACATCTAAGGCTTGCCAAGCTACGATGGTTAGAAGTGTGAAGAAAGACATAAATGGCACTAAGTTTGGTCCAAGGCTTGCTGATCTATGCTGGTTACTGTTCTGCATATATAATTTATATTGTGTATCTGAAGTTTTGTCCTTTTCGTGACTGAGATATGTGGAGTTTTGTCTACCTAAACCTTCGTCGTGATTTGAAGAGGTAAGAAAACGATTGCTAAAATTGAAGTTCAAGGCCTAACCTCGCTTAAGCATTAGTGGAATTTTCCATTAGTTTTTAACAAATAATATTGCGTCATATGTCATGTAAAATATTTATAAATAAAGTTGTTAAACTAACTTTGTATTCATGTTTTAAGATCAGTTTGTGAAATCAACAGTGTTGTTCAGATATAATTTGAGAGGAATTACTTACTGAAATTATTCAATGGAATTACAAAGTGCTCATCAACTTTGGGATCATTGACAAACTCATTCAGAGACATTCTGGATTATATCATCAGTATATTCAAGACTCTTGGCACATCAGTTCATTCAAGATTAATGGAATTCATTCGAAACATGCTATAGTTTTGGATTTGTGATAGAACATTTATGTTTATTTGCGCTTCAATTAGCAATACTGTAGGTGTCTTTTGAACTTTTTTACTTTGTATTGAATGAAAATTAATTGTTTGTTCTTTTCTGTTGTCTAGTTTAAGACCATAGAGTCTTAACAGATACTAGAAGTGAGAATATACAGACAGACAAACAGAAAACGAGATTTCAACATGTCTCCCACATCTTCATATGGGGCTCCAAAAGAAGCAAATGCAATTGCAAATTAAGTCGCAGTACCCTTGAATATATAAATGAATAATTAAAGAACATATTCATATAACCGCTCACCTCGTCATATAATGGGCAATGAACTTTTTTGACATCATCTGCAGTGACAAGAAATCGGTTTTTATATTCTCTGTGCCAACATTGGTTCAGTCCAGACGATCTGACTCTGTCTTATCTGGCTGTGGTTTGCAATGGACAATGTGCACAGTAATCCTGACAAAAAATAATGATAACGAAAAGAAGACTTGTCTTCTCCTGTTCTCTCCTCTCATCGCGCTACACGGCAGATATCAACCATTTTCATTCTACATACTAAAACGCCAACCCATGAAATTCATAAATAAATGTCTAGTTCAAAGGAAATTAGAACACAACTACTCATAATCTAACTTCAGTTCAAATGAATGTGCAGAAAGTAGTTGTGCGTAATAAAACGTGATAATTGTGGCAAAGTAAATCCTTAAAAAAAGAGCATAATTAAAAAAATTTAAAATTTACATTAAAAAAATTTGAACTACATTTGTTTTTATAAACGCCAATGCCCAGTTTGCAATCAGAAAAAGGTTGAAGTTTAATGATTTTAAAACTATAAAAAGATATCGAATGTCACATATCTCAAGTGGTTTTACGCAAGCGTACTAATACGATTTACACCACTAAACGTTTTAAGTAAAAAAAAGGTCAAAGATTTTCTTTTCTTTTGCAGTATTCTTTTTAACTGAACTTTTAACACATACTGGCTATTAATGTCTATATCATGCAAATTAAAAGAAATAAGCGCATTTATCTAGGACATGCCAAAACAGCCGACTTTAGCTGGCCTAGGGGGATATCCAACCCGTGACCCTTGGAATACGAGCCTGAAATTTTACCAACTCAGCTAACACTGCTGTCAAACAGATTTGGGATATGTGAATATGCAGACGTACGTATGGAAATCAACAAAATACGTCCTATTCTTCTACTACGTTATGAGAATGTTAATTTTATTATTGGAAAACGATGAGAAGATACAATTACCTGGTTCATCAACAACTATCATTACAAGCACACAAAAAATACAGACCTGACAATATGCATTTTTTAATAATGTATAATATGACTAATATCATTTGGAATAATGATGTAAGCTTGACATTTTATTTTTGATTTATGTAACTTTTCAACAACGATGTAGCTTTATTAAACTGTACACATGTAAATTTTGTATACAAAATCAATTATGCATATAAACATTAAAGCCCCTTACCTGGAATAAATTATACAGATTAACATTAAGTTACTATATCTAGAATGAATTATGCAGCGTAACATTAAAATACCTTACTTGGAATCAATTATGCAGATTAACATTAAAATACCTTACCTGGAATAAATTATGCAGATTAACATTAAAATACCTTACCTGGAATAAATTATGCAGATTAACATTAAAATACCTAACCTGGAATCAATCATGCAGATTAACATTAAAATACCTTACCTGGAATAAACTATAAATTATGCAGATTAACATTAAAATACCTTACCTGGAATAAATTATGCAGATTAACATTAAAATACCTAACCTGGAATCAATTATGCAGATCAACATTAAAATACCTTACCTGGAATAAATTATGCAGATTAACATTAAAATACCTTAATTGGAATCAAATATGCAGATTAAAATTAAAATACCTTATCTGGAATCAAATATACAGACTGACATTTAATTACCTTAATTAGAATCAACTATTTGGAGTATTATTAAAAACCCTTACCTGGATTCATTCACGCCGACTAGCATTAAAATCCCTTACCTGGAATCAATTAGGCTAGGCAACTTGACATTAAAACCCTTTGGGGTGATGCATATTCAAATATTCTGTTAGATTAGATTTCGTTGTCCTTTGTAGTCGATGATCTGGGATATTACGTGACTTATCGTAGGCATCTCTCATGACACGACAAACACACAGGGTTTCTATTTCTCTTTCTGATCAATTGGCCAAATCAAGAAGAGACTCATGACCCTGAAATGCAGGAACAAAATACCAAATATGTCACGCAGTAAACAAAGTCTTACAGAATATTCACCATTCCATAACAATGAACAAAAGATGGAACGGAAATGTATAACGATTAAACACTAAAGAGAGTGGTGGAAAAGAAAGCAAAATAACAACAAAATAAACTGCCATTTTCAGAGCCACCCAGAGGGATATATTGAGATAATAATCTTATTAGCCAAAAAAGCTTTTGTCTTTTTCTTAGTGTATTATATATTGTGCTTAAATGTTATCCATGACTGAAGATTGTATTGGTCTTTCCTAAAAAACATATAACATCGATTTTTGACCACGACTGTAGATTACATTTTAAGATAATTATCATTTCTAAGCATGTTTACATGGATTTTTGTCAGATTAATTTGCTAAACTTGAAGTAAACAGACCTGACCTTTTTATATACAAATTTGATTAAATTTCCATTGGAAATGACCTGGGTCGAGGGCAATGTGATGTGTCATAAGTCAGGTGACCGTATGTATACTGAAGTAAACAATTCTTCATTCGTATATTAATACTAATCTTTTAGCTGTATTCAGTTCTATTTTGAGAGGAATTATTTATATAAATTTTCCGATTTAAACTTTGCTATAGGATAGTTGTGAATTCTTTCAAATCCATTCTGGATTACATCATTCTGATGCAGCAATGCTAGTTGTACATCAGCACATTAGAGGGTATTGACACATCAGCACATTTTTGAATGGAATTCATTAGGAACACTATACTTTTGGACTTATGATATAACATTTATTATTATTTGGGATTTTATTCACAGCACTATAAATTCCTTTTTTTATGGGTAAAACTTTAATTATTTGTTGAATTTTAAGAAATTGTTCGATTTACCTTTCCCGTCACTTTGCTTAAGAACATAGAGTCTTAACATTATGTGTTACAAAGAGGTACTGCATGAAAGCCTTGCTAAACATGTGTAAATGTATTTCCTGGTTAAAAAATCTTAGACTTGGAATACTGTTCGATTTTAGGTCTGTTGAATTCTAATATTTTTCTATTACGAATTCAACATCATTTGTGTGGCAAAATTAAAGTCACACACACACACACACACACACACACACACACACACACACGTAGTTAACATAAAAAAGGCCGCCGTAAAAATATTGTGTTGCAAAAGCAACAAAATCTGTACATTATCACAGGGACTCGTATCATTACTTAAAACTGACCTGTCATACATGTACTAACCACATTTCGCATAGCGTAATCAATTTGGTACTGATGTTTAGCTCAGGCATTCGAGTGTGTATCCCTATCAAAAGTTTGACTTACTACCATACCTTTAAGAAATGCCATATCATTTTCACACGGTACCGCTCGACATGTACCTGATCGCGCCCGCTTAATATGCAAAAACAACGCCCTGAATGGAATACTACCTTCTCATTGGCCAACTGAACATAAATTATAAATAAATACAGGACGTCGTTTTCTTTTAACTAATGAGAGGACAATATTCCATTCAGAGCTAAACATAGGTACCAAATTTATTACGTTACGCGAAATGTGCCTTGAAATAAAAGCGTTTATTCTTAAATGAGTCGCGCGAGAAAGGAGAGAAGTATCCTCCCTTGTAGTTATTATATAGTACATGTATGACAGGTTAATTTTAAGCAACGACACGAGCGCCTTTGTACATTATACGGTCTTGATTGCATAGTATAGTGAAAACAATTGCTTATATGACGGAGAATGGGCAACTCGTATATATGCACATTTTAAAACATGTGTATCAAATAATAGCTAATTTTTCGGGAAAAGGTCACGGTTCACAGATTTACTTGGATTTTCAAGTTAATGTAACAGTATAATGAGGTCACCAATACCAAGACGCTTCGTCTGATGTATTAGCGCAGACATGTCTCAAATTGTGCGCAGGTACATTTATACTTCACAAACTTAGTTCTAGCATTAAACCATGTATTTGTAACTCTTCCTACAAAGTTATGCAATGGAAGTCGTAAAGAAAATGGTAAGTAAGGCTCTTAGTTGTGCCTATAAAAATAACATGGTCCCAGATTAAATTGTTTCAAAATTTTGAAATATATAATAAAAAAGTTGTATTGTTGTATTGATTTATCATAACACCGACATTTTGGAGATACATGTATATTAGTCAAACTAATTGGTGTGTGGAGTGGCATCATTTTTCTTGGAAGCAAAGTCGTGAATACCGTGAGTATACCATTGGCTCTCTGTGCAGATGTATTTATATGGTTCATTCACATTTATTTCTCAGTGCTTTTTCTTTTATCTTTTTCTTTCTATCATGACAGTGAAGCATTGTACAAAAGACCGCATTCACTCACTGGTCGATTCTCCGTGAGTTGATCATGGAAGTTAGGCCTAATCACTACTTTCACTTTCATAAAGAGAACATTTCGCGATATTATTTAATTTTTTAATACAGTTTGCTTACACTTGTGAGCAGTTCTGATACGGAAAATTTGTTTAAGACCCGGTTTTTTCGTAAATTGATCATGCTTAAGCTAAATTTGTGCAACAAGCATATAAAAGAACATGAATTCAGCAAGAATTTGTTCGGTTTTGTGGCCGTTTTTTGGGGTATACGTTTGTGACAAGTTAAAAGACGCCATTTATAAAGGATTAAATGTACTGATATTAGGGTTATATAACGATGCCGAGAACAGCTAGAGTAGTGTTATTGTAGTGCATTTGCCTTTCTATTCCTGATATAGGTCCTAGCCTCTATCCCATACGAATTTTATGTATTTTAGCAAGCAAGCCACATACTATATGCAACCGGTAATTATTAATAATTTACGAAAATTAAATAACCGAGTAGACAGCCATACGATGGCCAGAGCCTTACAGAATATACAGTGACGCAGATCAGTAACTGGTAAAACCATAAAAACTGCCCGTGACAAATATTTCCTGGTGTTCGTTTTGTTTTTACTCGACTATTGTTATCGGTAAATCAGCAACCGCACGGTTTCATATTGTGTAAGAAGTTGTAGGTGATTTTCTATTTCCACCAACTCAGCCGGCAAATTATTTTATCTTGGATTGCCACCGAATACAGTTAACTAATTTTGAATGCAATCGAAATTAATTTGCTGCACCACCAGAGAGACCGGTTATTATCGATATAGCCCCAACAACAATTCCGACTGGTGCACGATAATGTTTGTCGTTGTTACAAATCCAGTCACAACAAGACTAACAGCTGTTGCCTCAGCAAAACCGTAAACAGCATATACGACCAAAAACGCGCCTTCCTATTTCACGATCAACGTGGTATCTCTTGGTGATTTCATCTTGCAGCAGTTGTTCCGCTTCGATTGTTTTTTTTTTCCACGTAGGTAACATCAAGGGTCCATCATAGGTCTTCTATTAATAACACAATTGCGTAGAACAATTGCACAACCGACAGACCCTGTCCGAAGTCATCACGCCCAGGTATAATAAGCACACGCATTTCTAACCAATATTTTCTTTTACTGGCACAACTGGCGTGCAATTATAGGAAATCTCTGCCTGAAGAATATTTTAAGTTTGATCAGTGCTACGGTCTTGGGATGTAGCATTACGGTAATTTAATATTAAACTGGTTACACCAGTGTTTGATGATTGAAACACCGTTCTCGTCTTCGTCTTACCACTGTTGCTGCAGCAAGTGCGTCCCTGCTAAATATCGGCCGAGATTTTTTTTGTGTCTCAGCTCAGTTAATGTTTATTTTACATATTCGATGGAAAAGATAACGAATGAATTCAGCGGCGAATTCCTCTTCATCGTAGAGACTGCCACAGAGTGATTTTGCACCTGGCGATGTAGCCGACGATGGAGTATTTTCACTAATGCGGTAACTCGAGTTGATATTGGTACAGGAGTGGTCCCAACTATCAATTTAGATCTGGCGCTTGATAAGATTATATTTTAGTGTACATGAGGGTCCGGTAACACCGCTATGAGGCAGATATTAGTTGATAAGCGGGACAAAATTATCATCAATATTAGCATCTGCTGCTAATCGGTCTGACACCCCGTCGGTAGATTCTGCAACCTCATCACCGTGCTCAGAATCCATTATTTACACGTAATGATAAATATAATTTTAAACAGAATCGCCAAAACCAGACGAGTAGCCGTATGAATAGATGTGAAATATTTTAAATGAATTTCATCTTTAGCTATCTGTGATATTGATGTCATAAGTATGAAAGATTTTGGAGTACCGTTGTAAGGTATGTTACGTAGTATTATTACTCGTGTGCCAGGCTGATTGCGTATCATTGGTGTTAGTTGACTCCATCGGTATGACATTGACTTCAACGTCATTCCGGCAACTCCTGCGACGCCGTTGGTGCCAAGCTGTATCGGCATTCGTCGTTCCCTTGGGCACACCAGCTGCGTGGAGAGGGGGGATCTGCTGCATGGGCAACAGCTGATTCTCCATACCACCCTGCCCAGGCTTCATAGCTCCACTGGAGAGGACACTCCAGCGTCGTCGTACGGCGTCGGCACAACACGAGAAGTAGCAGTTTACCGGTTCTAAGTCAAAGCTCGATTGGCGTAGAGCTTGGCGCCAGGGGTTACTTCTGACGGTGGGAGAGATCATCAGGTCTCACTGGACAGCTACCGCCCGCCTCAAGCTGGGCAGCCCCCAGTCAGTAAGGTGCTGCCCGCCATGGCCTGCCTGCTTCACTGGGTGCGTGGAGCTTAGAGAACCATCTCAACAACTGGGCCACAAAACTCAAGACAATTGACTCCATCCACTATAGTATCCAGATACAATAAATAAAATTTGATCGCGCTGTTAAGACGTAAGATTTAGGCTAATCAAAACCATTCACACTTGCAAAAACAATTCCACTATTTATCATTATACTAATATCAGGTTTTTACTCTTTTTTTTTTGGTCAACATTTTTAAGTATGTCATAAATAAAAATGAAATTAACGTGCGGCCAATTCTACAGTCTTTGATTCCATGTATTATTTACCGCAGTCTCAACCTCATCAATATAATTTCTGATATAAACAACTGACACGCCAGAGTCTTTCATTTCTTCGGCTTCACTAATCTCGGCAAGATTATTTGCAATGACACTTCTCAGCCTGATAACAGTATCTTGAATGTCCACGTTAGACATTTGTAATGTGACAGTTCGATCTTGAAAAATCGCAAGCTCACCTCAGTCAACACCAACCTGACTATTAAATTCAGGCAACTCCGTTTTATAATGATATGTTAAATATCCACGTTAGATATTTGCAGTTTACTAGTTTTATCGTCATATATCACAAGTTTGCTTTGACCAGCATCGTGAACAACACGACTAGTAGACACAGTCATATCCGATTTGGCTGCAAACCTGCTCAGATCCTCATCAGCAACGTATAGTCTGACTGAGTGAAGTCCGTAAATGTTAATTTACATTTATATAATATTAAACGTAGTTTATTGTGAAATCAGCAAGTGCTTGCCGTGTTGGTGGTGAGGAGTCTTTGCTTTCAACTGCTGCATACAACGCTTTAACAAGAAGATGACCGCATATTGGTCCATCCAACCCTTTTTGTATACTCGAATAAAACAGTGGTCGTCTTCCGCCGTCCAGGGTTAAATAATCAACAACTTCAGCGAGTCAAAATACAAACGATGTCACCACGTATGCAATCCAACGCGTGTCAGTTCGTCTTGTCAAAGCTAGGTTGACAATACTGGTTTCGCGTGTTGGTGGAACCATCGATGTAAGTTCAGTTCGCATAAAGATACCACAAGAATGCTTGAATGATTTAAACATTGCGAGTAAATCAAGATTAGTCAACGGTGAGGCCTTCTAAGAGCTGTTTTGGGTAATCAAAGTCATCTGCCTGATGTTATTTGACGACTTGTTCCAGGTAATATGTGGCCGTTTCCTTTTTTTTATTCGCATGTGACCTTTTGTCAGCACCATTCCTGATGCAGTTTCGATAGCCTCTAACGCTGCCGCCTTTGCAACCGCAGGAGCCGCTGGTGTTAACAACCCTGGAATTGCTGCAAGGAATGAAGATATTCCACTTGTATTTTTTGCAATTACATCATCTTAGATTTGGATAATTTTAGTATCACTGTGGTGTTAGTGTTTGGCCGCATTAATCTGACTGAGCTATGTTTAGGTCAGCCACACGGGGACATTTCTGGTCATTTATTTTTGAAAGTTTTAATGTGACCCCACAGTTGTTTTGAGTTCTTGTTATTTTTTGCAGCTGAGTTTGACTAAGGCCAAGCTTCACTTCGTAATAGAACATTATTGTTCAAATACGTAACTAGTAAAATTATAAATTTTCCCCAGGTGCATCAAAGACCTTCAAACGACAACACACATCCTGCATTAACAGAGTCAGTTTATAAAGTATGCCAGCATAACATCCATAAATACCACCAGCCGAAAGTGCATCGATACGCGCATGAGAATACATGTCGACAACGGATTGGCTGTACAACTCAAGGTGTTCCTATGAAAGTACTAAATCGGGTACAGCGTACAAACATTGTGCTGAGAAATTTGTAAACCAGTGTCAACGTTTTGACGCTGGTCCATATATGCCCATATATTGTAATATACACGTGCGGTTTGATTGGTTTTATATTTAAGCCGAATTTCTTCAGAGCGTTTCTGATGACCGTTTAACAGTAATGAAACCTCTGTCACTTCTAAGTTGTTAAATATCGTCTTACCAAGAGGTTAATCAGTATCTCTCACTGTACTTTGAAACGCAACAAATACTTGTTTTGGTGCGGAAGGACCACGTTGTGTATTTATTTGCCATGTAAATAGGTGCGCATCCGTGGTAAGTGCGAGAAACGACACCGTTGACGCGGTTCCTGACTGCACACTCGAGAAAAGACGTGATTCTATAGTTAACGGACGTGTCATCACATGCATCCACAAAGTCAGTACGTACAGCTCAAATTTAGAATTTGGGATGAGAAGGGCGTGCCAAATTGCATGTCTGTGTTTGTTCATACTGAATAATGTCTCCGTATGTTATGCTAAAAAATTAACCTTGCTAACACCTCTACAAAACCCAGATATGTGACGGAGGTTAACCGCATATGAAAAACTCGACAAATCTCCAATGAGTTGGTTTCGACGCTGTTCAGATCCAAGATTGGAAATCGGGTTCGCATCAGTGACTTCAGCTTCTACATCTGCATCATCATCATGTGCAGTCTGTTTTAGGTCGCCTGATCGTATGCGGTCTATCATCTGTATGACTGACTACATCTTTGATCAACATCATTATTAAATCAGCTAGTTCTGGTATAATATTCACTGTATCTAGTTAGTCCAAGAATCGTCATGGCTATTTAGACGTTATCAAGAATCGATTCATTTCTTTTGAAAAGATTGAACATCTTGAACTGCTAATAAAATTAAAAAAAAAAAAAACATTATACCATTGTTGACAAATCCAACTTGGGTATCAGCGTCGTAATTGATACCGTTGTCATTTACAAGTTTTCCCTCAATTTCAAAGAATGCCTCGCATGAAAGAAAAACTCTTGGCTATCGTGCACTTGTAATTCTATTTTTAGTTCACTGGGGTCCCTTTGAGTAATACTGTAAATCTCTCTTGCTTCAAGCCACCAACAAAGACACGCCCTGTCATGAGAAACATACCTATGAATTAAGCCACTGTCTGTACATTTTTAGCTTCGTTTAATACCTTAGGAAATGCAATTCTAATCCACTCTCCATTGCCACATTTTCAATCCCCGAATCTGATAGCTGTTAGTTGAGCGGCTTCATTAATAATTTCACTAATAGGAGCTGGCATTGTTACCGTTAATAATAATGTAACTGGGACCGTCTTTGTCGAGTTACTAATTGCTGAAATCAGTCTAGAATCGACTGTACCGCTTGCAGTCTCTGATCTTGTAACCAGTTAGCGATAAAAAATTTAAGTGACGCTCATCAGTTTCGTGCTTTGCATAGAGTTACAATTTTAAAGAAAAAGAATTTCACTGGGTTTTCTCACTGTTTATGCTGGCTATTTAAAAAAGACCTTGTATATCTTAGGCATCGTACAAAGAACATTTAATTTCTCTTATTTTGGTCTGTGATTGATGGGTGTAATATGGGTTATAGAGAATAGAGCTATGCCTTACTTTATACGTGCACCCAGGGCCGGCGCTACCATATAGGCATACTAGGCAGCGCTGATTTCAGGGGGGCGCATTTTTAACAAAAATATATTGTTTATAAATTTTGAAATTGATATTTTCCGGGAGGAGGAGGGGGGCCAGAATCTAACCTTGTCTAGGGCGCCAGATAGTCTGGCCGGGTCTGGCGCCGGCCCTGCGTGCACCACTTGAAAACTGCTCGCTCCACTTATTTGTTTTCATTTCATGGACTTAAGAGGCAAATTGTAAAAAATAAGAGCCCATAACTTCTTTTATTTTACATCTTATATAATTGGTAATTCATTTATTGCACTTTCAGAGGCTGGTATTATATAGCCAGGCATAATTCATTTTCCTTATTTCAATAACTTCTAAAGATAGTGTACTTTAGACTAATTCAGTCTGAGTTTTAGCAAATGGGAAAAGTCATTATTGTTAGCAGTGTGCTTATATCATGCAAGGTTTTCACAAGTACAATATCCTAAGAAATTTCAGCCACAGCACTGTTATGTATATGTAATTGAATTGTCTGTTTGTTAGTTTTACTATTTTTGAAACAAAAATTCCATTACATGCTATTGTAATGTAATATTATTTACTGGATTTGATATTGTCCAAAATAGAGTTCAGTTCTGTTCGTCCTGACTGAATTTTAATTTTTAATTATTATTTTCGATGTAAGCAACTGATAATAGAAAATTGTATCTAGTTACTGACCTTGTATCACACTCAGTGACTGGTTTGGTAAACAATATTTAAAAAAATTGTATTATCTTTCTCAGAGTAAGACTCATTAAATTGAGTCAAGGTCATACATAGACTATGTGACATCAAGCATGTGTTAATTGATAAACAAGCGTCTATTTTTCTAGTATTAAACTCCCGTCGGGGAATCTGTTTTGCGTTTTAGTTAGTCTTATAACTGATGTTATGTTAAGAAATGTATCAGTCGCGACTTAACACTTGAGATGTCAAGTTGTTTTATGTTGTGTCCAGGTCAGGGTTGAATTTTTATTTTCTCCAAATTATTGAATTTCAAGTGATTACTTTCCCTGAAAATAAAAAAGTGTTCTGATAATTCTTGGACAAAGACATTTACAGCTATTTAAAAGGAATTAAAAAACTGGAATAATATTTTCTGTGATTCAACAAGAGACTGTTGACACCTCAGTACAACGCTGACTATTACAGACGTTCATCGCCTTCAATTTTAGATTCTCATCGAGATTTTAACCGTGACTCACTTAGGACTTTTCATTGATAGGACTTTTGTTTTAATTCTTGGATTATTTTTGGATTTAATTCGCAATACCGTAATTTTTTCTCTCAGTGTTTTCACTTTTTATCCAGGGAAATCTATCCCTTTGTACAGACCTTCATCTGCGTCAAATTCGGATCTAGGTTCTTACCTATCCATTTCTGTACTTTTTTTGTATTCTTGTGTTTTTCATCGTAGCATCACATCTAACTTTTCGGTTTGGGGTATACGTGCAACACGTTTTAGAAATTTTTCTTGTTGTTGTGCTTTTGCTGTTGTGGCCGTTGTTGCTGTAAACATTCTTCTTGTTGGCTTGGTAATTCTTGTTGTGCTTGTCTTAGCAATTTTTGTCGTGCCTGTAATTGCATTACTTGCTGAGGTACGTACAGTTCGATATATTTCGCTCCATAAAGTTTCAACTTCTACGGTTCTTCCTCTCGTAAATGCATTAAACATTTTTACAAAATGATTCCACCATTGTTTCCAATAAACTCCTTAAATACCATGTTACGCCATTCATTGTTTATCATGTGTCTTTGATATGTAATCTTCCAGTTGCCAGGTCTGTTAGGAGCAAACACAGACCGGATTTGTAACGATCACCAGTCAAGATATCAGAAATTTGCACGCGTGATCGCCAGTAAATATTGCAGGTATTTTTCGCTCAGTTCTAAACATGCCGATTATTATTGACACATTGCTTAATTAAATCAAAATAATTTTTCTGTCTGAGTTACCAGGCTAAAATGAGCTGTTTTAATTATTTTCTGTCCTGGTAAGAACTTGCTATTTTATTACAGCACAGAATTGATTAAGGTCTGATTATTAATCGAAAAGCTACTGTACTAAAACTGCTTGCCACTGCGTATAATTATACCGTGTACAGCCTCATGGACATATATACAGTCTCAAAGACGTGTCTGCAATGTCAAAGGTGTATTTACCGTAGTGTCACTCTTGCATTACTCTGAACATTGGCTGGTTGTTTTGTGGTCACATCACTTTCGTGAATTATTGTTAATCCACGGGTTGTACATATTATTTGGAATGCTTGCTAAAATAAGTCAAAGACGTTGGGTATAATGGCTGTGACTTATATCAGGAATAGAAAAAGGCAAAACCCCTATAATGACACTTTTGCTGGAGTAAAACTTTTCTGTAAAAGTATCAACGGTTTGATACAGATTTGCCGGACTGATGGTTTTGGAAATGAGTACTGGAACAATCGTTTTGATGTGTGGTGGGTGGTGGGTGGTAATGGGAATTACAGCAAGAAAAGATTTTCAATTTGGAGCAAATTTACTAAACTTTTGCATTATTCTGAAATATTTAGAATTGAGAAAGGGAGCCCAATTTAAAACATGGAAGATCATCAAAATACTGTCTCTGACGAAGTCTATTAATCCAAGTGTGTATAGGTACTCATTATTGAGTCCTCCTTTCTTAAACCGTGTTACATTTTGTCACAATATTTTGCAAATTTGCAACTTTCTTTGCCGATTGAAATTTATGTAAATTGTGAAACAAATTTTCATTAAACTTTAATACGCATTTACGCGTACGACATATAAAACACAAGTTCTGTTGTAGTTGTACTGCATATTGTTTAAAACAATTTCAGTAACATTGAGGAGTATTTATACACAAAAGGAATTACAAACATGCATTATATGGAATCCTCGCAGGTATAAGTAAATTTAAAGAGCTGTGCATGAATTAACATAGTACATACACTGACAAAATGCAAACATTCATGTAAATCAATATTGTGGGACATGTATTAAAACTTTGCCAAAAGACTATTTCAGTGCATATAATGCAAAATGAATGCAATATTTTAATGCGGACTTGGGGTGATTGTGTCTGTGCAACCTACATATATAATTATATACTTACCGAAAAACATACATAGGTATATATATATATATATATATATATATATATATATATATATATATATATATATATGCAGAGAGAGAGAGCATCCGGAAGTATTCAAACATTGTACGTAGTTAACATATTTATTTACTTGCTGACCGATGCTTTGCGTAGGTCTTTTCACAACGTTGTTTAGACACAAATTACATTTTATAGATATCCTTGCTTTTAACAATAGTTCAGCTAAAGGATACGATATAAAATACCATCAATAATCAATATCTAACGGATGATCGTCAGTACGAAGACCATCCTTACATTAAGCTATGTATTTGTACAAGTACAGACATGCATCTTGTCAGAATAAGTACATACTTCTGACTGTCAGAATTAGAGATTTAACTATCAGAATAGGTTCATACCTGTACCTGTCAGAATCAGTATATACCCCTGACTGTCAGAATACTTACATACCTGTCACTGCCAGAATAAGTATATACCTGTGACTGTCAGAATAAGTATATACCTGTGACTGTCAGAATAAGTATATATCTATGACTGTCAGAATATGTACATAACGGTCACTACCAGAATAAGTATATACCTGTCACTGTTACAGCTCTGTATCCGATCTATTACTTTTCGTTGGAGCATCTTGATTTATCTAGAAAATCAGTCGTTGATATTCATTTTCGGACTCATGTAACACAACCTCCTGTTGCTATAGTTGGTCTACCAATTGTTCATGGTGCTTATAGAGAAATCGCGGTTATACTCAGCGACAAAGCCATGTTACTTGAAGGTGTTGGTGGACAAATGAGAGTCACTGACACTCCAGTAGAAAACATGTAATGTTTTCCAAACATGTAATTAAATCATGTAATTCAATTACTTACGATATTTATTATGTCATATCATAACGTTAGTGTCAGTCAGACTCCGGTAGAATCAGGGACTCAAATATATCACCGGCAACTATTATAAATGAAATTGCAAAAAGTGTTGCTAATCGTTTAAGATCTACTGGTGATGCAGTGACAGTTGAACTCAGTATGAACGGAAATACAATATTTGGTTTTAGAGATCCAACATCCGATGCAGATGCTGCAGCAAAACAAAATATTTAGACAATAAATATAATACACTAGATACTAAATTAACTACGCTAAAAGCAGAGTATGACGTTAATGTAAATATGTTTTAAAATCTTCGTAGAAATGTTAGAAAAATTAATGAAATCGCAGAGGAATTCTTTGGAAGTCCGTTGACTGTTGACGTGAAACTCGTTGATATTAAGACAAAACTCGGCGATATTAAAACAGCTATGTCAGACATCGAAATGATTAATAAAAGATTAGTTGTTTTCAAAGATGCTAAATCTTTTCAAAGTTAATCACGATAGCGCAGATGTAATGTCGTTGATATTGGAAAAAAACCTAAAAGATGTTGTAAGAGAAATTCCTGGTATCCTTAAAAAATTAATCTGATTAAGATTCCCCACAAGCAGATTATCAACGCGGTATATACAGTAGCGTCTGACCAAGCGTTATGGTCACCACTCAATAAAACCATTAAACATCGCGCTGAGGTTACCTATATATATACAGGCTTGCAGTACTTGGTGTTGTTACGTTTATAATATCTACCACAATTTCACGGCGTTATCCACTAACTTAGGTAGATCTCCTGGATCTGTATTAATGATGTTAGATGAAAACGACGAGGAAATATTTACTGTGGAACCAGAAAAAATCTCGGCTTCATTTATTATCAGTGCCTTGAATTAGTAGCTAAATTCCCACCTAATTAAATAATGAGCCTTCCGATCAACATTCGAAGATATACATAGATATAATCAAGTACGCGAATGGCATACAAAAAAAAAATCAATGATATATATTAGTGCGGGAAAAACTTTTATTTTCTAGATCCTAAACCGATAACATTAAAACAATTGTTTTTTAATCATTATAAAATAACCGAAGCGGAATTACCAAAATTTGTAATACATATATTTAACATCAATGAACTAAAAAGAATCAGTCAACGATATTTTCCCGAAAATCGCAGAGTTGTGGAGAAAAATCGGCCTACCCGCGGATATTCTGAGTTACAGCAATGATCCGTACGGTGGCGGCAGACATATTTCGCCGAGAATTGTAAACATAACATCAAAGATTGTAGTCAATCTTGTATGTGATGCAGCTGATGGCAGCTCTCAAATAGATCTTGAAAAATCTACTTATGCTCAACAAGGACATATTTTATATACATTTACTTCTCCAGTACCTCCTGAATATTTGATTGTACAGGAACCGATCAATCCGGTTTATCTACGGTGTCATAATCCGTTATTATCAAGAATACATTTCAGATTATTCTGACCAATTAGGACACTTAATTGATTTAAAAAATAAAAATATGAATATAAACCTCTACGTAAAATCTTAACGATTAATTATTTAATCAAGAGTTATTATATAATGTACCAGGATGTGATATTTTTTATACACGAAAAGACATGCTTGAAAACACCATCAGAACAATAATGACACCCCACCCCCCAAGTCGGGGCAGAACAATTTAATGTCAATATAATTATTGACTAATACGGTAGCGAACATTTTTTTAAATTGACGCAACAGTTGATTGAAATGCATCGAGAACATATTCTTATGATATAAATATTTCTGTGATATTCATATTATGAATTATGCGCATTATTTAATTGAATTTGATCAACTTAAAATAATATCTAAATCTTCAGATTGATGACAATTTCATAGGATAAAAAATACAGACAAAATCCAGATTTTTATAAAACTGAATTTCTTAGACGAATTAGTACAGTCACTGACAGCACTTTCGTTTTCACGATCTGACATAATCTTTCTTAATTGTCTAACGTGTGTTTATAATCATTTTATGATCCAGAATTAAGAGAGTTTAAGAAATTAAGCAGACTACAACCGAATAAAATTCAGTGCTAAGATAATTTCAGAAACTCCTATTAAATTTTTGGAGTGTATGAGGACTAAATGATTTGATAGTGGCAAGTAGAAATATAGTTCTCGATACACTTATACAACAATTATTTATGTTACATAAAGAAATTTTTTCATATCTACCCGTACGATTATGTTATCAACCAGCAGATACACGACTACAGAATATCGACGTTGATATGCCAGGATCATCAGAAAAATATTGTATTAAATGATATTGTTTTAGTTCCTGTTAATGTTGTTGAGAGCGCGTTAACCATGAAAAAAACTCCATGAACGCAAGGATGCACAATGACGATTCATTCATCACAAGGATTAACCGTCTCTGATACAAATGTTTGGATAATCGATGATCGCCTCGAATGGTCAACTTTAATTTATATATCGCAGTGTCTCGAGTCAGAAGAATATCTCAGCTACAGTGAATTGTCATAGACTTTGCAGCAACTGCTGGCAACATCGAAGGTGTTGGCGATGATATAGGAAGAAAACAAATTAGTTATAAACAATGTGACCAAAATAAATAAATAAACGCGACTTTGATCTCGATGATGAATTTATCATGATATCGAAACAACGACAGAATAATCCTTATGCGAGCTGTAACACAGTAATGTTGTGGTAATATTAAAAATATAATCGAAGACAATTTCCCGTGGACAGAATTATTAGTAGTCTTGGTCATACACGTGAAAATGTGATGCTGACCTGTCTTGAACGTAATCAACGTAAGGGTTATGGCACCCTGGCGCTAGTTCATAAGAGTGAATGCGGTGGTAATTGTGTGTCTTCAGGAATTACGTGTAACTGCTTGCGTACAAATCCACGTTGAAGAGCAGTTGAATCTAATCTGTAGATTACAGGTCTACCCTTAGATGTAACCACGTTGGAAATGTTATGTGTTTTGGTACTTCAAGTAGGATCAGTCGCTCTTTTTTATCACCGTCAAGTTCACCGGGGTCATATAAATATTTTACAGTAACATTACCTGGTACTGGTTGTTTGAAAATTCATGTCGTTATATTGGTATATTTTTTTTGTGATCGCATTAATGAGTTTCATAGCAGTTGTTCGAGTAATTTCATTATTTAACGCAGCTATCCCACTTGATAATTTCGTAACCCGCTTGCAAAATCTCGTATCTTTCTGAATTATTTCCTTCGCATATTGATATCCAAATAACCGCTCAGCAAGTGTTCGATTAAAGCGTTCAACAATTGCCTGATCACGATGAATTGCAGTATGTCCTCTTCTGATTTTTGACGTTATGGTTTTTCTTCAGCGACGATACTGCTCCAAGAAATTCCTTGCCGGGATCAACTTGTAATACTTATGGTCATCGTAAGGGTTCTCTTTGAAAAATTCGTTCAAAAGTAGAAGAAACTTCAGTCGCTGTTTTGGTTGATAACTGCTCTACTTCCTTATATCTACATGCAACGTCAATGACAGTTAACGCGTATATGTATGTTAATAGAGTCTTCCAATTTTATTTTTATCATGTGGAAAAAATAAAATGTCTGTTTGATGAACTTCATTAGGAGTGCTGACATCAAAAAATGCATATGGAATTCTTTTAGGTCGTGGTAATTAAATTTTCCAATTTGCCTGTCGTGCTAACCATTTTGCAGCAACATAACGTGTAACATCTGCGGCATCAGCGAGTTTACTAATAGCTGCTCTACCTTTCCAATATTCTATTGGGGTTATAATACATGGATTCCATTATTTTAATAATCAGTTGATTAATTACCGGCTCCGGATAATAATCTACCTTTCATCGCAGATCTTATCAACCAATTAGATATTGATTCTTTGAAAGATTTATATTTCACATCTGCAATTTGTCTTTGTTGCAGATCGTTACTTTAAGATGATACATCATGAATATGACGTGCTTTATCAATAGTGTTTATCTTTAAATATTCACCAGATCTTGGTTGATCTCGCTAGTCAAGTCGAATACCAAGTCGAGTTCCAAGACTGCAATAATTATATCCTGGAAGATGTTTATCTCCTGGGTATTTAGCCCATGGAGCTTCTGGTAATTTTGCTAATGAAGCAGCAATATTACTACCAGACACATTGTGTCCTAACTATGTCAGGGAGATGAATTTATATTTGTTGGTAGCACAATTTACACATTTACCTGTTAGTGCACGCTTTTTATTTTTGTTATTATTGTTGTTAATCCACTTGTGGGGGTGGATGCTCTACATCGAACACAATATAGATCCATATTGTTTGATTATATTTGTATAACATGGATTTAATTGTTTTCTCAGCGACATGAAAACAAGAACCAGTCAAACATCATCCAGCGCTACCAAATGTTTGTATCAGAATGATAATAATAGGTCCATCCGGGTCTAGTAAAATGCAATTATTACTTAATTTGATAATGAGATTGCTCAAGTGGGATAAGGTAGATTTAGTAGCTCCATCTGTAGATGATCAAAGATGCTACCTTGTTCTTGAAGATTTTAATGCTGTTGTTGTTGCTGTTCTAGGGTTTAACGCCATTTTTCAGCACAAGATAGGCTATACATGGCGGCCAGTATAACTGGTGGAGGAAGAACCCTGGAAAACCCAGGGAAGAACCACCGACCCACGAGAAGCTACTGGCAGGCTTTCCCACGTGCCTACGCTAGCCGAGCCTTGGACTCGAACCCACACAGACAGAGGTGAGATGGCAGTGATCCGTAACGGTGAGCGCTTTAGACCACTCGGCGACTCGGGGCCCCGAAGATTTTAATGCAAACGCAAGCTTGCTGAATGAAGATGGTAATGATATTATTTATTTTATCACCGATATTGATGAAGCCCCATCTGTAGATGACCTTGATGGATTTAGTAATAATTTAGTTGTATATGATGATGTGATGCTGGACAAACAATCAAACCCAGCTCGGATATTTTCTCGAGGCAGACAAAAATATACTGATGTGATTTATGTTACTCAGCGATATGCATAAATACCTAAAGTGATCAGAGATAACTGCAATATTTTAGTTGTATTTAACGGAAGCGAAACACACACACACACACTAAGAAATATTCATCAGACTTGGTGCAGCGGAGATATGGACATAATCAGATTTAAAAACTTCCTTTCAAAAACACAATCTACTCCACACGGATTTATAACAATAAATTTACATGATTCACGATCACGATATCATACAAGTCTTGATAATATATTTGGTTGATATAATAATTATTTAATTATAGCAGCAGAGAGCCTGCAACATCAATGAAACATCCGGCGGGTAAACACGGGCGCATACTTTAAAAAAACCAAAGCTAACAACAAAAGTTTAGTAACAAAATAAACTAATCCAGTTAGAGAAACTCTCGGTTAGTTAGAACCGTCGGTTTGGCGTTATTGACATTATGTTTTCATTTTTGCTTGGAAGCTTTTTTCCTTCGAAAATGACGTTCTAACAAAAGGTCTGTTCACCCTCTCTGCTGATATTTGTATGCAGCAAAATTGTACATTCTAGTGAAACGGTGACATCAGACCCACAACATCGTATACAAGTAACAACACAGATTTGTGGGGTTGATTTTTCGGACTATCTGTGTGTGTGATTTGGATTTTAGATCTTAGTACTATTTTAAAAAAGCTTTTGATATGACTAGGCCGGGTCAAAGCAGTTAAGCACTGTGTGTTAATAATTAGGGTCCTGTACTTTTGTAGTTAATTTTAGTTCCCCTTTGTGCGGGGAATGGTGACGGGGAGAGATAATGGCTTGGGTATTTGCCACCTTACATTAACTAAATTGATTCATAATTTTCTCTTATTTTTGGTTAGATATAACGCATTTTCCAGCGGACTCTGTTAGTTTTGGGAGTTTTGACCACCTTATTTATCTAATTTTGAGTCTAGAAATGGCTATATTTCTTATTTATGAGAAGAATTAATCATGCCTACCTGTTGCGGCATGGCCTGATGGCTGGGGTGTAAGCCACCTGAAACTGATTCATTTTGTATTGTTAGAGTTTCGATTGTAAATGACCTGCCTCATCCCAGCTGATATGAATTCGTACGAGTCTAGAGTAGAAGTGGTGTTAATAATGTATATATTTGTTATATACCAGTGATTGTCAGAATACGTACATACCTATAACTGTCAAATTAGGTACATGCATGTCACTATCAGAATAAATGCATACATGTGACTTTAGAATCAGAACATATCAGTGACTTCCAGAAAAAGTACATACCTGTAACCGTTAGAATAAGTACATAGATGTGACTTTAGAATCAGTACATATCAGTGACTACAGAATAAATACATGCCTGTAAACGTTAAAATAATTACATAATTATGACTGGTAGGATTAGTACACATCAGTGACTATCAGAATAAGTACATACCTGGAACGATCAAAATAAGCATGTCAGGTGAAGTACTTACTTACCGTTTTACTCATCGTTGTTTAGAGCCACGTAACAATATGAATGATGATATTATGAGATTATAAGATGCTTTAATTCAGATGCTAATCGGGTCTGTATGCCCACCTGTCTATAACTGTCGTTTTCAGTTAGATGGAACTCATAAATCAGTGGGCATATGGGTTGCTCTTAGGTCAGGATCAAGAATTTATTTTGCTGTGATATTTTTGAAAATGTTTTGAACCAAACTTTCCCTGTCTTTGTCTAACAGGAGAACGCATAGCATATGCTATAATCTGAGTTTCATCAGACTCTTGCCACTCCATTGTTTTAAAAATATTTAGACTTCTATGTTTGAGTGTAGGGTCAGAGTCCATTGCCTATCGAAATGTTGGAATTCACGGACACCAGTTGGTGTTGGCATAGGATAACTGTTTACTAGCAGGCTTAGCAAACTTGAACAACCTTTCATCGAGATATACCTCCATGTAATTGATAGGAATATGATTTGTTTTCTCAGCAATCGTGAGTATATCATTCCTTATATTTTTAATCTGCTGACATACGAGACAAAACCCACATTATATATGCTACAGATTTATGGTTATTAGCACTGGATCTAGGTCTAGAACAGAAGGAATGGGTACATATAGTAAATTGTATGGGGATTTGCTGTGGAGGTTGTTCTATATTTTGCTTCTGATACTGGTTAACTTAGACCAATAAACTACTCCATTCCCTTCCAATACTTCAGAGAGGTGGAATGCATTGTGTGGATCATAACGTTCATAAATGCATTCCTACTCCAACTGTATACCATCTAGATATTAGGTTTTAGGCACAATACAATCCTTTTCAAACCAAATAGCTTTAAATTTGTCTGAATTTATGAGACTTTGCCACATAGGGTAATATATAACATGGTCCAAACTGTGTACAGGATAGACCAAGATTTGCCGACACCAACCTGACTTGCAGAACAGGATTTATGATATTTGCCTGACTTCATCAGTATAATAAATAGAATGAGTTAAAAGTAGGCATGTATAATATGAAGGTCATGTGCTTACAGCCTTTCTTTCTTTTTCTAGGCATAATTTGTGAGAATGTCAAAACGATACGTAGACAATGCCTACAACAGGAGCCTGGGTAGAGTTGGGATGGAACATGGTAGTATGGTAGTTTCAAGAAGTAGTTCTGGTGGTGGAAGTAGGTTTGGTGGAGTCGGTTCATCCAGTGGGGCATTTGGGTTCTCAGGTGGTGGAGCTTCCTCGTCATTTGGCGTGAGCAGTCCAAAAACCTACGTGGACAATTCCTACAACAGGAGCATAGGTAGAGTTGGGATGCAACATGGTAGCATGGTTGTTTCAAGAAGTAGTTCTGGTGGTGGAAGTAGTTTTGGTGGAGTCGGTAAATCCAGTGGGGCATTTGGGTACTCTGGTGGTGGAGCTTCCTCATCATTTGGCGTGAGCAGTCCAAAAACCTACGTGGACAATTCCTACAACAGGAGCCTGGGTAGAGTTGGGATGGAACATGGAAGTATGGTTGTTTCTAGAGGTAGTTCCAGTGGTGGGAGGACATCTCATAGCAGAGGAACCTCAGATAGCACATCCAGGCACTCAAGTAGTGGAGGTACCACTAAAGAATATGTAGATAATGCTTATAACCGTCGACTTGGTAGAGTTGGGATGGAGCATGGCACCATGGTGGTTTCTAAGAGTGACTCTTCACGAACCAAGGAGTTACAACCTTCAACAGAAACGTACGCTGACAATGCCTACAATCGCCGAATTGGCAGAGCTGGTCTGGAGAAAGGCTCTGTGGTTGTTTCCAAGAGAGACACTTCCCGATCCAACCATAGAGATTCTGGTATCGGAACCAGTCCCATAGCCATGTCTCCCCATGCAAGGGTATACAAGGATAATCCATTAAACAGGAGACTTGGCAGGGTCGGGAAGCCTTTAGGGACGGCTGTCCATTCTTCTAGCAGAGCGAAATCAGAATCTGGAGTCTCCACACAAAATAAGGTGTATGTTGATAACTCTCTCAATCGATCCCTCGGACGGGTTGGCAAACCACGTGGTAGCATGCCCTTTTCAAGGAAGAGTAAACAGGTTCAAGCTGCACAGGAAATCATGAGGCACTATCAGAATGACACGGTATGTTTACAAATATCTATTGGTAGCAAATAATAATAATAATAATAATAATAATAATAATAGTAATAATAATAATAATATTAATGCTTTGATTGGCTTAATGTCAAGGTCCAATGACTTTATAAATACAGCTGCAATAATTTGTTTCTTTGACAACTCAAGAAGTACATTAAGTGTTTATACACTTAATCATATATTTATGACTTCATTTATAAATGAAGTGGAAAACATAGAAAGACCAATGAGCAGGTTTTGGCAACCATTATTTTAGCACGTGTTGGTCTTATTAGCGAAAAAACCAGTGGCTGTATCACTGGACAATTTACTGTGTTCACCAGAATGCAATATGCATGGATTATTCATGTGTCTGGTATTAGAATGGTTCCTGTTTAATAACATGGACATAATGTGTCAGAGAGACAAATACACACTAATTTAGAATGCTCACTAAATCAACATTGTAAGGTTCAGAAAAAGCATCATATTCACCATGCTTTCATTTACATTTTTTTAAAAATTCCAGTACGATGATGGCTATGAGGGAGGTTATGACACAGATCCATATTCTCTGGAGATTGCCTTGAGCCTGATTAATCGGAAGCTGGAAGAAATGACGTGGGCACAAGAACAAAATGAGAACAAACCTCCCAAAACTAAAGCTGAAATTCTGGAGGAATATTCTGGAGATGTGATCCAATTTGAGGACATTGAATTGGGACGAAAGATTGGTCAAGGCGGGTTCGGTGATATCTACTTTGCCCGATGGAAAGGATCAGTTGTAGCTGTGAAAAAGCTTCGACTTCAGCGGGTGTCCAAAAGAAGGTTACAAGAATTTATGGATGAGATCACTATTTTTTGTGGGTTGGATCATCCATGCATTGTCAAGTTCATCGGTGCTTGCACCAAGACCCCAAACCTCAGCATTGTCATGGAGTACATGCCAATGAGCTTGTTTGATGCACTGCACATAAATGAGGACACAGACTTCTCAGAGGAAGAGCGTTTGCAGATAATTAGGCAAACCTGCAGCGGTCTTGAATATCTCCACGAGCAAGACATTGCCCACTGTGATTTGAAATCGCAGAATATATTGCTGGATTACGTGTCTGGAGAAACATGTTTAGCTAAAATCACTGATTTTGGCCTCGCCATGATTAAAGCTAACACAGAAACGTCTGTGTCTGGTTCCGAAGAACTTGCGCGTAATGTTGGCACACCAAGATATTCTGCCCCAGAAGTACTGCGTGGAGAGCGGTTGTCGGCAAGAGATATGATGCTTGCCGATGCCTACTCATTGTCCCTGATCATTTATGAAGTTATCTGTGAAGAAGAACCATTTTACGACTTTACTTATGCCCAACTGCGAAAGCAAAGCGGTGAAAAAGGAGCAGTGCCAGACTTTCCTGTTGACATCAAAATCGATGGTACGGTTGAAATGATGATACGTTTGTGCTGGAGTTTCAGTCCAGAGAAACGTCCAGTGGTCAAGGAAATCAATAGCTTCTTCAAGATGCAGCAGAAAATTTACATCGAATAATTTGGATATTTTATGTACTTTGAAATACAGTTGGTCTTTTGAATTGTATATCTAGTTGATTTTATCGCAGTATATTAAATTTCAACTTTACATCTTTGAATTTTGTACATATGACTGCGCTTATTATTGATAGACTTTTATGAGTAAACATGTCAAGCTTAACTTTAGATAGCCCCAGATAAATTATCACAGTTTTCTGGTGGATTAATTGTTGTTCACTTTGTGATATATATGTTTTGTAAGTTGCCAATGGATAGTAAATCTATACAGTTTACAAATGGTAAATTTATTTATAAAGTGTATTGGTGTCTCAGTACAAATAATTTCTTTGACAGTTGTCAAAGAAATTTCACGGTGTCACTTTTAAAAATCCTGGTACTCCAACTGATCAGATGGTCATATTGATACGGAGTTTTCACTAAAACATGATGTCTAGCTGGTCGTAAATTAAAATGTGATGTATATCATGTTTCCTTTGTTACTGCTATGTAGTTTCATTGTTAGATTTATATTAAGGCTGGCATAGCAGTCGTCTTTAAAATATTGTTATCAGCACTTTTCCTGGATGGATGGTCCGTTATTACATTTCTTGAGAGTTGCCATGCCTGTGACATGTTGCTTACTATTAGGCTCAGAGTTGGGGATGAGGGGATAAAAGGGTCAGTGAGCTTAAACTTTAAGACATCACCAAAACATATCAGATTTTTTAATCCTTCTGACTGACCCCTGGTCCCCAGAGAAGTGGTGCAGTTTGAAACATATTTAGTGGAGGCCTTTTAGATTTTTGTAAGCTGCAAAGATATTTTCATGTTCATGACATGACTTTCAAGTAGGGAAAGGATTTCTCAATGGGAAGTTGGTCAGTTGTTCATGTTCATCACGTGACTTTCAAAGTCTGGAAATGCTTTCTCAATGGGAAGTTGGTTGTTGTTCATGTTCATGAGATGAATTTCAAAGTCGGGCAATGATTCCTCAATGGGAAGTTGGTTTACTGTTTATTTTCATGACACGACTTTGAAAGTCAGGAAATGATTCCTTAGTGAGATGTTGGTTAGTTGTTTCAAAGTTCAGTGTAATCCCAGTCTTCCAAACATTTTCTCCAGCCCTACACTGCATCAGAATATCCAAGAATGATTATCAGGAAAAATATATTTCAACCACTTTTGTGTTGATTGATCATTTAGAAAACCTTTTGTCTTTTTTCTTTTTGTTGGTGTAAATGTTGAATAACTCAAAATATATTATGCAAAATATATTATGCATCATGTGACGCCATTTTGGGAAAGGTCAGACTACAAGTAGATTAATAAATAGAATATTTCCAAACAAGGTTTTCACTGGTGCCAAATCAAAAGTCTTTGATTAGCACCCTTCTGCTGCTAGTACCATTTTTTATCATGTTTTAACTGTCAATGAGTGTCTAACCTAGTCTATAACCAAGGCCAACCAGCGAATCAGTTCCTGATAAAAGGCACGATTCCTAGATGGCTGCTAAATTTAAATGAACCGTATTTGAAAATGTCCTCTTTCTATCCTGTCTTGGCATTACACAAACCTGACTTTGCAACAACTGTGACACTTAGATTCACAATTGTAATACTGTTACATGTAGTTCCCAGATGACAACAATGTTCACAATTTTGTTGTTTTTATGAAGAAAACAAACAAGAAACTAAAGTGTGTCTTAATAGTATTGATGTGGCATATGTTATATGATTGAAATGCTAATCTCAATATAAATAAATTATCTGACATAATTGCTATACAAATATTTCTTAACCATTAAATGAAAAAGGATACAAAAATGACATAGTTTTACATCACTTTAACAATTATACATTGATCGATTATAAATTTGTTTACTTACAATGAAAGCATCAGGCTTTTGATATTAGAATATATGTTGTGAGGAAACTGATGACAGAGAAACAATATTCATAAAGGCAACAGTCCATGAAGCTGGATGATTGAGAAAATTCAGATCTATAGGTTTCTGTATTCAACTGGTTAAACACTGGTATTTGTTAAAATTGTGTCAGCCTGCATTTCAAAACACAAAACGGGGGCCCCCGAGTGGCCGAGTGGTCTAAAGCGCTCTCCGTTACGGATCACTGCCATCTCACCTCTGTCTGCGTGGGTTCGAGTTTCGGATTCGGCTAATGTGGGTATGTGAGAAAGCTTGCCAGTAGCTTCTCTTGGGTCGGTAGTTCTTTCCGGGGTTTTCCTGGGTTCTTCCTCCACCATTAATACTGACTGTCATGTATAGCCTATCGTTTTCTGAAAGATGGCGTTAAACAACAACAACAACAACAACAACAACAACAACACCAACATAAAACAAAGATGAGTGTATTCTTGATATCAATGCACAGTGTTTATGCTCATTAGTGCAAACTGATTGCTCAAAGTAGAAATCATGCAAATTGCCAGAGAGTAACACGTGGACAATTAGGCCACGGTAACAACACTTTAATTTGGTTTGCATTAAGTCATAAGCAGACCCACCAGTAGAGTACCTCTCCTAAAAGATATACATTGTACAATCAAACTGGTTAACATTAGTCTTTAATATTATCATTAAACTCCAATGTTTGTGGTTTGCTCTTATTTTAAAATGGTCAAAACTGTAATGAAATTGGTCCCAACTTTAGCAGCACTCTGAACATATTGTTGGCTACACAGTTCTGAGGAATGAAGCAAGTGACTTTCTCAATGGCAACTGGAGTCCATGGACCTGGGATGGTATGGGTACTAATTAAACCATTGACCCTTGAAGTCCAACACTGTACCAAATGTAATGTACCTCCCTATAATGCAAACACAAGGCTTCGCAAATAATTTCTTTACCATAATGGTATTATAAAAAGAAAGCTGCTACTTTTATATTAACATTTACACATGTACAATCTACGACCAAGAAGAAAAATTATAAAAATTACATCAGGTCATGTACCAGGAGTTACAAATAACATAGATACACATACCTGTGACTGAGAATAAGCACCTATCTGTAACTATGAAGATAAGATACGATATTAAATTAAAGACGTATGCGCCCGCTATTTGTTTACGTCTTGTTTATTCCCACAAATTTTGGTATTAATTGATCGTGCGGAGTTGAAACATAGCCACCCTCCAAACACTCCCGTGACTGTCAGAATAAGTACATACATGTAACTGTCAAAATCAGTACATACTGTTTTAATTGGAGCGTGTACACATTAGTTTACCCCTGACTCAAGTGCCTGTGTGTTCATTGGACAATGTACATATTAATTTACCCCGGAATGAAGTGTCTGTGAATTAATTGGTGAGTGTACACATTAGTTTATCCCGGAATCAAGTGCACATGGTATATACCTGTTACTGTCAAAATAATTACATACCTATAAATGATATAATAAGTACACACCTGTACCTGTAAATGTCAGAACGTGTGATGATAGGATACGATCTTATATTATATATGTGTTGGCCCCATTGACATGTACGTCTTGCATATTCCCACAAAGTTGGTTTACGACTTCTCGATCATGTGTTGTGGAATTAAAGCCTCCCCCGACATGCGTTGATGTGTTCAAAGCACACGGATTAATTGTGATGTCCGGCCGAGGCAAGGAATGGAGAAAACAGGAGAGCCGCACATGCATCAACGAGACCACACACTAACTTCAGGGTTCTAAAACAAATCCCAATGGGTCCAGACTACAAGGCCGTCTTGCACAATTTAAAATGAGTAGGCTATATTTCTTTTTATAGAAGAAGGCGGAAGAAATTTGAACTGGGTAAGGCATCATAGGCTATACATTTTAGACGGGTTCAGTGTCGAAACGTGTGTGTGTGTGTGTGTGTGTGTGTGTCTTAGGCCGATACATCAGCCCTTCATCCATGATAATATTGATTTTCGGGTGGGGGGGGGGGCTAATATCACATATTCATTAAAAAATGCAATTATCTGCATCTAAATTTGGCTGCACACATTGGTGTACATGTGATACACTTACCGGTATTTCTCGTGGCTGTGTAGCTACCGTCGGCTGAAGGGTTCTTTTGGTGACATGTAGATTATATTTCCTGAGCAAATCATGACTTGTAAATTCACCTGGAATAGCACAACCGTCTGTCCTGTGGCCATTTTGAATTTCGCGCTTGATATGGTCGTTACCAATTACCTGTACGTGTCTAAAGTATATGTGAGTTTGTTCCGGAATGATCTGAACAGCAGAGAGGGTGAACAGACCTTTTGTTAGAACGTAATAATTGAAAAAATAAAGCTTCCTACGAAAAATGAATATATAAGGCCAGTATTGCCAAACCGAAGCTTCTAACTAACCAAGAGTTTCTCTAACTGGGTTAGTTTATTTTGTTACTTGATTTTAGTCGTTAGTGATTTTTAAAAAGTATGGGCTCGTGTTTGCCCGCCGGACGTTTCACTGAGTTCGCACCCTTTCTGCTGCTATAATTAAATCATTATTATATCAACCGAATATTTCATCAAGTCAGGTAAGATATCGTGATCGAGGTTCTTGTCAATTTATTGTTATTGTTATACTGCAAGAATGTCAAGAAGCACAAGTTGAATATGTCGAGGTACATAATAATTATTTAAGCCTGTTTCAAAAGTTGCTGAAAGAGTTGCAGGAGCTACTGGACGTCTTCTTCCAACGTTAAAACAATCTGATGAGCAAACTAAAAAGATAGCAAGAAGAACTAAACAAGCAAAAAAGATTTTAAGATATTCCCACAGAAATAACTGCTATTCAGCCTCCTCCTTTAGGTGAAGAAATACTTGAAGGTATTAGTGAAATTAAAAAAGATCTTGCACCCAAATCTAAAGTAAAAAAATATAATATTGAATTGATTACAATTTTTAGAGACGACTGTATTGAAGAACTTAAAAATGTAAAAGAAAGAGATTTTCCTAGGAAGGCATTGTAGGGTATTTCTGAAAAGACCAATTTTTTTACCTGCTGAAGCATTCATTGAAGTAGAAGGTGAAGTTATACAAACAGATGATACTGAATACGCAGCTGATGTTGGTTTTGGTTTTGTTAACAACGGTATCATGGCATTATTTGCCAGTGCCACGTATATCATCGACGGAAGAAATATTGAATCAATTCAGAAGGACGTCGACATTGCCACGACAATAATAGGTCTAGCAAGATATTCAGATGAATATACAAAATCAGCTGGCCCGACAATGATGTTCTTCAAAGATGGTACTGACCACCCTGACAGAAGACTGTATAATATGAGACGACCAAGAAACGCTGCCGAGAACGGCTGATGTGTATCCGGTGGTTCATGGTGCTAATCCAGATTACAACATAGGATTTTTATCACGACGATAAATCTTAAATGATGATCGTAGAAGATTTTCATGCGGAATTCCACTATTCCATATCTTTGGATTTTGTAGAAACGTTAGAAAAGATACCTTTGGGGCGAGACACAGTTTCACTTGTAAGAATCGTTTCCGACGATGATGCAATTTGGCGACCTGTTGGTGATGATGGCAAAGTAATACTTACCAAATTTTCGTTGTGGATGCCGGTGATGACTCCAACGATCGCCGAAGAACAAAAATTAATCTCCTTTATGGGTCAGGATGGTAAATCATTGTTATCATGGTTGACAGTGACCACGGACAGTGTTCAAATTAGCGTGAATGTCTTTTTTTTTTTACATGCCACATAGCATCACAGCCCTTAAGGTGTTTCTGCACCACGACATATATTTGTTGCTTTTCGCGATTAAATTCACAAACACATAGTCATATGTTTTTTGACAAACTTGGAGTTAGTGCAGATAAACGGATATCAAGAACCAGCTGGGGATATATTGTTGAATTTTGACCAAAATCATGTAGCGCGTGCATATCATCGATCAATGACATTTATGGGACGTGATCAAAACATAGACACGGGTTTGCCAATACACAATTTGATTTTGCAAATCTGTATCCGATCTATTACTTTTCGTTGGAGCATCTTGATTTATCTAGACAGTCAGTCGTTGATATCCATGGCCGGTCTCATGTAACACAACCTCCTGTTGCTGTAGTTGGTCCACCAATTGTTCATGGTGCTTATGGAGCAATCGGAGTTATACTCAGCGACAAAGCCATGTTACTTGAAGGTGTTGGTGGACAAATGAGACTCACTGACGCTCCAGTATTAAACATGTAATGTTTTCCAAACATGTAATTAAATCATGTAATTCAATCACTTACGATATTTATAATGTCATATCATCACGTTAGTGTCAGACAGGCTCCTAGTCGGATTAAAAACCTTCAATCAAATTCAGCATAGAACTGTGGAATGAAAACATCACTAAAGCGACATCAACTCGTAGGTTTTCAAAATAAACTATCATTGTCAGAACGTCAACTTAGGCATTTGAATAACGCTAAACAATCAAAAACCGGCGTTAAACTCAATCTTGCTGCAAGTGCGAGTAAAGACTTAATGAAAACAGGTGGCAAATTTCCACTTCTTGCAGCTATACCAGCATTAATAGCTGCCGAAACTCCAGCTGTAGCAAAAGCAGCTGCACTTGGTGTTGATGGAACCGCTGCTGGAATGGCACTAATGGATGCAACCGGAAAATTATTTAAAAAGGAGGAAAAGGTCTAAGATTGTCAGGAACCCCTTATCGATACGGAAAAGGTCTGAGACTCCCAGGAACACTTCGTTAATATTTCCAATGTCAAATTTTGATTTACGTGTTGCTTCTAAAAAAATAAATATAATTATTTTTGCAGGTCTTTTATGAACGATCAATTACCAAAACAAACAAATAATATTGATAAGAGTTCTGGTCCTGGCATTCATTGGGTGTCATAGGCAATTGATCCACGTGGAATTATTTATTTTGATTCGTATGCGTTGGCTCCACCAAAAGAATTTAGAGGTTAAAGAAACACAATAAAAACTCCAGTCTGGTATTTAACATTGCCAACACAAACAATAACCGATCCGCTAATATGTGGTAGTGAAGTAATTAATGTATTGAATGCTGTTTCAAGATTTGATCTTCCTCCAGATAAAATTGTTAATTTATACGCTAGCAGTAAATATAATGATTGATATTTGCAAAAGATCTACTTTTATCAAAGACAAGGAAAAGAAAAGATGATATTGATTTGTCACTTTACGCGGCTAAAGATGAACTTGCCGACAGTATGAACCTCTCTAGAGTTGACTGAGATGAAGTTGTTGTTTTTCAAGAAACATACGGTGTTTTAAATACGAGAAATATCAAATTGAATGATACAGTTCGTGGAGTTCTCGGTGCTACTACGGATAACATTCCAGTATTTACTGACGGCGGTAGAATCAGAGACTCAAATATATCACTCGCAACTATTAGAAATGAAATTGCAAAAAGTGCTGCTAATCATTTACGATCTACCAGTGATACAGTGACAGGTGAACTCAGCATGAACGGAAATAAAATATTTGTTTTTAGAGATCCAACATCTGATGAAGATGCGGCAGCAAAAAGATATGTAGACAATAAATAAAATACAGTAGATACTAAATTAACTATTGTACAAACTGAGTATGACGTTCACATAAATATGTTTTCAAATCTTCGTAGAAATGTTAGAAAAATTAATGAAATCGGATAGGAATTCTTTGGAAGTCCTTCGATTGTTGACGTGAAATTCGTTGATATTAACACACAACTCGGCGATATTAAAACAGCTATGTCAGACATTGAAATGATTAATAAACGATTAGTTGTTTTCAAAGATGCTACATTATTTTCAGAGTTAATCACGATAGCGCAGAGTAATATCGATGATATTAGGAAAAAACTAAAAGATGTTATAAGAGAAATCCTTGATATCGTCAAAAGATTAATTGGATTCAAGTTCAACACATGCAGATTATCAACGTGGTATATAGAGTAGCGTCTGACCAAGCATTATGGTTACCACTCAATAAAACCATTAGACGTCGCGCTGTGGTTACCGGTATATACAGGCTTGCAGTACTTGGTGTTGTAACGTTTTTAATATCTACCACAATTTTACTGCGTTACCCACTAACTTTGTCAGGTGGATCTCCTGGATCTATGTTAGTGATGTTAGATTAAAACGACGAGGAAGCATTTACTTTGTAACCAGAAGAAAAATCGCGGCTTCATTTATTATCGTTGCCTTGAATTAGTAGCCAAATTCCCACCGAATTAAATAATGAGCCTTCCGATTAACATTCAACGTGATGCTGCAGAACAACACTACAGATATAATTAAGTACTTTAGTGGCAAACAAAAATATCACACACACACACACACACACACACACACACACACACATATATATATATATATATATATATATATATATATATATATATATATATATATATATATATATATATATACAATAAATGCATTAAAAAATACAATAGGCGCATAATTCATATTAATATAATTGTTTATTCAGCGTCTGCTGTTATCGCTGGAACTGGTGTATTGATATAACCAATAACAATGACATCACCAGCTGTTATCTTAATTTCGGTTTTAGCTGCAACGACAGTTGCTGATATTCTTAATATCAACGCAAAAAATACCAACATTCAGAAATACAGAATTGCATGAATATATAATAAAGGTACATACAACAGCAACAGCGTATTCTAAATTGGCTTCGTTAATGTCTTCAGGCCATAGTGATGGATAATTTCAGACGCTGTGCTTGCAGAGATGCTTGAAATCTACCGTGAAGGCACTTTAGAAGATCCGAATAAGCAGGATAAAGAAAATAATAATAATAATAATAATAATAATAATAATAATAATAATAATATTAATAAGAAGAAGAAGAAGAAGAAAAAGAAGAAGAAGAATGAAGAACAAGAAGAAGAACAAGAACAAGAAGAAGAACAAGAACAAGAACAGTGTCAACGCCAAACGAATTACTGCAAGAAATTGGCGTTAACACGACTCTGTCAAAAACTGCGATGATATCGGTAAGTTCAATAATCCAGAAATTAATATTAATTTTCCAACTGCAATTCCAGCAAAAGAAATAGCGCTAGTACAATTACGAGTATATCATAGTTGGCCAATTATCAGATAAAAGTCATTCGGTGGATTACCAGCAAATAATACGCTTGTATTTGCAAATAAACATTATCGCGATGAAACTCCAGAATGACACGTCGTCTGCGTATATACAGGTAATTATCGAATCGAACAAATCAATGACGAACTCCAGCGCAGAATAAAATCTATGATCAAAAGAAATTCCAAAAAAGCTAAAACAGTCCACAAGCCGACATTATCATCCGCGATTGAAATTTATTCTCCCGACTATATTTTACATATTTATCAATCATCGATCCAGTCCGTGCCAGGCTGGCCTGAAGTCCCACCATAGTATCGTGGAACACCAGAACCAACCTTGACTGAATTTCTCAGAGTCAAAAAAAATAATTCATGAAAAGTCCAGAATATTGAACTTCGTTTCTTTGGAAACATCATGATGAGAAAATTTTATTGCGTCTGATGGTATGAGGCTTCCTAAATTGAGAAGTACTGTATATATTATTGACCATGAAAATAAGTATAATCCAAATATCGACGAAGAATATCTTAATAAAACTTTTTTGGTACATATTAACTCTGAACACTCTAAGTCATTTGCGGATTTACGAAATTTGTTTTCCTCTCTATCTCAGTACAATGATGATATAAATTAACAGATCATCGAGTCAGTACAGCATCTAAACCAACTTAGATCAGATCTCGAATTTATTAATAAAATTATCGTCGAAACAGTACGTGCTAGTGTTGATAAATATATTAGTCCCAGAAAACAATTTTATCGAGATCCTAAACCGATAACATTATTACAATTGTTCTTTAATCATTATAAAATAATTACTTGTAATTACTCGCGTACAAATCCATGTTGAGGAGCAGTTGAATCTAATCTGTTGATTGCAGGTCTACCCGTAGATGTAACCACGTTGGAAATTGTATGTGCTTTAATACTCCAAGTAGGATCAGTCGCTCTTTTATATCACCTTCAAATTCACCGGGGTCATATAGTTATGTTACAGTAACATTACCTAGTACTGGTTGTTTGAAAATTCATGTAGTTGTATTGATATATATTTTTTTTAGTGTGATCGCATTAATAGGTTTCATAGCAGTTGTTCGAGTAATTTCATTATTTAACGCAGCTGTCACACTTGGTAATCTTGCAACCAACTCGCGAGATTTCGTATCTTTCTGAATTATTTCCTTCTCAAATTGAAATCCAAATAACCGCTCAGCATGTGCTCTATTAAATCGATCAACAATTGCCTGATCACGATGAATTGCAGTATGCCTTCCTCGGATTTTGACGTTATGTTTTTTCATCCAACGACGATACCGCACCAAGAAATTCCTTTGCAGGATCAACTTGTAATAATTTTGGCCATCGTAAGGGTGCTTGTTGATAAATTCGTTCAAAAGTACAAGAAACTTCAGTTGCTGTTTAAGTTGATAACTGCTCTGCTTCCTTATACCTACATGTAACGTCAATGACAGTTAACGCGTATTTATATGTTAATATAATCTTCCAATTTTAATAGTATCATGTGGAGAAAAAAATATCTGTTTGATGAACTTCATTAAAAGTGCTGACATCAAAATGTGCATGTGGAAGTGTTTTAGGTGTTGGTAGGAAAAATTGGCCATATTGCCTGTCGTGCTAACCATTTTGCAGCTACAGAACGTGTAACATCTGCGGCATCAGCAAGTTTACTAATAGCTGCTCTACCTTTCCAAAATCCAATTGGGCTATAATACATGAATTCCATTATTTTAATTAGCAGTTGAATAATTACCGGCTCCGAATAATAATTTACTTTATCGCAGACCTTATCAACCAATTAGATAATGATTCTTTAAAAGATTTAATTTTTTTATGGAATTTAATGCATGAATCAGCTACACATCTGCATTATGTCATTGTTGCAGATCGTAACTTTTATAAGATAGACCATGAAAATGACATGCTTTATCTATAGCTATTTTTGGATATTCACCAGATCTTGGTTGATCTTGCTCGTCATGTCGAATATAAAGTCGAGTTCCGTGACTGCAATAATTATATCCTGGAAGACCCTTATCTCCTAGGTATTTAGCCCATGGAGCTCCTGGTAATTTTCCTAATGAGGCAGCGATATCACCACCAGACACATTTGTGTCCTAACTGTATCAGAGAGATAAATGTATATTTGTTTGTACCACATTTAACACGTTTACCTGTAAGTACACGCTTTTCATTTTTTTGTTATTATTGTTGTTAATCCACTTGTGGGGGTGGATGCTCTACATCGAACACAAAATAGATCCGTGTTATTTATTATATCTGTATAACATGGATGTCATTGATATCTCAGCGATACGAAAACAAGAACCAGTTAAAGATCCAGCACTACCAAAACAATTATATCAGAATGATAATAATATGTCCGTCCGGGTCTAGTAAAACTCAATTATTACTTAATTTGATAATGAGATTGCTCAGGTGGGATACGTTATATTTAGTAGCTCCATCTATAGATGATCAGAGATGCTACGTTGTACTTGAAGATTTTAATGAAAATGCAAACTTGCTGAATGAAGATGGTAAATGATATTATTAATTTTATCACCGATATTGATGAAGCCCCATCTGTAGATAACGATATCTTTAGTAATAATTTAATTGTATATGATGATGTGAGGCTGGACAAACAATCAAATTCATCTCTGATATTTTCTCGAGGCAGACATAAAAATACTGATGTGATTTATGTTACTCAGCGATATACACAAATACCTAAAGTGATCAGAGATAATTGCAATATTTTAGTTGTATTTAACGGAAGCGATACACATACACAAAGAAATATTCATCAGACTTGGTGCAGCGGAGATATGGAAATAATCAGATTTAAAAACTTCTTTTCAAAACCACATTCTACTCCACACGGATTTATAACAATAAATCGTATAAGTCTTGATAATATATTTGGTTGATATAATAATTATTTAATTGCAGCAGCATCCGGCTTGTATACACGCGCACATACTTTAAAAAAAAACAAACAACAACACTAACAACAAAATTTTAGTAACAAAATAGACTAACCCAATTAGAGAAACTCTCTGTTAGTTAGAAGCTTAGGTTTGGCGTTATTGGCCTTATATTTTCATTTTTGGTAGGAAGTTTTCTTTTTTCAAAAATGACGTTCTAGCAAAAGGTCTGCTCACCCTCTCTGCTGCTATTTGCATGCAGCAAAATTGCACATTTTAGTGAACAGGTGACATCATACCCACAACATCGTATACCAGTAACAACACATATTTGTGGGGTTGATTTTTCGGACTGTATGTGTGTGTGTGTTATTCGGATTTTAGCTGTTAGTACTATTTTTTAAAAAGTCTTTGATATGACTCAGCCGGGTGAAAGCAGTTAAGTGCTGTTTGTTAATAATTAGGGTCCTGTACTTTTGTAGTTAATTTTAGTTCCGCTTTGTGCGTGGAATGGGGACTGGGAGGACTAATGGCTTGGGTATTTGCCACCTTAGAGTAACTAAACTGTCATAATTTTCTCTTAGTTTTTGTTAGATACAATGCATTGTTCAGCGGACTCTGATTGTTTTGGAAGTTTTGACCACCTTATTTATCTAATTTTCAGTGTTTATGATAAGAATTAATCATGCCTACCTCATGCGGCATGGCCTGATGGCTGGGGTGTAAGCCACCTGATACTGATTCATTTTGTATTGTTAGAGTTTCGATTGTAAATGACCTGCCTCATCCCAGCTGATATGAATTCGTATCAGTCTAGAGTGAAGTGGTGTTATATACCAGTGATTGTCAGAATACGTACATAGCTATAACTGTCAAAATAGGTACATACATGTCACTTATCATAATAAATACATACACGTGACTTTAGAATCAGTACATATCAGTGACTACCACAATAAGTACATACCTGTAACCATTAGAATAAGTGCATATTTGTGACTGTTAGAATAATTACATACCCTTGACTGTTAGAATAAATAGATACCTGGAACTATCAGAATAAGCACGTCAGGTAAGGTACTAACTTTCTGCTTTACTCATTGTTGTTTAGAACCACGTAACAATATGAAAGATGATAATATGAGATTATAAGCTTTAAATCAAATGCTAATCGGCTCTGTATGTCCACCTGTCTATAACTGTCATTTTCAGTTAGATGGAATTGACAAAACAGTTGGCAATAGGGTTGCTTTTAGGGCAGGATCAATAATTTATAATACCGTGACATTTTTGAAAATATATTGAACCAAACGTTTCGTTTCTTTGTCTAACAGGAGAACGCATATCATATACAATATTCTGAGTTTCCCGAGACCATTGCCACCCCGTTTTTTTAATATTTGGACTTCTATGTTTGAGTGTAGGGTCATAGTCCATTGCCTATCGAAATGTTGGAATTCACCGACACCAGTTGATGTTGGCATAGGATAATTGCTTACTAGCTGGCTTTGCAAACTTGAAGGACTTTTCATCGAGAAATACCTCCATGAAATTTATAGGAATATAATTTGTTTTCTCAGAAATCGTGAGTATATAATTCCTTATGTATTTAATCTGCTGACAGACGAGACAAGACTCAGATTATATATGCTACAGATTTTTGGTTATTAACACGGGATCTAGGTCTAGAACAGGAGGAAAGGGTACATATAGTAAATTGTATAGGGATTAGCCGTGGAGATTGTTCTAAATATTGTTTCTAATACTGGTTAACTTAGACCAATAAACTACCCCATTCCCTTCTAATACCTCAGAGAGGTGAAATGCATTGTGTGGATCATAAGGTTCATAAATCCATTCCTACTCCAATTGTATACCATCTAGATATTAGGTCTTCAGCACAATACAATCCTTTTCAAACCAAATAGCTTTAAATTTGTCTGAATTTATGAGACTTCGCCACATAGGCTAATATATAACATGGTTCAAACTGTGGACAGAATAGACCAATATTTGACGACGCCAACCTGACTTGCAGAACAGGATTTATGATATGTGCCTGACTTCATCAGTAGAATAAACAGAATAAGAATTAAAAGTAGGCAGGTATAATATGAAGGTCATGAAGGTCATGTGCTTACAGCCTTTCTTTCTTTCTCTAGGTATAATCTGTCAAAATGTCAAAACAATACGTAGACAATTCCTACAACAGGAGCCTTCTCCTGTAGGTGAAGAAATTGTTGAAGGTATTAGTGAAATTAAAAAGATCTTGCACCCAAATCTAAAGTAAAAAAATAAAATACTGAATTGATTAAAAATATTAGGGACGGCTGTATTGAAGAACTTAAAAATATTAAAGGAAAAGATTTGCCTAGGAAGACATTGGAGGGTATTTTTGAAAAGACTAATTTTTTTACCTGCTGAAGCATTCGTTGAAGCAGTATGTGTAGTTATACAAACAGATGACACTGAATACGCAGCTGATGTTGGTATTAGTTTTGTCAACAACGGTATCATGGCGTTATTTGCCAGTGCCACGTATATTATCTACGGAAGTTGTTGTTGCTGTTGTGGGTTTTAACGCCATTTTTAAGCACACGATAGGCTATGCATGGCGGCCAGTATTAATGGTGGAGGAAGAACCCGGGAAAACTCCAGGAAGCACCACCGACCCACGAGAAGCTACTGGCCAGCTTTCTCACATACCCACATTAGCCGAATCCTAGACTCGAACCCACGCAGACAGAGGTGAGATGGCAGTGATCGGTAACGGAGAGCGCTTTAGTCCACTCAGCCACGCGGGGCCCCTCGACGGAAGTAATATTGAATCAATTCAGAAGGACGTCGACATTGCAACGACAATGATAGGTCTAGCAAGATATTCAGATGAATATACAAAATCAGCCGGCCCGACACAACCTGACAGAAGATTGTATAATATGAGACGACGAAGAAACGCTGCCGAGAACGGCTGATGTGTGTCCGGTGGTTCATGGTGCTAATCCAGATTACAACATGGGATTTTTATCACGACGATCAATCTTAAAAGATGATCGTAGAAGATTTTCATGTGCAATTCCATTATCTCATATCTTTGGATTTTGTAGAAACGTTAGAAAAGATATCTTTGGGGCGAGACACACAGTTTCACTTGTAAGAATGGCTACCGACGATGATGCAATTTGGCGACCTAATGGTGCTGATGGTGAAGTAATACTTACAAAACTTTCGTTGTGGATGCCGGTGATGACTCCAACGATAGCCGAAGAACAAAAATTAATCTCTTTTATGGATCAGGATGGTAAATCATTGTTATCATGGTTGACAGTGACCACGGACAGTGTTCAAACTAACGTGAATGTTGTTGTTTTTTACATGGCACATAGCATCACAGCAAGGTGTTTCTGCACCACGACATATATTTGTTGCTTTTCGCGATTAAATTCACAAATATATAGTCATATGTTTTTTGACAAACTTGGAGTTAGTGCAGATAAACGGATATCAAGAACCAGCTGGGGATATATTGTTGAATTTTGACCAAAATCATGTAGCGCGTGCATATCATCGATCAATGACATTTATGGGACGTGATCAAAACATAGACACGGGTTTGCCAATACACAATTTGATTTTGCAAATCTGTATCCGATCTATTACTTTTCGTTGGAGCATCTTGATTTATCTAGACAGTCAGTCGTTGATATCCATGGCCGGTCTCATGTAAAACAACCTCCTGTTGCTGTAGTTGGTCCACCAATTGTTCATGGTGCTTATAGAGCAATCGCGGTTATAATCAGCGACAAAGCCATGTTACTTGAAGGTGTTGGTGGACAAATGAGACTCACTGACGCTCCAGTATTAAACATGTAATGTTTTCCAAACATGTAATTAAATCATGTAATTCAATCACTTACGATATTTATAATGTCATATCATCACGTTAGTGTCAGTCGGACTCCTGGTCGGATTAAAAACCTTAAATCAAAAAAAGTCAGCAAAGAACTGTGGAATGAAAACATCACTAAAGCGAGATCAATTCTTAGGTGATCAAAATAAACTATCATTGTCAGAACGTCAACTCAGGCATTTGAATAACGCTAAACAATCAAAAACCGGCGTTAAACTCAATCTTTCTGCAAGTGCGATTAAAGACAATGAAAACCGGTGGCATGTTTCCACTTCTTGCAGCTATACCAGCATTAATAGCTGCCGAAACTCCAGCTGTAGCAAAAGAAGCTGCACCTGGTGTTGTTGGAACCGCTGCTGGAATGGCATTAATGGATGCAACCGGAAAATTATTTAAAAAGGAGGAAAAGGTCTAAGATTGTCAGGAACCCCTTATTAATACGGAAAAGATCTGAGATTTCCAGGAGCACTTCGTTAATCTTTCCAATGTCAAATTTTGATTTACTTATTGCTGCTAAAATCAAATATAATTTTATTTACAGGTGTTTTATGAGTGATCAATTACCCAAACAGCCAATAATATTGATAAGAGTTCTGGTCCTGGCATTCATTGGGTGTCATACGCAATTGATCCACGTGGAATTATTTATTTTGATTCGTATGCGTTGGCTCCACCAAAAGATTTTATAAGTTAAAAAAACACAATAAAAACTCCAGTCTGGTATTTAACATTACCAACACAAACAATAACCGATCCGCTAATATGTGGCAGTGAAGTAATTAATGTTTTGAATGCTGTTTCAAGATTTGATCTTCCTCCAAATAAAATTGTTAATTTATACGCTAGCAGTAAATATAATGATTGATATTTATAAAAGATCTACTTTTATCAAAGACATGGAATAAAAAAGATGACATTGATTTGTCACTTGACGCGACTAAAGATGAACTTTCCGATATTATGAACCTCTCTGGAGTTGACTGAGATGAAGTTGTTGTTTTTCAAGAAACATACGGTGTTTTAAATACGAGTAATATCAAATTGAATGATATAGTTCGTAGAGTTCTCGGTGCTACTACGGATAACATTCCAGTATTTACTGACGGCGGTAGAATCAGAGACTCAAATATATCACTCTCAACAATTAGAAATGAAATTGCAAAAAGTGCTGCTAATCGTTTACGATCTACCGGTGATACAGTGACAGGTGAACCCAGCATGAACGGAAACAAAATAATTGTTTTTAGAGATTCAACATCTGATGAAGATGCTGCAGCAAAAAGATATGTAGACAATAAATAAAATACAGTAGATACTAAATTAACTATTGTACAAACTGAGTATGACGTTCACGTAAATATGTTTTCAAATCTTCGTAGAAATGTTGGAAAAATTAATGAAATCGCAGAGGAATCCTTTGGATGTCCGTTGATTGTTGACGTGAAACTCGTTGATATTAACACAAAACTCGGCGATATTAAAACAGCTATGTCAGACATTGAAATGATTAATAAACGATTAATTGTTTTCAAAGATGCTGAATCATTTTTAGAGTTAATCACGATAGAGCAGAGTAATATCGATGCTATTAGAACAAAACTAAAAGATGTTATCAGAGCAATCCCTGATATCGTCAAAAAAATTAATCGGATTCAAGTTCAACACAAGCAGATTATCAACGTGGTATATACAGTAGCGTATGATCAAGCATTATGGTCAGTACTCAAGAAAACCATTAGACACGGCGCTGTTGTTACCGGTATATACAGGCTTGCAGTACTTGGAGTTGTAACGTTTATAATATCTACCACAATTTTACAGCGTTACCCACTAACTTTGTCAGGTGGATCTCCTGGATCAAGTACGTGAATGGCAAACGAAATCATATCCAATAAATGCAAAGAAAAAAAAAAAAAAAAAAAAAAAAAAAAACAATAGGCGCATAATTTGCTATTGATATAATTGCTTATTCGGCGTCTGCTGTTTTCGCTGGAACCGGCGTATTGATATAACCAATAGCAATTACATCACCAGCGGTTATCTTAATTTCGGTTTTAGCTGCAACAACAGTTGCTGGTATTCCCAATATCAACGCAAAAAATACCAACATACAGAAATACAGAATTGCATGAATATATAATAAAGCTACATACTGCAGCAACAGCGTATTCTAAATTGTCTTTGTTAATATCTTCAGGCCTTAGTGATGGAACAATTTCAGACGCTGAGTTTTTAGAGATGTTTGAAATCTACCGTGAAGGCACTACACAAGATCCGAATAATCAGGATTTAGAAAATAATAATAATAATAATAATAATAATAATAATAATAAGAAGAAGAAGAAGAAGAAGAAGAGTGTCAACGCCAAACGAATTACTGCAACAAATTGGCGTTAACACAACTCCGTCAAAAACTACGATGCTATCGGTAAGTCCAAATAATCCAGAATTTAATATTAATTTGCCAGCTGCAATTCCAGCAAAAGAAATAGCGCTAGCACACTCACGAGTATATCATAGCTGGCCAAATGTCAGATCAAAGTCATTCGGTGGAATACCTACAAATGATTCGCTTGTATTTGCAAATAAACATTACCCGATTAAACTCCATAATGGCAAGTTGTCTGCTTATATACAGGTAATTATCAAATCGAAGAAATCAATGAGGAACTCCAGCTCAGAATAAAATCTATGATCGAAAGAAAATCCAAGAAAACTACAACAGTCCACAAGCCGACATTATCATCCGCGATTGAAATATATTCTCCCGATTACGTTGTAGATATTTATCAATCAACGATCCAGTCCGTGCTAGGCTGGCCTGAAGTCCCATCAGAGTATCGTGGAACACCAGAACCAACCTTAAGTGAATTTCTCACAGACAAAAAGAAGTAATTCATGAAACATCAAGAATATTGAACTTCGTTTCCTTGGAAACATCATGTTGAGGAATATTTTATTGCGTCTGATCAAATCCAGCTCGGATATTTTCTTGAGGCAGACATAAAAATACTGATGTAATTTATGTTACTTGGCGATATACACAAATACCTAAAGTGATCAGAGACAATTGCAATATTTTAGTTGTATTTAACGGAAGCGATACACATACATTAAGAAATATTCATCAGATTTGGTGCAGCGGAGATATGGAAATAATCAGATTTAAAAACTTCTTTTCAAAACCACAATCTACTCCACACGGATTTATAACAATAAATCGTATAAGTCTTGATAATATATTTGGTTGATATAATAATTATTTAATTGCAGCAGCATCCGGCTTGTAAACACGCGCGCAAACTTTAAAATAAAACAACAACAACAACACTAACAACAAAAGTTTAGTAACAAAATAGACTAACCCAATTAGAGAAACTCTCTGTTAGTTAGAAGCTTAGGTTTGGCGTTATTGACCTTATATTTTCATTTTTGGTAGGAAGCTTTATTTTTTCAATATTGATGTTCTAGCAAAAAGTCTGTTCGCCCTCTTTTGCTGCTATTTGGATGCAGCAAAATTGCACATTTTAGTGAACAGGTGACATCAGACACAACATCGTATACCAGTAACAACACAGATTTGTGGGTTTGATTTTTCGGACTGTATGGGTGTGTGATTTGGATTTTAGCTGTTAGTACTATTTTTTTAAAGTCTTTGATATGACAGCCGGGTGAAAGCAGTTAAGTACTGTTTGTTAATAATTAGGGTCCTGTACTTTTGTAGTTAATTTTAGTTCCGCTTTGTGCGGGAAAAGGGGACGTGGAGGGCTAATGGTTTGGATATTTGCCACCTTAGAGTAACTAAACTGTCATAATTTTCTCTTATTTTTTGTTAGATATAATGCATTGTTCAGCGAACTCTGATTCTTTTGGGAGTTTTGACCACCTTATTTATCTAATTTTGAGTCTAGAAATGGCTATATTTCTTATTTATTATAAGAATTAATCACGCCTACCTCATGCGGCATGGCCTGATGGCTGGGGTGTAAGCCACCTGATACTAATTCATTTTGTATTGTTAGAGTTTCGATTGTAAATGACCTGCCTTATCCCAGCTGATGTGAATTCGTACGAGTCTAGAGTAGAAGTGGTGTTAATAATGTATATATTTATTATATACCAGTGATCGTCAGAATACGTACATACCTATAACTGTCAAATTAGGTACATGCATGCCACTATCAGAATAAATACATACATGTGACTTTAGAATCAGAACATATCAGTGACTTCCAGAAAAAGTACATACCTGCCATTAGAATAAGTACATGCTTGTGACTGTTAGAATAAATACATACCTGGAACTATCAGAATAAGCACGTCAGGTAAAGTACTAACTTTCTGTTTTACTCATTGTTGTTTAGAACCACGTAACAATATGAATGATGATAATATGAGATTATAAGATGCTTTAAATCAATTACTAATCGGCTCTGTATGCCCACCTGTCTATAACAGTCATTTTAAGTTAGATGGAATTGACACAACAGTTGGCATATGGGTTAGGTCAGGATGAAGAATTTAGAATACCGTGACATTTTTGAAAATGTATTGAACCAAACTTTTCGTGTTTTGACTAACAGGAGAACGCATAGCATATGCAATAATCTGAGTTTCCCGAGACCATTGCCACCCCATTTTTTTTAAATATTTGGACTGCTATATTTGAGTGTAGAGTTAGAGTCCATTGCCTATCGAAATGTTGGAATTCACCGACACCAGTTGGTGTTGGCATAGGATAACTGCTTAATAGCTGGCTTTGCAAACTTGAAGGACTTTTCATCGAGAAATACCTCCATGAAATTGATAGGAATATGATTTGTTTTCTCAGAAATCGTGAGTATATCATCCCTTACATATTTAATCTGCTGACATACGAGACAAAACTCAGATTATATATGCTACAGATGTATGTTTATTAACAATGGATCTAGGTCTAGAACAGGAGGAATGGGTACATATAGTAAATTGTATAGGGATTAGCCGTGGAGATTGTTCTAAATGTTGTTTCTGATATTTGTTAACTTAGACCAATAAACTACCCCATTCCCTTCTAATACCTCAGAGAGGTGAAATGCATTGTGTGGATCATAAGGTTCATAAATCCATTCCTACTCCAATTGTATACCATCTAGATCTTAGGTCTTCAGCACAATACAATCCTTTTCAAACCAAATAGCTTTAAATTTGTCTGAATTTATGAGACTTCGCCACATAGGCTGATATATAACATGGTCCAGACTGTGGACAGGATAGACCAAGATTTGCCGACACCAACCTGACTTGCAGAACAGGATTTATGATATTTGTCTAACTTCATCAGTAGAATAAACAGAATAAGAATTAAAAGTAGGCATGTATAATATGAAGGTCATGTGCTTACAGCCTTTCTTTCTTTTTTGTAGGCATAATTTGTCAGAATGTCAAAGAGATACGTAAACAATTCCTACAACAGGAGCCTGGGTAGAGTTGGGATGGAACATGGTAGCATGGTAGTTTCAAGAAGTAGTTCTGGTGGTGGAAGTAGTTTTGGTGGAGTCGGTTCATCCAGTGGGGCATCTGGTGGTGGAGCTTCCTCATCATTTGGCGTGAGCAGTCCAAAAACCTACGTAGACAATTCCTACAACAGGAGCCTGGGTAGAGTTGGGATGGAACATGGAAGCATGGTTGTTTCAAGTAGTAGTTCTAGAGATTCTGGTATCGGAACCAGTCCCATAGCCATATCTCCCCATGCAAGGGTATACGTGGATAATGCATTAAACAGGAGACTTGACAGGGTAGGGAAGCCTTTAGGGACGGCTGTCCATTCTTCTAGCAGAGCAAAATCAGAATCTGGAGTCTCCACACAAGACAAGGTGTATGTTGATAACTTTCTCAATCAATCCCTCAGACGGGTTGGCAAACCACGTGGTAGCATGCCCTTATCAAGGAAGAGTAAACAGGTCCAAGCTGCACAGGAAATCATGAGGCACTATCAGAATGACACTGTATGTTTACAATTATCTATTGGTAGCAAATAATAATAATAATAATAATAATAATAATAATAATAATAATAATAATAATAATGCTTTGATTGGCTTAATGTCAAGGTCCAATGACTTTATAAATACAGCTGCAATAATTTGTTTCTTTGACAACTCAAGAAGTACAGTAAGACTTCATTTTTAAATTAAGTGGAAAACCTGGAAAGACCAATGACCAGGTTTTGGCAACCATTATTTTTAGCACTTTGTTGGTCTTATTAGCGAAAAAACCTGTGGCTGTATCAGTGGAAAATTGCTGTATTCACCAGACTGCGATATGCATAGATTATTCATGTGTCTGGTTTTGGAATGGTTCCTGTTTAATAACATGGACATACTGTGTCAGAGAGACAAATACACACTAGTTTAGAATGCTGACTAAATCAAGATTGTAAGGTTCAGAAAAAAACATCATATTCACCATGCTTTCATTTACATTTTTTTTTAAATTCCAGTACGATGATGGCTATGAGGGAGGTTGTGACACAGATCCATATTCTCTGGAGATTGCCTTGAGCCTGATTAATCGGAAGCTGGAAGAAATGACGTGGGCACAAGAACAAAATGAGAACAAACCTCCCAAAACTAAAGCTGAAATTCTGGAGGAATATTCTGGAGATGTGATCCAATTTGAGGACATTGAATTGGGACGAAAGATTGGTCAAGGCGGGTTTGGTGATGTCTACTTTGCCCGATGGAAAGGATCAGTTGTAGCTGTGAAAAAGCTTCGACTTCAGCGGGTGTCCAAAAGAAGGTTACAAGAATTTATGGATGAGATCACTATTTTTTGTGGGTTGGATCATCCATGCATTGTCAAGTTCATCGGTGCTTGCACCAAGACCCCAAACCTCAGCATTGTCATGGAGTACATGCCAATGAGCTTGTTTGATGCACTGCACATGAATGAGGAAATAGATTTCTCAGAGGAAGAACGTTTGCAGATAATTAGGCAAACCTGCAGCGGTCTTGAATATCTCCACGAGCAAGACTTTGCCCACTGTGATTTGAAATCGCAGAATGTATTGCTGGATTACGTGTCTGGAGAAACATGTTTAGCTAAAATCACCGACTTTGGCCTCGCCATGATTAAAGCTAACACAGAAACGTCTGTGTCTGGTTCCGAAGAACTTGCACGTAATGTTGGCACACCAAGATATTCTGCCCCAGAAGTACTGCGTGGAGAGCGGTTGTCGGCAAGAGATATGATGCTTGCCGATGCCTACTCATTGTCTCTGATCACTTATGAAGTTATCTGTGAAGAAGAACCATTTTACGACTTCACTTATGCCCAACTGCGAACGCAAAGCGGTGAAAAAGGAGCAGTGCCAGACTTTCCTGTTGACATCAAAATCGATGGTACGGTTGAAATGATGATACGTTTGTGCTGGAGTTTCAAACCAGAAAATCGCCCAGTGGTCAAGGAAATCAATAGCTTCTTCAAGAAGCAGCAGAAAATTTACATCGAATAATTCTGGATAGTGCTTTATTTTATGTACTTTCAAATAAAGTTAGTCATTTTGATTTGTATATCTAGTTTATTTTATCGCAATATATTAACTTTCAACTTTACATCTGTGAATTTTGTACACATGACTGCGCCTTATTATTGGTAGACTTTTATAAGTAAACATGTGTCAAACTTAACTTTAGATAGCCCCAGATAAATTATTACTGTTTTCTGGTGGATTAATTGTTTTTCACTTTGTGAAATATATGTTTTATAAGTTGGTAATGCATAGTAAATCTATACAACTTACAAGTGGTAAATTTATTTATAAAGTGTATCGGTTTCTCAGTACAAATAATTTCTTTGACAGTAGTATGCAAGATCATAGTGTTAGTAAAGAATGATCACACGAATGAAAAGTAGAATATTTTCATTCCGTTACAGTTTTGAAGCATGACAGCAATGCCATTAAATTGTTTGCATTTATTTGTATGAAGAGTATATATATATATATATATATATATATATATATATATATATATATATATATATATAATTTTAGCTTCTATGAGTTTGCATTCCTGAATTTGGAGAAGAAACTTCTTTTTGTGTGCAAGAATCATATTGCAATATTTTCAGTAGGGTTTCTTTTGGACCCTAGTGACAATCTTTGATGCTCAACACAATTTTAGGAAGAATTTTCTTGGAACTTTTACCTTGTTTTCTAACACCGCTACATAATTAACATTGAGGAATCTGAATGGTAATCTCCAGAATTAAATCTAAAGAAAAATATGTGTGGTTTGTTTTTAATCCCATATGGTCACAGACCAGAAGAGGTTACGTGATGGTCATTTCCCCGGGGTGTATGGTATCTGCTACTCCTTCTAAACAACTTGTGGGACTGCCACTAGACTTTACAGACACATTCACCTCAAAGTCTAGTTTGTCCTGAACAAAACAATGTCTCTCAGGTATCAAATATAGCCACCACTCCCACATGGATGGTCATATCGACATGGGGCCATGATTAAAGTATCCTTTTTGTTATTCTGGGAGCTTGTATTAACATGGAATTTTTGCTAAATGACTTCATAACATATTGTTGTCCGAATCTGACACCAAATATAGGTTTCACAGTGGCACGTTAAAAAATCCTGGTACTCCAACTGATTGGATGGTGATATTGATACGGAATTTTCACTAAAACATGATGTCTAGCTGGTCGTAAATTAAAATGTGATGTATATCATGTTTCCTTTATTACTGCTATATGGTTTCAATGTTAGATTTATATTACATTGATTAAGGCTGGCATAGCAGTCGTCTTTAAAATATTGTTATCAGCACTTTTCCTGGATGGATGTTCCGTTATTACATTTCTTGAGAGTTGCCATGTCTGTGATATGTTGATTACTGTTAGTCTCAGAGTTGGGGATGAGGGGATAAAAAGGTCAGTGAGGTTAAACTATAAGACATCACCAAAATATATCAGAAATTGTAATCTTTCTGACTGATCCCTGGTGCCCGAGAGAAGTGGTGCAGTTTGAAACAAATTGAGAGGAGGCCTTTTAGATTTTTATAGCTGCAAAGACATTTTCATGTTCATGACATTACTTTCAAGTAGGGAAATGGTTCTCAATGGGAAGTTGGTCAGTTGTTCATGTTCATGACATGACTTTCAAAGTCTGGAAAATGATTTCTCAATGGGAAGTTGGTTTGATGTTCATTTTCATGACATGACTTTCAAAGTTGGGAAATAATTTCTCAGTGGGAAGTTGGTTTACTGTTCATTTTCATGACATGACTTTCAAAGCCAGGAAATGATTCCTAAGTGAGATGTTGGTTAGTTGTTCCAAATGTCAGTGTAATCCCAGTCTTCCCAACACTTTCTCCAGCTCCACACTGTATCAGAATATCCAAGAATGATTATCAGGAAAAAAATATTTCAAACCACTTTTGTGTTTATTGATCATTTAAAAAACCTTTTGTCTTTTTTCTTTTTGTTGGTTGTTGAATAACTCAAAATATATTATGCAAGATGTGATGCCTTTTTGGGAAAGGTCAGACTACAAGTAGATTAAGAAATAGAATATTTCCAAACAAGGTTTTCACTGGTGCCAAATCAAAAGCCTTTGATTAGCACCCTTCTGCTGTTAGTACCAATTGTTGTCAAGCTTTAACTGTCACTGAGTGTCTCAGCTAGGGTATAACCAAGGCCAACCAGTGAATCAGGTCCTGATAAAAGGCAAGATTCCTAGATGGCTGCTAAATTCAAATGAACCATATTTAAAAACATCCTCTTTCTATTATGTCTTGGCATTACACAAACCTGACTTTGCAACAGTTGTGACACTTAGATTCACAATTTTAATATTGGTACATGTAGTTCCCAGACGATAACAATTTTCACAATTTTGTTGTTTTTATGAAAAAGACAAAGAAGCAGCTAAAGTGTGTCTAAATTGCATTGATGTGGCATATGTTATATATATATATATATATATATATATATATATATATATATATATATATATATATATATATATATATTCATGCAGACATATATCAATCAAAGAATTGAAATGCTGATCTTAATGTAAATAAATTATCTGACATAATTGCTATGCAAATATTTCTTAATCTTTAAATGAAATAACGATAAAAAATGACATAGTTTGACATCACTTTAACAATTATACATTGATCGATTATAAATTTGTTTACTAATACAATGAAAGCATCAGGCTTTTGATATTAGATTATAAGTTGTGAGGAAAGTGAAGACAGAGAAACAATATTCATAAAGGCAACAGTCCATGAAGCTGGATGATTGAGAAAATTCAGATGTATAGGTTTCTGTATTCGACTGGTTAAACACTGGTATTTGTTAAAATTGTGCCAGCCTGCATTTCAATAACACAAAACGAAGATTAGTGTATTCTTGATATCAAATTAATGCACCGTGTTTATGCTCATTAGTGCAAGTTTGTTGCTCAAAGTAAAAATCATGCAAATTGCCAGACAGTAACACATGGACAACTAGGCCATGATAATAACACTTTAATTTGGTTTGCATTAAGTCAATAGTTGACATTTATTGCATGTCCTTCCATATATAGTGCACTGCAAAGCTTGCTAGAAAAGAGGCCAAAAAACCATATCCATTTAATACTCACTAAAATGTGAATATGGGACTTGACCTGCTGTCACATAATGGACCACAGATTGGGGTCTGTCCTGAATGTTTTGTTTTGGGAAGACCTTTTCCTGGACTAGTAATAAACTCCCCTCCATTTTGAATTATACAGCCTGAGTTTATCATTGTATAAGTACTGTACTTACAGATATATATGTGAATCTAGTCCAATAAATCAACCCCACAAATCTGTGTTGATTCTGATAAATGATGTTTTGGGTCTGATGTCACCTGTTCATTAAAATATGCAATTTTGCTGCATGCAGATCATTCCAGAACAAACCCGCGTACACTTTAGAGACATACTGGTAATTGGTAACAGCTATATCAAGTGTGAAATTCAAAATGGCCACAGGACAGATGGTTGTGCTATTCCATGTCAATTTACAAGTCACCAAAAATATGATTTGCTCCGGAAATATAATCTACATGTCACCAAAAGAACCCTTCAGCTGACAGTAGCTGCCCAGCCATGAGAAATACCGGTAAGTGTAAAAATTATACATCAATGTGTGAAGCCAAATTTGGATGCTGACAATCGCTGCTTTTAATGAATATGTGATATCAGGCCCTCACCCGAAATCAATATTATCATGGGTGAAGGGCTGATTTATTGGCCTAATATTAATCTAGCTTCTTTAAGTACACTAAAGTTCGATAATTTATTGGAGCAAAAGTTTCTAATATGCATTAGGAAATTTCTTTTGGAAATTTTTTTTTGATTGGTACTTACCTTTTTATAAATGATATATGACAAACCATTCAGTTTGGTTTTAACTCCTGAATTGTTGAATTCCATTAAACTGATTATTAAATCCTGGTAATTTCAGTTTTCTAGTTACAGCTTGATCATTTCTGGAAAGAAACATTGTTATTTATAGAAAAATTCATAACCTTAGTTAAAATAGTTTCATTAACTAAAGAGAAGATTACCACCATGATGTTACATGTAGTTTGCATATACATGATTTAATTCACATATCCAATTCAACAGGAGTCTTTAATCACAGTTTATGGAGTACTTCTGCTTTTTAAATTGAACAAAATCCATTAATCACAGTTTATGGACTGCTTTTGACTTTGGTAAAAGGTAAATGGCAACTTTGGTATCAATAAAACTTTTCAGCAATTGTTACCAAGTTTTCTTGCAAGATTTTTTAAAGTTTTCGCTTGTGTGAAAGTATATGACTAAAGGTTAAGTTTTAGTGAATACTTAATGAGTTTTTCAGTTGAAAAACATGTTATACATTCCAGGCCCAGATTTTTGTAGCATGCAAGGGTTCATGAGGCAGCAATGGAAATGGTAAACCAGGTGCTAAACAAGGATTCTGTTGTCATTGAGAATTTTAATGAAACAAAAATCCAACAGGGTAATCACTGAAAAGAAAACAAAAGAATCCATTCATGTACTATTGGTTTATTGAAACAACATCCACAAATTTTGAGAAAATCCTCAATAATTACAGTTCTATGTGTACAAACTACCAACTTAATTTTACTGGACACCAAATAATAAATATATCCCTAGAACAACATACCAAATTAAGAGCAAAATATACCATAATTAATAGCAAAATATACCATAATTAAGAGTTTAATAGAAGTGCTGACTGCATTATGGAATATCCATAAATCATATCCAGTATTCTTAATACGGATACGGTACATGATAATTGGCACTTTAATGACAGAAAACAATTGTCTGTTCAAATGCACAGCAGTTAAAAATTGAGCATCGGAACTATATATGTAAAATATAACTGATGTAAAACAAAACAATAAATTTGATAACTGATTAGTTCTAAATGTTTCAACATATATTTTAAGTCTATACAAGCTTATAAGCTTTCTAAAACAATCATTGTAATTATTACATGAAAATTGTAATGGGAAAATTGCAATCTGTAGCATGCAGAATTACCCACATAATTCATCTTATTGTAACATCACAGAATATAGAACTTGAGGAATTGGGGGTGGGGGTGGGTAACTCTCCTAAAAGATATACATTGTACAATCAAACTGGTTAACATTACTCTTTAATATTATTATTAAACTCTTAATCAATGTATGCAGTTTGATCTTATCTTGGAATGATCTAAAATGTAATGAAATTTGAAATTAGTCCCAAATTTTAATAACTTGAAATACATCTAATTAAAGAGAAATGGCATTTTTAACCTTCACCAGATCATTTGTCAGTGAAATTTATCACCTGAACAGGGACAAAATTTTGTATGTTTGGGGTAAGAAAGAAAATAGAGGTTTTTAAATCTGTCTTTTTGGTGATATTCAGAGATGCCAATAAGAAATAATAACAGCTTTAAAAGAATTGGAATGTGAACACAGACAATGGAATGCATAAACTTTTATCCAAAATTTTCTTTTCAAACAGTAAATATTACTGATTCAGCATAGTTGTTTGGTTTAAACATGTATTCTAGATATCTGTCTTAAGTCTGCTGATTGTTTGGTTTGGTTTTGTGGGGTTTAACATTATTTTTCAGCACATGATATGCTATATATGGCAGCCTGTATATTTGGTGGAGGAAAACCCCAGAAAGACATAAAAAAGAACCATCAAACCATGGAAAACTACTGGTATGCCTTCTTACATATCCACATTTGCCAAGCTGAGACTGGATCCAATGCAGACAGAGGTGAGATGTCAGTGGCATTTAAAAGTGACCACCTTAGACCACTATGTCATCTGAGGCCCTGCATCTTTTTCTAAATTTTCCAGGCAAATCTGAGTGAAAGGTGACGTGATTTATATTGGTCAATATTCAGCTGCTTCTATAAAACTAGCAAACAGGAATGCTTTCACAAAGAATTACAATCAGACATTATGGTCATTTTTGTAATCTACAACTAATCAAGTTGTGGTTTGCCAAAATAAAATTATATCTGAACTGAAAATCATAATTCAACAGAAGTGACTGTAATGGCCCAGATTAAGAGGAAGAATTAATTCCATCAAAATCGAAAACATTGTAAACTCTACAGTTATGAGCATATTCATTACATAATAATACCATTAGGATTTATTGATAACATACAATAATGAGTCACAAAACAGTTGGCATTAAACTACTGGATAAAAAGACCTTAATTGGTGATGTGACACCAATTTGAACATGTCTGATACCGTGATCAATTCTCTGAACATTTGAGAATCTGAACATATACCTCAAGCTCAAAAGGAAAATCCTTTTTAAATCCATCCTTCATATGGAATTCACTGCATATAAATAATGAGTCAATAACATCACCATGTATTGTTAAAAGTGTAAATATTGTCAAGTGTTTGAATTCTTGAGCCAGTACACCATGAACAATTTTTATCATAAGTACAAATGCCTCAAATTTAAAATCTGTTAATTAAAACCTTCAAAATGAACTTTACAAATTTACCATCAGATGGTGGGCATAGAATAAACAACTGTATACAACCTAATTGTTGCAAGTATCTAATGTTCCAAGTTTTAAACATAAATTTGGAGCAAAATTTTAACAAAAATAAATTAGCTCACATACTGTGTTATTGATTGAGAAGGTTTATTATTGGATTACACCTGTAAAACTTACATATTATCAGTGTAAATTAATACTGTACATTTGTAATTTGCTATCACAGATGAGATAAATAAAAAATATTTAATAAAATACAACCATCTCAATTGCATTGTGCACATTCAAGAAAATACATAAAATATTACAAATTGTGTGAACAACACTTATATGGCTCATTATTAAAAGCAATCAAAAGCACAAATTTAACATATATAATAACTTGATCTATGAAATTGATGAAAAAATAAAAGTAAAGCAAGGAAAGAAAGTACAAAACAGGAGCAACTTGCTGCTAACTTGATGGTAAGAAAAAGTTCTGTATTTTGCATTTTGTTAACTTTAATAGCACTCTGAACACATTGTTGGCTACACAGTTCTGAGGAATGAAGCAAGTGACTTTCTCAATGGCAACTTGAGACCATGGACCTGGAATGGCATGGGTGGTAATTAAACCATTGACCCTTGAAGTCCAACACTGTATAAAATGTACTGTACCTCCCTATAATGCAAGTACAAGGCTTTGCAAATAATTTCTTCACCATAATGGTATTATAAAAAGAAAGCTGCTAATTTTCTATTAGCATTTACACACGTTTTTATATTCAAGTAACAAAATGCTTACCTCTTTTGCTTTCACATCAAACCAATGAGAAAAATTTACCAAAGTACACCCACTAAAGCCTGGGCTTGTGCACAATATTCAAACATTAAATTCAATGAAAACACATACAATCAACAGTAGGAGAAAACTGTAATCTTTACACCTTGTTTTTCATTTGTTTTAAATATGAGAAATTACAAGCACTAATAAGCACAAATATTTTTTTAAATAATATTTTATACAGACTTGAAAGAATCACAGGAGTTGCATATTCCTGATTTAAATGTTGGCAGTATTACAATAAACATAATTTGGTCAAAGAAGATTAAATTTATAGTTCATTCCACACAGCATCACAAATGATATTCTTGTCAGGAGCTCAGTGAATTTTCACATCAGCATCTTTAAATGTAAGTAAAATTACTTAATTTAATCAGTGCACAAACTATTTTAACACCATTTGTATTGATGAACAGCATAACACTTTAACAAATGAAATAACAATAACAATTGCCTCGGAAGAGTTACAATAGTAACAAAACCGGTCAGAGACCAGGGGTGACTAGATCACGCATCTTCCTTAAACATAACACTTGCCACTCATTATATGCTGGAACATGGAGGTCTGTTTGCATCAAAGAGTGGAGGAGTTTTTTTGTTTATTTAGGAGTGAACATCTTTCTTGTTCTGCCATAATGTAGTTGCCTCCCTTTAGTTTGAACTATAACAAATTTAGCCTTCCAGAACTCAGGACAAACATGACAAATTACATGTACACAGACCAGTCTTTTCCAGCATGTATTGAATGAATGGTGTTGCACTGTATGTCAATAACAATTATGTATAAACCATTCGTTCATGAAACAAATTTGGTAAATTTAGCTTCATTTTGAAAAGATGGCGTGAAAATTCAATGACAAACAGACTTGAATATCATTTCCAATGCTGTGCAAAGCAAACAATAGAATAATTGTTTTTTTTTTGAAAATGTATATACCATAATTTATGTAATTTGTCATATATATAAAAAAAATCGTTTTTTACAGAATGAAAATAATGTGTAAAATACTTAATTATCATTTCGGAAATGAGACAAAACTTAATATGAAAACTGAGGACTCCAAAATATCCAGATTATCATTCATATTAAAATGATGTGCACTGGATGCAAGTGTGCTGCAGCATAAAACACTAGTAGAATGTGTCATTTGAATTTATTTATATATGCATATATTGGAACAGATAAACTCAAAAATGTATAAATATGACATCCAACACTGCATTTTTATTCTTGAAATTTATGATCCCCCAAATATTTGCCCTGATAGAAGAGACAGAGAGAGAAATATCTCAGCCCTTTGTGTCATTTTCCTCAATGTACCTTTTTAAATGTACCCATACAGCTGAATCTTTTGTTGAAATGAAAATAAAATAGTAAATGAAACTTTGAAATACATACCATATTCATTTTTAAATATGTGTAATACATATTTAAATACTCACAATATTTATATTCATACATATTCCATTTTGTTTAAATCCCATGAAAGATCATATAGCATGCTGTGTTGTTTTCTCTGCGAATGATATGTTATCCACAATCCCACCAAAGAACAGTATCCCTCATGTACACTTTCAATAATTAGGATATAATTTAATCTCATATTTGCTGATGACACTCAAGTTGTTTCTTTGAATGAATTCAGGGATTTCACACTTCTGTTAGCAATACATGTCCAAAACAAACATATAAAAAATAAATATGTTGCTAAGTAAACTGTACTAATTTTCACGACAGTTAGCACAAGGAAAAAAAGGGGGGGGGAATAGAGAATGCAGGTTCTATGTGGAGAAGATCAGGATTTAATCATAAGACACACATATTTTAAAGCCAGAATCTTAAGATTTCTGACACGAATTGCTGTCAAGATGAATATACACAAGTTTTATCTGCACTAAAAAACTACCACAGAAATGGAACACAAAAGATGTTTATGAGGTCCTAATTGTTTCCCTCATCTCCTTCATTTGCAAAGTGTTTTGCTAAAACAAAAATCAGGTAAATTCATTGTGACTTTTATTAAAGATCTGTAAACCAGGAGACAGGAAGTGCCATAAATATTTGTCACCACTTCTTCCAAATTTAGCTCTGTATAAAGGACACTGGTGTGTATTATTTTAGTATGACTGTTAACACCTAAGCTGGCTGATTGGATGTACAAAAAGGTCAAGTTCATTGTAGTAATATCAGTTGCATGTAAATTCTTTTTCAAGAAAATCTAATATGCTAGCATCTTTCTTTACACACTGGTATTGGAGAGGAAATCTTAACATATATATAAAACTGTCATACAATAAATGTGTGATATGGGTTTTCAGTAGGGATTTGCTTTATTTCTGATCTTTGTGTACAATTTTTATACATATACTTCAATTCTCAAACACATCGATCTTTACACGTGACATTATTTATATGAAAAATCAAACATTGTTAATTATACCACAAACTTCTGTGTATGAAAATATTTAGTAAAAACAATTGTAATTAAGACTTTTATGAACAAACTGTTCATGTAAAATTAGAGAGTACAAAAATTACATGAATTATGGTACAGATACTGGTATCAGAACTGGATCCTATGTTGCCTCAGGCTGCCATCTGGACTACGTGATTCTTGGAATCATGGGTGTGGTCATCAAAGAATACATCACGAACTTTGATACTCCTGAAATGTAATATTGTTCAGAAATGTATTATTCAGAATTGTGTGAAAATATGTGCTATTCATTTGATAGAAAGGAAAAAATATCTTTCCAAACAATGTAGTATTGCACACAAAATGGAGACATTTCAACAGCATAGACAAACACTTAACAAATATAATAGACCTTTAAAACCTGTATTTATTATCTGACTCAATGATGTGTCACTCTGAGCAGAATTTAACACCACACCAGAACATGAAAGACTAATTTGTGCTTTGGAAATGGGAGCACAGTGCCTTGCTCAAAAATGCCCCAAAAGCAGCCAACTTATGTAAGTCTGGGCACAATTCAAACTAGCAATTCACTGATTACAAGTCCATGCACTAATGCACAGAATGATCTCAGACATTCCATGATTAACACATGTGATTCATGTCAAACACACTGGATTCATTGTAAGGATGCTGTAAATCCAAAAGGTTTAAATTCTAAGACTTCACTAATTTTGATAAATTCGTAATATTTAATTATACATATTTAAAGGAAAACAAAAGTCTCTAATTTGTCATTAAATTGGATTGCTATAACCTCAACAGAGACAGGTTTATCTTAAGGTTCCAGCTTTGTGTACCTTTTAATGTGTCATTTTTAGATGCTATTTATGCATCTAAGACATTTTATAAAACTAGCTAGAATGTCTCTGTACAATTAATGTCATAACGCTGTTTTATCTCCTAGAAAGCAAAGAGGTTAAATTCTGTCAACAATTACCGTAATTCAGTCTGAAGAAGTAATGAAGCAAAACCAGTCATGGACATACATGTTGGTGTTATTATATATAATTATTAAAACAGAAGATGGAAACAATGAAATTATTCAGACGATACCTAGCAACATATGGGTGTAGTCGTCTTATAGTGTCTGTGGTGTTAAGATCCGGGCCATTGGAATGCACTGATGTGCTCTTTGTAAATCCATCTGGCTTCTGGTCCTGTACGCCACCTCGGCAATGCCCATCTCGTTCTCTACCTTGTGGTGTGGAATCAGTGAATCTATAAGACAAGGAATAAAGTTAGGACAGTAGATGCAGAATGCTGCAAGGGGATATGTAGGATTTTCCTACAAGTTGAAGGGTCAGACAGGTGTTTTTTTCTTTCAGAATCTTTCTCAGTGAGACATGCCAGTTATCGCAAAAAACAAAAGACTAAAAAGGGGTTACTGGATACCTGTGTTTTATCAGCAAACTTCTGGTATGTTATAGTTTGTCAACTTGTGCTGCTTGTTGGCTGATCATATGGAGGTATTTTTCTCAATTTCATAGATTTTTCAATTTAGTTACAGACATGGATGGATGGCAAAAGTACAGATTCATGATTAAAATTTACATTGTTACACTGATCATTTCTTTTGAATTCCTGTATATACTGCTTCATTGTCTGTTGTAAATGTCTCTTTGTTTATAGAAACTACTAGACATTTATTGTGATCAAAAAGAAATTGATATAAGGAGTAAATTTATAAAAAATTGCTGAAAGATATAATTTTAAATTTTCCATAGTTGTCAGCTTTTTAAACCAAATGGCACAGTTTTGCTGACTCAAATTTAAATGGGAGAATAATGTAGAAAAGGACAAGTATGACCATTCCTAGATGAACCACTCTTCTGTGGAAGAAGCATTGAACCTTAGCCTACACTGTCACTACAAAATCATGAATTGCAATCATCCAAAACTGAAAAAAATGGCTGTAGTTGTTAAAACTAGAGTAGGAAAGATGAAATTTGGTTGTGACATATTCGGTTACTTAATTAGGATCAAGGCTTCCTGAGCTATGCAGTTACTAAAAGCTTGATCAGACAGGCAAGCAGATAGTATGGAATTAGGCCAAAGGCTTGCTGAGCTATGCAGGTTATATGAAGCGTGAACTGAAAGATAGACAAACAGAAAATTATATTTCTATAGGTCTTCTGCATCTTAATATTGGACTCCAAAAGTATACATCAATGTAACTCAAATGGTCTTTGAATGAGTAAATAAATAAATAAATAAATAAATATCTAAAGACTCACCTTGTCATGTAATGGGTAATGAACCTTCTTGGATCATCTGCAGTGGCAACAAATCGGTCATTATTTTCACTATAACCTGACAGCTCCTTGTAGCCAACACTTGTTCTGTCTAGACGATCTGACTCGGTCTTGTCTGGTTGTTGCTTGCCGAGGAAAGTATCCATATTAATACTGCCAAAAAATAACAACGATAATAAAAAGAATACTTGTCCTCTACCCCCTCTTCATGCTTCATATCAACAATCAATACTAAAGTATCAACACATAATGTTATAAATGTTTGGTTCAAAGGAAATTGGAACACTCACCTGTTGATCCCCAACCTTCAGTACACCCCCCCCAAAAAAAAGTGTAAAAAAAATAAAAGTAAAAGTAGTTGTGAGAATTAAAATGTAATAATTTTAGCAAAATAATAATTTTTAACAAACATTTGTTAAAAAAATAGTAAACTTTATAAATTTTGTAAACTATATTTGTGCTAGTAAAATGCATATACTTCCAATGCAGTCAGAATAACATTAAATTTGAATGGGTTTAAACATTTATGAAAATATCGGAAAATTGCACAAGCAACAACAAAATACAACTAATCTACATACAAATGTTCCCAGTGAATATTATCTATGTCAGATGCATTTTTCAAAATTGTGCTATGAAAGATTTCTGTCTAAACATGTTTGAATCCAAAAATGTTTAAGTCACAAAAGTTGAAGATTTAATTTTAATGAATTAGTTACTTTAGTGGCCTGAAAAAAATATAATCAAGTCATATACAAATATGACTTATCAAATTTCATTTATTTATCAGTGCATTTTGCTTTATTATACTAACAAGTTTTGCATCAAGTCAGCAAGGTAAAATAAATGTGAAAAATTAAAATGTCTTGACATAGACAAAATATTAAGAGGGTAATCTATGACTATGATAAAGTGTACAAAATTATATGACTAATTTTAATATTTTTTTCTCTCTTTGCTATCACACTAAAACAGATTTTAGACAGACTATGGTCATACAGATATGTGTATGGACACCAGAAATGCAGTAAGACCCTTCCACTGCATTAGGGGCATACACATTTTTTATATAGAAAAATGTTCATAAGTTTCATCACAAGCACAAAAAAAATGAAGCATACCCAAAAAAAACCCCATTAAAAATAGAAGTATGAACTTGAGTAACATGAATAAGCAATACACTTGTCCTGTGTTTAATATTTTGTATGTAGGCACTAACAGGATCTGACTGGTAGACAACATCCTTGCCCTGGATTTAATACTTTTGCATGTAATTACAAGCAGGGCATAACTGTGTTATCACATAAGTACCACAAATGGTATAAATACATTTACTCCGTTCTTACAACACAAGTACTATGAATGATAGACAATATGTTTGTCCTCTGCTTAATACTTTTTTATGTAGGCACCAGCAGGATATGACTGTTAGAAAATAAATTTGCCCTCTGTTTAATAATTCTGCATGTAGACATTAGCACCATATGACTGGTAGACAATATCCTTAATCTGTGCTTAATAATTTTGTATTAGGCACTAGAAGGATATTACTGGTAGACAATATCCTTTCCGTATGTTTAAAACTTTCATATTTAGGAACTAGTTAGGCATAGCTGACTCTTCACCTTATGTCTGGGATATCAAAATTAGTATCTTATAATTCATTTCAAGCTACAGTCAAACCTGTCCAAATGGTCACCTTTACATAGCACTCAAATGGTGATAATATGGCCGTTGTATTCACATGGACCTAAGCAAATTTCTTATATAATCATCATGTAGATGGTCACTTGCTCTCTGGGCTCAGCAGCTAGCTGTTTCCTAACCAGACAATGGTTATTCCTCATCTTAAGCAGTCACTGGAGTGTATCTACAGTTACTGCTCAGTTTATGCAAAGTAAAACTTTTGCTTCATAGGGAAGGAATTGTACTCACCGTACTCCAGTCACATTGTCAGTGCAGTGTCATGAATTCAAATTTAAAAGTGAGGCAGTTTTTATCATTAGAGGGCTGAAGTGGTTAGTTTGCTGTATGTTGTGAAAATAGTCATGTTATTGCAGTAGAAATGGGAGTTACCTTTTGTGCCGGTGTGACAGAATTGTTATGTATCGTCATCTACTGTAGTATATTTATTTTGTGTGTGTTAGTTCTCATCGTTTTGTGGCTACTTAAATGCCTATCAAAGTTAAACAGTACTTAATTTTGTGAGTTAAGCTCTACAAATACCCCAATCAAAAATAAAGAAGAATAAAACAATGATGACAACAAACAAAAAACTACTACCTGTATGAGCACAAATCAAACAGATGTCAAGATAAATCACTCATACTCATAATCAAAGGTAGTTGATGCAGACAACAACCCTAAACTAATTAGTTATTAAAGTACATGTGTGTTATCTGTTAGTTAAAACCCTGTTCATAAAGTTGCATGATTAACTATTTTCTGGTGACCTAGGCATTAACACAGTAGCTGAAGAGTGGTAAAAATCAACCGAGACCAATGTTGGTTTGGACAATGTCATCATTTCACATATGGACCAAACACATGACCAGCTGCCCCATACTCAATGCAATTAGCACACCATTTCAACATCTGATGTGTTCACAGCCCCCAAAGTGTGAAGATACTAACCAAATTGATAAAAAATGGAGTAAGTCCATTGTTTGAGTCTGCCTCATACACCAACGTCAACCACTAGACTCATCAATCAAGCAGCTACATGCTGAATGGATAACTGTGCCTCATGCAAAAATGTATGAAAGATTAGACACGATTATCTGTGGCTTTGAGAATGCTGGACTTGTCTAATTCAACAATTTCAAAATTATTTAGCCAAGACACATTTCGTGTGCACTAGCTGACTTGGTGACACAATACTGATTCAGTGGTTTTGTCAGAAAATCAGTGAAATGTGAGCTTGAACACTCTGTGGTAATTAGTGTATACATACATGTACATGGTTTCATTAGTAATTAGTGTATACATACATGTACATGGTTTCCATATTAATTAGTGTATACATACATGTACATGGTTTCCATATTAATTAGTGTATACATACATGTACATGGTTTCATTGGTAATTAGTGTATACATACATGTACATGGTTTCCATTATTAATTAGTGTATACATACATGTACATGGTTTCCATAGTAATTAGTGTATACATACATGTACATGGTTTCATTAGTAATTGTGCTTCAAGCAATAGTTTTATTATTTTACAGTTGTTCATTGGGATTAAGCATGCTTTCATGAGGATTTATATTTGTCAACAACAGTTTCACTTCAATAAAGATTAAATATGAATAAGTTTTAAATTTAATTTAATTTCTATTATCATTTCTTATTATTTCTTACATTTTCAGTAATAACCGCATCTGACTACCTTATACTTTTCTTTTTTCCCTTCTTTATCCTTACTTATCTCACAAAAAATTGATTTAAGGCAGGGAGTGGAAATGACAGCAACCAGATACCATAGATACATGTGCACTGAAACAGTATAAACTCCTTTATAATTCTATTTTTAAAGAGTTATAAAAAACATATATAACAGCTAATATTTCCTACAAGATTACAGAAATGGCAATTTATCAATAGCTTTCATGACCTCTAGGAATGAAACAGTAAAAGAAAAAAAACAATGAGACAAATGGGTGTCTTTATTATATTTGGTTAAATTTTTTGTTAGGTGAAATTCATTGTTCAGAACAACAACATAATAAAATAAAAAATTGGTACCCCATGAAAATTAATTATACCACAATATTTGCCTGTGAATTAAAGAGACACAAGTTACATCCCTTGCATTACAGTCAAGGGTCATTCAATATTTAAAACTTGTCTGTAAAGCCAGGCAAAGGGTCAGTTGATGGGTCACAAAAGAACAGCCATATATGGTTTCTTATCATGGGTCACTCACATAAGCCAAATGTTTTTTGACCGTGAGAAGTTGAGCAGGTGATGAATCCAGATTTAAAACAAGAGCAGCTATATCCACGTCTAATTTCTATAAACTGGCTTGCCAAAGAGTCAGTTTTTTGTTTGACATTCATGTGTAAGCTGTCAGTCAGCAGTGAAATTAGTGAACTGTAATGATGCACAAAATAAGCTAAAATTTGTGATTACTTTAAATCAGTGAGAATTTAATTTACAAGATGTATTATAGTGAGAATGATGCAATGATCACTGTGTGGAGATTCGGGAAAGAACAACATATACAAATATTTTATGATTTCATTCAATAGAGCACATAAAACAATCTTGATACAATAATAATAATAATAATAATAATAATAAAAACAATAATAGTGATAATATTCTGTGCATGGCATTTATTCAAAAACCTAATTTTGAAAGGTGACCTTGTGTACAGAAATCATCCATGTGCAAAGGCCAGTTTTGCTTTTTCCCATAGGTGGCTTCTATAGACAGCTCTGACTGTACATTAAAAGCTTCCAATGTTTCTTTGACATGTCACTTTTCTCCAGTGATGCAACTTTATTACACTATATTTGTGTACAAAATGAATTTCACAGATTAACATTAAAACCCCTTACCTGGAATAAATTATGCAAATTAACATTAAAATACCTTACCAGGAATCAATTATATAGATTAACATTAAATTACTTTAACTGGAATCAATTATATGGATTAATATTAAAATCCCTTACCTGGAATCATATATGCAGATTAGAACTAAAGCAGTTTACCTGGAATCAATTATGCAACCTGACATTAAAATCCTTTACCTGGAATAGTTGTTGGGGTGATGCATGTTCAGATATTCTGTTGGATCAGATTTCTTTGTCCTCTGCAGTCGATGATCTGGGATATCACTTGCCTTATCATATGCATCTCCCATGACACGATGAACATACAGGGGTTTGGATTTCTCTCGTACAAATCCTGACCCTCTGTCAGATCCACTGGCCAAATTAGGAAGAGGCTCATGACCCTAAAATACAGAGACAAAATACTAAATGTGTCACACAGTAAGCAAATGCTTACAGAATACTCCCCACTCAGTATATCATGCAGTGAGCATAAGGCCTTACACAAACACTCGCCACTCAATGTATCATGTAGCAGGCTAAAGCTTAAAGAACTTTCCCCACTAAAAGTATCATGTAGTAAGCAAAAGCTTAAAGAACTTTCCCCACTCAATGTATCATGTAGTAAGCAAAGGCTTAAAGAGCTTTCCCCACTCAATGTATCATGTAGTAAGCAAAGGCTTCATGTAGTAAGCAAAGGCTTAAAGAACTTTCCCCACTCAATATATCATGTAGTAAGCAAAGGCTTAAAGAACTTTCCCTACTCAATGTATCATGCAGTAAGCAAATGCCTAAAGAACTTTCCCCACTCAATATATCATGTAGTAAGCAAAGTGTTACAGAATACCCCCACTAAAAGTATCATTTGATACACAAAGGCTTATATAATTCTCCACACTCAATGTATCATGCAGTAAGCAAAAGCTTAAAAACATTTCCCACTAAATGTATCATGCAGTAAGCAAAGGGTTACAGAATACCCCCACTAAATGTATCATTTGATACACGAAAGCTTATATAATTCTCCATACTCAATATATCATGCAGTGTGCATAAGGCCTTACACAAACACTCCCCACTCAATGTATCATGTAATAAGCAAAGGCTTAAAGAACATTTCTCACTAAATGTATCATGCAGTAAACAAAGGGTTACAGAATACCCCCTCCACTAAATGTATCATTTGATACACAAAGGCTTATATAATTCTCCACACTCAATGTATCATGCACTAAGCAAAGGCTTACAGACTACTCCCCATTCTGTAATACTGAGCTAAAGAATTCAACAGAACTGTGTACAGTATAAACCAGTCCTAAGCAGGCTGAAAGTTTTATTTCCTGCATATTTTGGAAGGAAGTAAACACTTAAGAAACCAAAACAACATGGGACAAGTTCCAAATCTGATACTACTTTTGAACATTTTCATTTTGGATAATCTTGGTTTGACTGTCCCAGTTTTGGTGATGAATGAATTATTATTTACTTTGTGACATTAAGTAAGTGTAAGTTGTTACTGTCTTAATTATTAACTATGATTAACCATCATTTCATTCACAATTATCTTTTTACTCTTAAAATATTTGCTGGGTTGCAAACCATGTCCAGCTTAGGAATTGATAATGCCTGTCATCTTTGCAGGTGCCAACATTTAATATTAAATCACCATCAAAAACTGGAATTTATTTAAGTTGTTATATGAGAGATGTCCAGCCATTCTGAGTACATGTTGGATTTAAGTTGTTATATGAGAGATGTCCAGCCACTCTGAGTACATGTTGGATTTAAGTTGTTATTTTAAGTTGTTATATGAGAGATGTCCAGCCACTCTGAGTATATGTTGGATTTAAGTTGTTATATGACAGATGTCAAGCCACTCTGAGTACATGTTGGATTTAAGTTGTTATATGACAGATGTCCAGCCACTCTGAGTATATGTTGGATTTAAGTTGTTATATGACAGATGTCAAGCCACTCTGAGTACATGTTGGATTTAAGTTGTTATATGACAGCTGTCAAGCCACTCTGAGTACATGTTGGATTTAAGTTATTATATGACAGATGTCCAGCCACTCTGAGTACATGTTGGATTTAAGTTGTTATATGAAAGATGTCCAGCCACTCTGAGTACATGTTGGATTTAAGTTGTTATATGAAAGATGTCCAGCCACTCTGAGTACATGTTGGATTTAAGTTGTTATATGACAGATGTCCAGCCACTCTGAGTATATGTTGGATTTAAACTTTTGCTCTGTCAGAAACATATCAAAAAAAGGACATCAGGAACTCATTTTCCTTGTATTTTTCATGGAGAAATGCTAACTAAAAGATCTATTAAAATCTCTACTAAATTTGGGACTGTTTATTTCAGATGTACTGCTTTATAATGATACACATCATCATGACTGTCTGGGAGACATTATGTGCTAAAATTCCAAAGAAAACCCTTACAAGCTAAAAGCATTAACTAAAAGATATCAAATAAACACTACACACTTACATGAGGGTATTGGGATTGACGAAAATCTGTCTTCATTAAGCTAACACCAGTTGGCCTTTGAGTTGCCCAGCCCTGAAAGTATAAACAGAATAAATAATTGTGATTCTCTTATTTTCTACATAAAAATAAAGAACTACAACTTTGCTCCCTGATTAAAATGAACCTTGCTCTTACAAGTGTTCAAGTATGAAGATCTCTTTTGAATCCTCAATGAACCTCAATATAACCAGTGTTCAAGCATGAAGCCCTCTTCTGAATCCTCAATGAACCTCAATATAACCAGTGTTCAAGTATGAAGCCCTCTTTCGAATCCTCAATGAACATCACTCTTACAAGTGTTCAAGTATGAAGACCTCTTCTGAACCCTCAATGAACCTCAATATAACCAGTTTTCAAGTATGAAGCCCTCTTCTGAATCCTCAATGGACATCACTCTTACAAGTGTTCAAGTATGAAGCGCTCTTTTGAATCCTCAATGAACCTCATTATTACAAGTGTTCAAGTATAATGAAGACATCTTTTAAACAGCTGATGAACCTTGCTATTGCATGTTTTCAAGTATAGTATAATGATGACCTTTTTTTGAACCTTCAGTGAAACTCACTCATGCAAGCATTATAAAATAATGATGACCTCATTTGAACCCTGAAAAGGTAATCCTTGTTTGCTCATGCTTAATTCTTAGTTAACTGTAGACTGTAAATCCAGTTCTCTATTCATATAATGCATAGAAATCAGATAACTCATTTGAGCCTTTCCAGAAATGATTAGAAAACTCCTCAGAAATAGTGATGAAGCTGCCATTACATACACCTGTAATTTGTTTACTAAATGATGTCCTATGATGTTGTGAAAGATCAAGCATTTAACACAGCCACTCATCAACTGAGGTGATTTCCTCAAAGCTAATTAAAATGATTACAAGTTTCTGTTTTCATGTTTAAGCATATTTTAAAACTTTATGCAACATATATCAATAATTCCATAAGTTATCCAAATGTTTGTAGCAAAATAATATTACATGTGGCACATATCAGTTATCCTAATACTTGTAGTAAAGTAATATTAAATGTAGTACATATCAGTTATCCTAATGCTGGCAGTAAAGTAATATTAAATCTGGCACATATCAGTTATCTTAATACTTGTGTAAAGTAATATTAAATGTGGCACATATCAGTTATCCTAATGCTTGTAATAAAGTGATATTAAATCTGGCACATATCAGTTATCCTAATACTTGTACTAAGAGTAATATTAAATGTGGCACATATAAGTTACCAGAATGCTTGTAGTAAAGTAATATTAAATCTGGCACATATCACTTATCCTAATGCTTGTAATAAAGTACTATTACATCTGGCACATATCAGTTATCCTAATGCTTGTAATAAAGTGATATTAAATCTGGCACATATCAGTTATCCTAATGCTTGTAATAAAGTAATATTAAATCTGGCACATATCAGTTATCCTAATACTTGTACTAAGAGTAATATTAAATGTGGCACACATAAGTTACCAGAATGCTTGTAAAGTAATATTAAATCTGGCACATATCAGTTATCCTAATGTTTATAATAAAGTAATATTACATGTGGCATATATCAGTTATCCTAATGCTTGTAGTAAAGTAATATTAAATGTGGCACATATAAGTTGTCCTAATACTTGTAGTAAGAGTAATATTACATGTGACACATATCAGTTATCCTAATTCTGGCAGTAAAGTAATATTAAATCTGGCATATATCAGTTATCTTAATGCCTGTAGTAAAGTAATATTACATGTGGCACAAATCAGTTATCCTAATGCTTGTAGTAAAGTAACATTACATGTGACACATATCAGTTATCCTAATTCTGGCAGTAAAGTAATATTAAATCTGGCATATATCAGTTATCCTAATGCCTATAGTAAAGTAATATTACATGTGGCACAAATCAGTTATCCTAATGCTTGTAGTAAAGTAACATTACATGTGGCACATATCAGTTATCCTAATGCTTGTAATAAAGTAATATCACATGTGGCAAATATCAGTTATCCAAATTCTTGTAGTAAAGTAATATTAAATGTAGTACATATCAGTTATCCTAATGCTTGTAGTAAAGTAATATTACCTGTGGCACAAATCAGTTATCCTAATGCTTGTAATAAAGTATTATTATATGTGGCACATATCAGTTATCCTAATGCTTGTAGTAAAGTAATATTACATGTGGCACAGATCAGTTATCCTAATGCTTGTAGTAAAGTAATATTAAATCTGGTACATATCAGGTATCCTAATGCTTGTAGTAAAGTAATATTAAATCTGGCACATATCAGTTATCCTAATGCTTGTAATAAAGTAATATTACATGTGGCACATATCAGTTATCCTAATGCTTGTAGTAAAGTACTATTACATGTGACATATCAATTATCCTTATGCTTGTAATAAAGTACTATTACATGTGGCACATATCAGTTATCCTAATGCTTGTAATAAAGTACTATTACATGTGACATATCAGTTATCCTTATGTTTGTAATAAAGTACTATTACATGTGGCACATATCAGTTATCCTAATGCTTGTAATAAAGTACTATTACATGTGACATATCAGTTATCCTTATGTTTGTAATAAAGTACTATTACATGTGGCACATATCAGTTATCCTAATGCTTGTAATAAAGTACTATTACGTGTGGCACATATCAGTTACCCTTATGCTTGTAATAAAGTACTATTACATGTGGCAAATATCAGTTATCCTAATGCTTGTAGTAAAGTAATATTAAATCTGGCACATATCAGTTATCCTAATGCTTGTAATAAAGTAATATTACATGTGGCACATATCAGTTATCCTTATGCTTGTAGTAAAGTACTATTACATGTGACATATCAATTATCCTTATGCTTGTAATAAAGTACTATTACATGTGGCACATATCAGTTATCCTAATGCTTGTAATAAAGTACTATTACATGTGACATATCAGTTATCCTTATGTTTGTAATAAAGTACTATTACATGTGGCACATATCAGTTATCCTAATGCTTGTAATAAAGTACTATTACGTGTGGCACATATCAGTTACCCTTATGCTTGTAATAAAGTACCATTACATGTGGCACATATCAGTTATCCTAATGCTTGTAGTAAAGTAATATTAAATCTGGCACATATCAGTTATCCTAATGCTTGTAATAAAGTAATATTACATGTGGCACATATCAGTTATCCTTATGCTTGTAGTAAAGTACTATTACATGTGACATATCAATTATCCTTATGCTTGTAATAAAGTACTATTACATGTGGCACATATCAGTTATCCTAATGCTTGTAATAAAGCACTATTACATGTGACATATCAGTTATCCTTATGTTTGCAATAAAGTACTATTACATGTGACACATATCAGTTATCCTAATGCTTGTAATAAAGTACTATTACGTGTGGCACATATCAGTTACCCTTATGCTTGTAATAAAGTACTATTACATGTGGCACATATCAGTTATCCTAATGCTTGTAATAAAGTATTATTATATGTGGCACATGTTAGCATATGACTGAGTTTTATGTCATATTACTCCACTGAAATATTTGCCACTTAAGAATATGTTTTACTAATACTTTGTCAGTTATACATTCTGACATGACAACTTGCTGGATACATCCAGAATCAAAATTCCTGGTTAGTGTTTTAAAATAAAGTGACCATAGGAATCACTTGCAACTTCTTGATCAATCCTACAGATAATATCTCAAATGTGTGCTAACAGGTGCCAACAGATGCCACTGTGACCACCTCAGCTACTTATTAAATAAGGACTGATCAAGAAGTATGGTATGCATTGAAGTATTTTTTAATTTGTAATCTGGGTTTCTTTTTTTGGAAAGAAATTTCTGCCAAACCAAATGTAGGATTTTTCTGTATATTACTGTGCTGACATACATCCAAAGCATACTGTTGTTTTATAGAAATAGGGTGGTCCAATTGTGCAAAAATTTTAGAGTTACTTCCCTTACCAGTCTATCACTGTAGTGCAAGATGCACATATTTTTAAGACCCAAGCCAAGGTTTTATAATAAAAAATGTGAAAATCAGAGGTATGGTATAGTCTTGCATTCAATGGCATTATATCAGCTAAATTTGGAAAATTTCTGGATTAGGCATTCTGGAACATTTACATCCCTGTATATTGTGGAGACACCAACATTGTAACCCTGTACAAGAACAAGGGCGACAGAAGTGACTACAACAACTACAGGGGCATATCCCTTCTCAGCATCGTGGGTAACAGTTATATTAAAGACTTTGCACTTGTCATCCTGAACAGACTGCAGATGCTTGCTGACAGAGTATATCCAGAGTCGCAGTGCGGGTTCTGTTCAGAGAGTCTCCACATTATCGACATGATCTTCTCCATCAGGCAACTGCAGAAGAAATGCAGAGAACAACACAGACCCCTCTTCCTGGCCTTCACAGACCTCACCAAGGCATTTGATCTGGTCAGCAGAGACGCTTCTTTACAATCCTGGTGAAAATTGGATGCCCTTTAAAGCTGCTAAGCATGATCCAGTCCTTCCACAATATCATGAAAGGCACATTGCAGTACGATGGCTCAATGTCCGACCCATTTGACATCCACAGCAGAGTGAAACAGGGCTGTGTCCTTACCCCCACGTTCTTCAGCATCTTCTTCACTGTCCTGCTCAAGCACACCTTTGGGACATCCACAGATGGGATCTACCTGTACAAGCGATCAGATGGCATACTGTTCAACCTGGCATGACTGAAGGCAAAGAGCAAAGTGCATGAAACAACCATCAGGGATATGCTCTTCGCAGATGATGCTGCTCTAGCCACTCACACAGAAGCTGAGCTACAGCGCCTGATGGACTGCTTTGCTAAAGCATGTGATGAGTTTGGGCTGACCATCAGCCTAAAGAAAACAAACGTGATGGCTAAGGATGCGGACCCCTCAAGCATCATCATCAACAACTACAAACTTGAGGTAGTCAGTCAGTTCACGTACCTCAGCTCTACCATCACCAACAACCTCTCGCTTGATGTTGAGCTCAACAAGTGGATTGGAAAGGCATCAACAACTCTCTCAAGGTTGTCGCAGAGAGTGCGGAACAACAGCATGCTGACCCTGAAAACTATGATCTCTGTGTACAGTGTTGGCATGCTAAACACTCTCTTGTATGCCAGGGAAACCTGGACTCTGTATGTCTCACAAGAGAAAAGACTGAGCGCCTTTCACATGTGATACCTCTGATGCATACTTGGGATCACCTGGAGCGATTGAGCAACAACAAGGTGCTTGAACATGCCAAGATTCCCAGCATGGTCACACTCCTTCACCAAAGTCGCATCAGATGGCTGGGCCATGTACGTTGGATGGATAATGGACGGATCCCCAAAAACATTCTTTATTCAAAACTTGCCTCTGGCAAAAGGTTGATCAAACAGCCACATCTCTGCTTCAAGGATGTCTACATGCACGACGTGAAAGCCCTTGACATTGACGTCAACACCTGGGAAGAGCTTGCTCTAGACAGGTCCAGCTGGCGACATGCTCTAATCACTGGTCTGAAAGCCAGCGAGGACAAGCTATGCTTGTTAGCTTATGAAAAGTGATCACAGAGGAAGAAGTAGCTCCAACCCACACCAGACTCAACCTTCAAGTGCAGCAAGGACTGCCACTCCCATGTTGGGCTACATAGCCAAAGCAGATGCTGCACAACCACCAACCGGGACATCTCTCATGGGCGCACTTCACTCGTCTCTCGAGACTAATGGATGCCAACACATACTGTGTACAGCATCTTGCATATGGTACTGCCTCAGGAACCAGTGAGTATCTTTATAGGGAAAATATAATTCAAGAGTATATCTCATGAACCAATGAAGTTATTTAAACTAAGCTTTTATGAAATATAAATTCTGAATGGACATTGTTTGCTGTCTTTTAAAAGTCATATTACCAACAATGGTAAATGCAATTCTGTGACATGTATCCAAGTTGGGAGCAAACAGAAGATATTTTAATGAAACTTAGTTATATCTTATGTTAGCGTGGTTTATAGTAGTTATATATTATGTTACTGTGGTCTATAGTAGTTATATCTTTATGTCATTGTGGTGTATAGTAGTTATATATTTATGTTAGTGTGGTGTATAGTAGTTATATATTATGTTAGTGTGGTGTATAGTAGTTATATCTTATGCTAGTGTGGTGTATAGTAGTTATATCTTATGTTAGTGTGGTGTATAGTAGTTATATCTTATGTTAGTGTGGTGTATAGTAGTTCTATCTTTATGTCATTGTGGTGTATAGTAGTTATATATTTATGTTAGTGTGGTGTATAGTAGTTATATATTATGCTAGTGTGGTGTATAGTAGTTACATCTTTATGTCATTGTGGTGTATAGTAGTTATATATTTATGTTAGTGTGGTGTATAGTAGTTATATATTATGTTAGTGAGGTGTATAGTAGTTATATCTTATGTCATTGTGGTGTATAGTAGTTATATCTTATGCTAGTGTGGTGTATAGTAGTTATATTTTATGTTAGTGTGGTATATAGTAGTTATATCTTATGCTAGTGTGGTGTATAGTAGTTATATCTTTATGTCATTGTGGTGTATAGTAGTTATATATTTATGTTAGTGTGGTGTATAGTAGTTATATATTATGTTAGTGAGGTGTATAGTAGTTATATCTTATGTTAGTGTGGTGTATAGTAGTTATATCTTATGTTAGTGTGGTGTATAGTAGTTATATCTTATGCTAGTGTGGTGTATAGTAGTTATATCTTATGCTAGTGTGGTGTATAGTAGTTATATCTTTATGTCATTGTGGTGTATAGTAGTTATATCTTTATGTCATTGTGGTGTATAGTAGTTATATATTATGTTAGTGTGGTGTATAGTAGTTATATCTTATGTTAGTGTGGTGTATAGTAGTTATATCTTATGTTAGTGTGGTGTATAGTAGTTATATCTTATGTTAGTGTGGTGTATAGTAGTTATATCTTATGTTAGTGTGGTGTATAGTAGTTATATCTTATGTTAGTGTGGTGTATAGTAGTTATATATTATGTTAGTGTGGTGTATAGTAGTTATATCTTATGTTAGTGTGGTGTATAGTAGTTATATATTATGTCATTGTGGTGTATAGTAGTTATATCTTATGTTAGTGTGGTGTATAGTAGTTATATATTATGTCATTGTGGTGTATAGTAGTTATATCTTTATGTCATTGTGGTGTATAGTAGTTATATATTATGTTAGTGTGGTGTATAGTAGTTATATATTTATGTTAGTGTGGTGTATAGTAGTTATATCTTATGTCATTGTGGTGTATAGTAGTTATATCTTTATGTCATTGTGGTGTATAGTAGTTATATATTATGTTAGTGTGGTGTATAGTAGTTATATATTTATGTTAGTGTGGTGTATAGTAGTTATATCTTATGTTAGTGTGGTGTATAGTAGTTATATATTATGTTAGTGTGGTGTATAGTAGTTATATCTTATGTTAGTGTGGTGTATAGTAGTTATATCTTATGCTAGTGTGGTGTATAGTAGTTATATCTTATGCTAGTGTGGTGTATAGTAGTTATATCTTATGTTAGTGTGGTGTATAGTAGTTATATCTTATGTTAGTGTGGTGTATAGTAGTTATATCTTATGCTAGTGTGGTGTATAGTAGTTATATCTTTATGTCATTGTGGTGTATAGTAGTTATATATTTATGTTAGTGTGGTGTATAGTAGTTATATATTATGTTAGTGAGGTGTATAGTAGTTATATCTTATGCTAGTGTGGTGTATAGTAGTTATATATTTATGTTAGTGTGGTGTATAGTAGTTATATATTATGTTAGTTAGGTGTATAGTAGTTATATCTTATGCTAGTGTGGTGTATAGTAGTTATATCTTATGTTAGTGTGGTGTATAGTAGTTATATCTTATGTTAGTGTGGTGTATAGTAGTTATATATTATGTTAGTGTGGTGTATAGTAGTTATATCTTATGTTAGTGTGGTGTATAGTAGTTATATCTTATGCTAGTGTGGTGTATAGTAGTTATATCTTTATGTCATTGTGGTGTATAGTAGTTATATATTTATGTTAGTGTGGTGTATAGTAGTTATATATTATGTTAGTGTGGTGTATAGTAGTTATATCTTATGTTAGTGTGGTGTATAGTAGTTATATCTTATGTTAGTGTGGTGTATAGTAGTTATATCTTATGTTAGTGTGGTGTATAGTAGTTATATATTATGTTAGTGTGGTGTATAGTAGTTATATCTTATGTTAGTGTGGTGTATAGTAGTTATATATTATGTTAGTGTGGTGTATAGTAGTTATATCTTATGTTAGTGTGGTGTATAGTAGTTATATATTATGTTAGTGTGGTGTATAGTAGTTATATCTTATGTTAGTGTGGTGTATAGTAGTTATATCTTATGTTAGTGTGGTGTATAGTAGTTATATCTTATGCTAGTGTGGTGTATAGTAGTTATATCTTATGCTAGTGTGGTGTATAGTAGTTATATCTTATGTTAGTGTGGTGTATAGTAGTTATATCTTATGTTAGTGTGGTGTATAGTAGTTATATCTTATGCTAGTGTGGTGTATAGTAGTTATATCTTTATGTCATTGTGGTGTATAGTAGTTATATATTTATGTTAGTGTGGTGTATAGTAGTTATATATTATGTTAGTGAGGTGTATAGTAGTTATATCTTATGCTAGTGTGGTGTATAGTAGTTATATATTTATGTTAGTGTGGTGTATAGTAGTTATATATTATGTTAGTTAGGTGTATAGTAGTTATATCTTATGCTAGTGTGGTGTATAGTAGTTATATCTTATGTTAGTGTGGTGTATAGTAGTTATATCTTATGTTAGTGTGGTGTATAGTAGTTATATATTATGTTAGTGTGGTGTATAGTAGTTATATCTTATGTTAGTGTGGTGTATAGTAGTTATATCTTATGCTAGTGTGGTGTATAGTAGTTATATCTTTATGTCATTGTGGTGTATAGTAGTTATATATTTATGTTAGTGTGGTGTATAGTAGTTATATATTATGTTAGTGTGGTGTATAGTAGTTATATCTTATGTTAGTGTGGTGTATAGTAGTTATATCTTATGCTAGTGTGGTGTATAGTAGTTATATCTTATGTTAGTGTGGTGTATAGTAGTTATATCTTATGTTAGTGTGGTGTATAGTAGTTATATCTTATGCTAGTGTGGTGTATAGTAGTTATATCTTATGTTAGTGTGGTGTATAGTAGTTATATCTTATGTTAGTGTGGTGTATAGTAGTTATATTTTGTTAGTGTGGCATATAGTAGTCAATCCCCTGCCTCAGGATCAAGGTCATAGCAACTGAAATTGAAATTATGTGACTTGTATTCTTGCCCAGAGTACAACTCACACCACTAAGTTTAATGAAACTTAGCCAGTTATATGTGGTGTATAGTAGGTGTATCTTATGTTAGTGTGGTGTATAGTAATTATATCTTATGTTAGTGTGGTGTATAGTAGGTCACTGTATTGTATAACATAGCCATGCTCCTCTGGCACAGGGTGAAAGTCACAGCATGGGAAAATGTAACTATGACAGGCATAATTATCAAGGGTATAATTTTTAAACTACTTAAGTCTGTTTAATGAAACAAGAACCAGTATGCCGCATGCCAGAGCCACATATCCTACCTGAATGTCAAGGTCACAGAAAGAGAAACAAAAATCATTGACTTCATTAAATATATGGGTATAACTTCTAATCCAATAAAGATATTTGAATGAAACTTAAGCCTACTGTATATGTTACCTTGACAGTGTCACAAGTAGTTAAAGCAAAACCCATTGATTCAAGGTCAAGGTCACAACATAGGACAATCTTACAGTTAGAAGTCTGTTTCCTTCATCGTGGGTATCATTTTTTAACCCTTAGAGATATTTTTTATGAAAGCACACTGTATCATATAATAATTAATTCAAGATGTGTGAAGCTGAGCATGTGTGATAAATGTGCCAATATGGTAATAAAGGATTGAACTTCACCTTTTAAAGAGCACCTTGAGCCAAATGATTCATTTTCATGACAAGTGTATACTTTATGACCTTAATATCTTCAGTGTGAATCTGCAAATGATTTCAAATGGATATGTTGAATCAAATTTGAATGTGTTTATTGTTTTTGACTTCTTCAGAGTTTGTTTCATGCATGCAGAAAATTCAGCATTTGTTATTACTGTTTATCATATGTTCATCAGTATCAAGACATATTTAAAGCAATATATTTATTACATGCATGGATCTAAATGATGAAGGAAAGTATTCTGATAGTTGGGACAAATAGTCATTTCTACATAAAATGTTTTAAAACATTGTACACTAGTGCATCTGAGATCTATGTTCTCTAAAACTACAACCTTATCAATATCACACGAAATTAATGTCTACTTCAGACATAATAATAAACAATATTTTTTAGCTGTGCATCTTATTAACCTAAAATTGGGTTTGGAAGATTTAAAAATGAGAAGAGTCGGTAAGTTTTGTAATCTAAATGAAATCCAAGATGAAAATCACATTTTATTTGTTTGTCCTGCTCTGTGTCATGACAAAAATTAATTATCACTATCTTACCAAATTAATCTCATATTAGAAAATTACAAAATGTATTACAAATAAATTGAATTCATTAGTCCATTGGCAAAATTTGTAGAAAAACAAGAAAATAAGTGATATTTCATCATAGATAGGTACAGAATGGTTTTTACAATTTGTTACTGTTTGTTACTTGCTCTTATTGTATGCATGCTGTTAATATGTCATGTAAAAAACTAGAACTTGTTACTAATAGAACTTACCGGCATGTCATTTTTATATGGAGATCCAGGATGGAATGTGATTGGCTCATCATTATATGCATGTGTAAAGCCTGATTCCTCATTGGGACCAACAGTCATCATAGAAACATCCACTACAACACAATCAAACATAAATAATACCACTGGTAAATATTGTACAGCAATGAAAAATATGACATCCTAAAGAAACTTTTCACTGATAATTGATTTTTTTCAAATTTATTTGTAATATATTCATTAATATTATCATTGTTACTTTAGTTAACATCAAAATCTGAGTACTATTAATACAAATACTTACTTTTTTAACCCTACTGTAGTAACACTATATATTTCACAGTATTTTCAAGTGAAGTTAATTATAAATTGAGTACTAGTTTAGGTCTGACCTGAATTGTATAGAAATTTCTGAATAATTCATCAGCATGGTATGGATTGAGGTTAGTTACAGAAGATGGGAAAAATTTAGTGATAAAAAATCTCATGTGACAATGTTTATTCCTTGATAGAAATTGCAGGGATTCACATAGATAATTGCATTTGTGGAATATATATATGTTTTCAGAAATATAAAATTAATTTAAAAAAAAAAACTTTCAAAAATTACCCTGTAATAATAAACTTTCCCAAAATATTAGTGTAATATTAAATTTGCTTTCAGGATCTCTGTGTGAAGTTAAATTTACTTTTAAAATCCTATTGTAATAACATACTTTTTTTGAAAAAAATCTCAGTGTAGTAATTGCATTGACTTACTTCTCTCAGATGGAAGCCCTTTGAACTTCTCCTTAGTCTCTGAGTGCATGTACCTTGGTCCCTATGAGAATAAATGTTTCGTCAGTATTTTTATTTATACTAACTGCTATAGATGAAAGCAGCAACATTTTTGTAAAGCTCAATGATATCAGTGTAAATACTAGACACAATGGTCAAGTTTGCCTGCAGGTAATTGTCTTAAGTTTTTTATGGTTTTAATTTGTCTTAGATTTTTCAAATGAGAGTGAGTGGGCTGAATATGTTTTTCTTAGTCATCTTGCTCATTCAATTGACAAAATCATGAAAAATAATTCATTACTGCAGCATTATTGGTCACATTACAGTCAGTATGCTCTCTGTTTATGCCACTAGATATGTTTACATAGTGACAGGTTTATCTGACATTCTCTTCAATGTCAATCAACTCAACAGCGTTACATCACATCAAAGTTCGAGCTTTAAAACTTACTATAGAAATGAACTAGAATTGTGTTTGTACAATGCATCTCCCCACTGCAAACATGGCAGACCATAAAATTAAAATGTGCAAAATATCAAAACTGTTGAAAAAAACCCAGAAAATTTTAATAATGGCATGAAAATAAAATAATATTATCTATTTATTTACACAATCCAAATTCACTTGTCTACCTAATATGGTGCTTTGCTTACTGTGAGAATAAGATTTTTGTCATTTCTGACAAGTTAACAATTGTGTAAAAATGACAATTTGCTGTAATGGCCTGAAAAATCTAATCTGGTGATTGGCTCATTGTCATAAAAAAGTGTGTAAAATTTCATTGTTCTAAGTCCAATATCTTTTGTGTAATATGATGCTGAAATGGTTTTGGCAAATATGCAGATTTATGGATGGACAGCAGTAAAACAGCATGCTTCTTCTATTGCAGTGGGACATAAAAAGGTTGGTATCAGTAGATGCCATTTTTTTCCACATGAGCTTTCAACGGACAAATAAGTTCAAACTTTGGGATTTACCTGTATATATAAAAACATACAAAATAAAACAAACACTTATCTTGTAAAAGCTTTGTTTTGTAGGCTAATTAGGACCTTTCCATTGGCAGTGACAATAGGTGTCAAGCTTTAACTGTCACTCACTGTGTCAGCTAGGGCATAACCTAGACCAACCAGCTAATCAGGTCCTGATAAAAAGCATGTTTCCTAGATGGCTGCTAAATTCAAACTGACCATATTTTAAAATTTTCCCTTTTTATTGGCTTTACGCAAACCTGACTCTGCAACTGCCATTGTGACATTAAAATACATTTACAGTTTTCTTGTTTTGATGAAAAATGACAAAGAAGCAAATTAATATTTCTAATTTATCCTGGCCATATGTTATGGGCATATGAAACAGTTACTACAAAATTTATTTCCTGTTAATTGAATTGCAGTTATTAGCTGAAATGGCTGGGATCTGTTTTCTGATGCTCACTTGTTTAATTCCATGATCTCAAGGACAATTAGTTATTGGACATAGCTGCTATGCAAACATTTCTTAATTCTCAAATGAAACAATGATGAAAACATAAATGACACAGTTTGACATCACATTTATAATGAACATTACAACTTTTCAATTAAACAATGGTTGATCATTATAAATTTGTTTACTTCAGCTAGAGACATAAGGCTTTTAATAGAAGATTATAAATTTTGAGAAAACTGAAAACAGAACACAGTATATACATAAAGGCAACAGCCCAGTCCATTAGGCTACATGCTTGAGAAAATCCAAAAATGTAAATGTTTCTTTATTCAACTGGTTAAACACAGGTATTTATTATGATTCTGTTAGCATGCATGTAAACAAAATCAAAAATAAAGATTAAGGTATTCTCAGTATCAATGCACTGTGTTTATATTTATGTTTTTGGAACAGGTCTAGTGATTCTATATGGAGAGTACATTTGCTGCTCTAAGTGAAAATCATCTGACAGCAACACATGAATGACTAGGCCATGATGAGAACAGTTCACTTTGAGTGTTTGTGTGTGTGTGATTTAGATTTTTAACGTAGCTTTAACAATTTTTCAGTCATATCACTACAATGTCTGTAGTATGACACTTTATAGTGATATCTAGCAATGGGGCATCATGCTGCAGACATGTAGCATGATGTCCCACCCAGTCACTTTATCCTGACATCAGGCCAACCAGTCCTAACACTAGCCTCTTAATGCTGAGCGTCAAGCGAGGCAGCTGTTAGTACCATTTTTGTAAGTCTTTGGTATGACTCGGCCAGGGATCGAACTCACGACCTCTAGCATCCAAAGCGGATGCTCTAACCACTAGGCCACCAGAGTGGTCACAGTTCACTTTGAGGCAGCATACTCGGTGTCTATGATATCAGGTTTGTTCTGGGGACATTTTATCCAAATATAAAACCCCATCCCTTTCCTTCATCACAATAACAAGCCTCTAGCAACTTTTTTTTTCAATACTGCAAAACGATATAATTTATTAGGGTAAACATTACTTGTTAAATGGCAATTTCTTGTTGACAAAATTTAGCAATTTGAAACATCCTTTTAGAAATGGTATTATCTGATGGCTTTTATTAATGATTATGTGTTATTTTATACTTGACCTTGTCCAAAGTCAAATTCATGGTGTACCTGACCAGGGACATAAATTTTGTAAACAAAAGAATACATAGTGAAAATTAAATATTCTGATCATTATTAATTAAATATGTTTACTTGAATTTGAGTTAAAGACATATTCTTGATTCTGACCCTAGAAACTTCTAGAATAGGAAAGTTCCTATTAGTTGACAGAGTATTTTCAGAAAATGGTCATTGCATCCTTGGTCAAGTAGAGGGGTATATACTCTTGTTTACACTGGGATTATTCATTCTTGCTTTAACATCAAGCAGAATCAGTCTTATTGTTGTGTTCAGCTTTTAATTTGGGTGGATTTAATTATTAAAATTATTATTCATTGTAAATACAAAGTGCTCATCAATATTCTTGGACTGGAACATTGATTTCGAATTATAGTGAATTCAGACAAGAACATTTTGGATTATATTATTATGATACATCAAAATACTATTAGTACATTGCCATGCTCCAGGCTATTGGCACATTAGCATATTTGAGACTACAGGAACATCAACACATTCAATATTATAATTTATTTGAAATACCACAGGAATTCAATTGGAACTTTATACATTTTGACTTGTGAGAGAACATTTAGGACTATTTGTGATTTAATTCACAATATTGTAAGTTCTTTTCACTTTGTATTCCATGGAAATAAACTATTTGTTGAATTTTATAAAACTTGTTGGCTTTCACTCTTTTCTGTTACTTAATTTATGGCTATAGAGTTGCAACGTTACAAAGATGTCAGTTTGATGGTAACTCATGGACAATTCAACTCCATTAAACTGATTAAAATCAATCTCCAATATATTAAGTTTTCAAATTTTACAGCAGGATCATTTCTGGAGAAAGCATTTCTCTTTATGGAAAAAACATAATTTTCATTAAAATATTAAGTTATTAAAATCTTAATTTTCAATTACATTATTTTACTTACATATCCAGCATTCTCCAATTCAACAGGATCTTTTGGCCGCAGTTTGTGAAGGAGTGGTTTTGCCTTTGGTAAAATATCAGCAGGGGCACTGGCAGCTCTGGTATTTATAAACACTCCTTGCACCTGTCAAATTATGGTACCAAGGTATCAAATACATTTACCATGAAATATATCCCAAAAACTGTAAAAAAATAGTTCAACTAGCAACAAATCGTAATATGTACACAGTTCATATGTTTTTGTGAATTAATAACTACTTTAATTTTTATTTTTGTATGATACTTAACTTTGACAAAAAAAAGTACATACCCTCAACAAAAAAAATTATAATTATTATTGTTGTACTTAGCTAGGCAGAACTTCAGACAGGGATTATTTCTGTATCTGTATGAATATCCACCTATATATCTGTCCAACCATTCACTGATTTGATTTACCTTAATGTGAAAGTTTTTTTTTCCAAAGCCTTTCTAACATAACAAATGACCTCACTGTCAAAGCTTGGATCAAGCTCAGCAACTAGGTCATGATCATGGCCAGCTTCTCATTTATTTAAAGAAACTTGTTCTGTTTATAATATGGTAGATATTTTCTCCAGTCTTCAACAAGACACTGGTAATCACATTTTTTGTGAACGTGGTTTAACTCTATCATAATGGTTTTTAATTATATTTATCTTAAAATATCAAGAAAAAACTAAAGCTTTCTAACTGAGTCAAAGAGCTGTGAGAAACTGGAAAATCTGAATAAAAGAGATTCTGGGTTTTTGTATTAAATATTGTTACAATATCACAACACTGTCCCAGCTTTGAAGATTCTACAAGGTATTTATTTCAATATGATGTATAATATCCTGGAAATAATTTCTTACTTCTGCCTCCGTTGGAAATGTAATTGGCTTCTGTCTAACAAAACCTGAGCCCACTTGATGAACATTGTAGGGTAGGGGTTCGTTTCCACGATTTTCTTTGTATGGTTGAAAGTGAAGCTCATTCACACTGTGGTAGTTCCTTGAACATATGTCACTGTAAATATAATATTTAACAATGTTCATATCACAATCTGGGTGGAAATTAGTAAAAAAATCAAATCTCGAGAGGTAATTAATACGTCAAATTTATTAATTAGAAAGAGTTTTCTCCATAGCATTACATGTATATAAGAAAATAATAATTCAACCTAATTAGGCTACTTTTTACAACAAGATGAAATATATATTTTTTTAAACTGGAAGAAATAACATGCACTGAGCATAGTAGTGTCCGTATTGGAGCTGGGCTTCATTAATTTCTTACAATTTATTACAAGAAAAAAGTTAACTGCAATATAAATAATCTAAATGATGTGAATAATGTATTTACTTCCAAAATTTCTCATTAAATGAATTATCTCATGCTCTATTCAAATTAATACAGTATACATGGTGGATTAGGAATCTGATCAGGGTTAAGTCTACCTCATAACAGGATTATCTTGATCATCAAGCCTTTTACTATAGTAAACTGCAGGTCTGAAATTTGATGAATAACCAGTTCCTGTGTGGCGGCCAGGCCTTGGTCTGAAATTTTCCCAGTGTTTGCCATATGTCGTAGAGTTTGTGGTGATGTAGAATTTCATCATGTTCGTATCAGGCCCATGACTGGCATTAATATGAGGATTCTTGCTACCCTTTGGCAAGCCCATGATGCCTAAAAATAGAATAAATATACTGGTATTCAGAATAGGTTATACATAAATTCTTAAATAATAATAATAATAATAATAATAATAATAATAATAATGTTGTCAAATGGCATCATCATCACCACTAACACCAGTGAATTTATCAACAATTGTCATTTTTGTTTTGTTCATTTTTAATTTCCTTATGCTTTCTTCTTGTTCTTCTTCTACCAATCATTCTGTCACATGTAATACAATTATTTTGCACGGGTCCTAAAACAACATTTGCATATACTTTAACATAAGCTGAAACAGAATATTTACTATTTACTCAGAAAGTTCAAAACTTTGACTGGAAGAATAAAATATAACCTAAGTTAGGAATACAAAATTAATTAAAAAAATTCTCTCTTTTATCTACATGAAAAACCCAGAGCTGATTGACAATGGAAAACAAAAATATAAATATATAAAATGCTGATCAACATGATCATTAGTAGATACCATTTAGATAAAAAGCTTTCATTTCAGTCTGAGATGTGGTTTATGGCTTGTATTGCATCAATTGAATGGCAATTAGATTCAAATGCAATATATAATACACAGCTCTCATTTCTTGTATGATTAAAACCAATATGTGACTTAAACCTTGGGTAAATCCTTCAAAATACTAAAGGCACCATCAATTATAATACTATAATAGTACAATAATACAAGTGACTAACATTTTGCAAACAAGTTTCACTCTGGATAATGTCATTCAGCAAGACCAGTGCATCTACAGGTCCATAATGTGTCAGTATCAGTAAGACAGTAAGAAAACTGCACTTTAAACGGGTTTTTCTCCCTACAGTATCCACGTTACATTTATCCTGCGACAAATCAGATATACTATAATTAGGCCTAATCAATTGATAAAGACGACCACTTAATATATTTGTCATTTATAAATATGAAAAAATGTAAGCACATTATATAGTGTCAGTAGTAGTCAGTTAATGAAAACCTCGAGCAAAACGAAGTGTTGCATTCTTCATGTGATCAGTGACAAAGTCACTTTAATATTTACGAGTAACATATTGTGACGTTTATAATGTTAAATTGTGATAAATATGTATTCAAATACTTTACCTATGGTGGTTGATACAATCTAAAGCGTGGACAATGTTTTACTCATCAACAACAATGTAAGAGATAGCAAAACCTATGCTTCCAGCGTCGTCATTAGCAACTTGCAAATATGTACACAATTATTGATGACGTTTTATATTGGTTTGCGCTAATATCGAATGAGCAAAACAAAACTAAATCAGAAACATAGTCATGCCACTCATTCGTAAAGGTGCACGGAATTTGTCCGAGATAACACTACATAAGGTATATAAACCATGCCCTCCTATGTCAGTGCAGTAGTTGATGAACAGCGCAACAGTTAACAAACAATTCAAAATTTGATGAAAAATTCAAATTGCTAGGCAAATATCTTTGTGAAAAGGAATATATATGTTGAGAAATGGAAATGTATGACAACAGTGAAGAAACATCCTTTGAATTTAAATAGTCTTATATTTATTTAATTTGGGTTGTTTGTTGCTTGTATTGTTGTTATGCATATCTGTATTTACAATTGATCTTAGTCCAACAAATAAGTTAAGGATCTACCTGACTAGTAACATATATTTTGTAAACAACATAATAAATAGTTAATATTTCTCTATGATTATAGATTAAATATTCAGATCATTATTTTGGAGGTAAACATGTTTACTTGAATCTGAGTCTAGGACACAAAGTTTTTTTCACTTGAAAATTCCTAAACTTGTTGTCAACTTTGAATGTATTAAAGATAAGACTGACCTAAATCCTAGCTCTGTTATTGTGTCATAGCTTTTTATATCAGTGTTGTTTACTTTTACAAAAATTACTCATTCATACCTTTACATCTGAAGTGGAATCAATCTTATTATGGTGTTCAGTTTTAATTTGGTTGGATTTATTTATTTAAATTATTCACTGTAATTGTAAAGTGCTCAGTAATACTTCTTGGACTAAATCATTAATTTGGAATTATTAGTGAATTTAGTCAAGGACATTTTGGATTATAATTTTGTGAGACATTGAAAGATTGTTAACACATAACCAGATTCCAGACCAGTTGCACATTACGACATTCAATATAATAATCTATTTGGAACAAAAGCAGAATTCAGTTGGAACTTCATACATTTGCTCTTATGATAGAACTTTTAGAACGATTTTGAATTTTATTCACAATAATGAAAGTTCATTTTTAATTTTCACATTGTATCATAAGGAATTAAATTATTTGTTGAATTTTACAAAGCTTGTTGGTTTTTCTTTTGTCTATTACATAGTTTAAAACCATATAGTTGTAATAATACACAAGTGTGATGTGATGTGATTTTTATTTTTAACGTAGCTTTAACAATTTTTCAGTCATATCGCTACGATGTCTGCAATGTGGCAGTTTATAGTGATGTCTAGCACTGGGGCATCATGCCACAGACATGTAGCATGATGTCCCACCCAGTCACATTATCCTGACACCGGGCCGACCAGTCCTAACACTAACCTCTTAATGCTGAGCGCCAAGCGAGGCAGCTGTTAGTACCATTTTTGTAAGTCTTTGGTATGACTCAGCCGGGGATCGAACCCACGACCTCCTGCATCTGATGCAGACGCTCTAACCACTAGGCCACTGGAGCGGTTAATACACAAATAGATATATACTTATACAGAGACATACATACATAAATACATCCATCCATCCATCCATCCATCTATCCATACATACATACATACCTACATACATACATACATACATATTTTACAAAAGTGTGTTTTTATTTTATGGTTATTTTGTTTCAACAGTCATAGACTTTGCCAATGAAACAGCCAATTCTTCTTCTTCTTCTTCTTATTATTATTATTAATATTATTATTATTATTAATATTATTATTATTATTATTATAAACCTTATGAAATTTGTCGTTAAATATTTTTTGGTTAAGAAATAAACATGCACATAAAATTTTTAGATATGGTGGAGGAGTAGTGAGAGAATAATCACAGAGTATGAATACACAGGATATTTTATTTATTTCCATGTGCAGCTAAAAGTTACGAACTCATGAAGGAGGCAATGAGATGCACAGAAAGCTACCTCAGATGTTGAAAATAATGTGTGAAGCTTGGTACAATGTTAATACTTCTTTTTGAGGAATGGTATCATTTAGGTACAGATCTATTTAATGTTTTTATCAATGACACATTTCATTTTGTACTGATAGTAAATTATATAATGATACACATTATACTATGCTTTCACAAATGGGTGCAAATATCAAAAAAGTACTCAAATCACTGGAAAAAAGTTTATCTTTAATTTAATGATTTACAAATAAACAGATGAAGTCAAATAGCTATGAATTTAAAGATCTTACTCTTGGTCCTAAAAGAATATTTACTTTAAATTTAAATAGTAAAATTATCAGACAAGCATTACAGACAGGTACAGCAGATTGGGAAAATTAAATATATGCTATTTATTCATAGTGACCAACTTCAGCAACTGTCAATTACTCTGAGACTTTGTGGTGTGTTTAATATCAAGAAAATTGAGAAAAATCAAGAAAGAGCCTTAGGTAGAAAAGTAAAATGAGCATATGCAAGAAAGGTTACAACATTTAGATTGGAAAATATTAACTACTTTTTTCTGAGCAATACTGTACTCCTCACACTATGCTTTATAGCTCAGAAAAGATAATTCATATTATACTATACAATTGCAGTAAAACTATAAATATATAATATTTATTTCTTCTAGTTATAGCTGTGACAAAAGTTCTTTTCCATATAATAAAAGGGAACAACAACTAGAATGACAAGAGGGCAAAGGCTATGAAACATCGTTAAATATAATTGACTTATATAAATTTCTATATTGAGAGAGAGAGAGAGAGAGAGAGAGAGAGAGAGAGAGAGAGAGAGAGAGATTCTGGTTTTACGTCTATACGTTGCGTTGTTTTTTTTTTTGTTGTTCTTTTTGTGTATACCTGATTTTTCTTGGTTTCGTTTCTCACACCGGATTCTCTATCGGTTTCACATAATAATGCAAATCGTTCCAATACCGGAAGTTTATGTCAAGCACGTGTGCTGAAGGTCGTATTTTGTCAGTTAATTGACTAATAATAATGGATTTCGGTTCTTCTTCACCATCCTCAGCTGGAATGGATTCCCACCAACGTGAAAATATAATGGGTCAAGTTAAGCAACAAGTAGCTGTGATGCAAGTGCAACAATTATTAGAGGTGAATTTAGGAATGACATTCAGCAATTGTGACTGATGAAATGTTCGCCTTTTTTTTCGTCTCTTAAACATCATAGGACGTTCTATTTTCACGAAACCTAATGTTCCAATTATTTTTTAATTTATGCGAACTTTCATTTACATTAACATCCAACGGTTAAATCTGTTTATACGTGTATAATTTACACAATTGAACATTATTTCGTTTCTATATAAAGTAATGCTACTCTTGAAAAATCTTGGCAAGTTGTTTCTGAGGTTTTGGGATTATCACGTGTATTTATCATGATGATCAGTGTGACATATTGTTGCAAGAAGTAATCAAAGTAAAGCAACACCTTTAGGTTACCCAGCAATTATAAAGCAATTTAAAGTTAGTTTTAATGAATTTCTTTTATCTGAAAATAATAATGCAGATCATTACTCATTCATTCAATGGGCATTTAATAAATGCGACTGTGAAGATACTTTTATGTAACGGTGTAAAACTTAGATGAAAGGAAATGAAAATTGATTGGATACACATGTAGGCATAACATAACATTATACATACTTAATGTAAGATGGGTTAAAATATGGCTGCTTTTGGAGCTGGACTATTTACTGGAACAGATTCTGATATTCCAGAACAAATGAAAATAGAGGAACAAACATAGAAAATATCTAAACAAAGGTTAAAACACAACTTAATGTTTAACCACGCTGCTCATTTTCTTGAGTTTGAATAAAAAGTCTTTTAATATAATCAGATTTATAATTTATTGCTCAGCATGTCAAAATTTTGGACAGGCAAAACAACACAAATGTACATTTAAGAACTGTAGATACAATACAGAAAATGCTGAAATATAAAGTACTATTAGATCTACAAGATTACAATTGGTTTCACACATAAACAGTATTTTAAGTTGACACTAGATTACATTTAAAATTGCAAATATAGATCACTTTTTATATGTGTAAATAATGCAGTGTAACGATATATGTTAGCACTTCCAAATTATCATGTATAAAAATAAATTGGAACATTTTGGAGTATAATAAATATTTGCCTATTGACTGACTTGAATTGTCATGTTGAGATTAAGATAGTCATGTCTTATGCAAATATTTAAGTACTTATTTTTAGATCTTAAGTCATCTCCTGTGTCAGTGCACTTGTCTGTGTCAGCGACAGTGTGTTTTGGACATTTTGTCATGCAATCTGATTAAAATCATATTAGAGCCATCCTACATGAAGCAGGACAATGGAGATCTGACTTTAAACAGATTGATTTTTTGTGTTCGTTTGTTCACTGTACTTTTGTCTTTGAATGTTTGTTTTCCTCCTGCTCTTAGTTGGCACAATTGTAGTTATCCTGTTGGATGAAATCACCATATTTGGTTCTTTTTGGATGAATCTGCAAAACTTTTCAGAATTATTTCACATTCATCGATTCTTTTGACTGCCCACATGGCTGTAAATATCAGCGAATGTCTCTGACTGTCCGCTAGTCTTTACTGTCAGTTACTTATGATATACCTTTAAACTGAGCATCTGTCTTGTCAACTGCATCATCTACTAGTTTCCTTTTGCATTTTGTTCATAACAAATCACAGTCACATGCATGAGGCGTCGATTGAATATTGAATGTTTTGTCTACACCAGTGATCTGTAGAGTAGTGTTTTTTAAAAGTCCATCAGTTGTTCATCAGTGTACAAAACAAACCACTCCCTTGAAAACTTGTGCCCTGATAACACACAAACCTGCTTATAACATGGGATCGCTATTTGTTTTTTTTTTATTAGAAAGTGACAAAAATATGATCCCTAATTGTTGAAAATGAAAAAACTCGTGATCAAAATTGGTAACTAAAACCGTGATATATTGCTTGTTTTATTATTAAAAATGGTTGATTTGACCTGAAAATTTGAATCAACATTATGGAAATATCAACTTTTAATAAGAAATCATGTATTTTCTTAAAAGATTTATTTCCAAACAACATTCTAGGTACACTGTAAATAACAGTATGCATCAAAATTTTGATCAGTGAAATTGTCACTTAAGTCTTTTTGAGGCAGCATTTTAATAAACAAATACCAGTTAAATACATTTTTATCAAGTGAAATGTGTTTTTGTTATATCAAATTTGAATATATCAATCTGCCATTAACAGCTATGTCTGCAAGAATTTCTGTGAGAACCTAATTAAGTGCTGATCATGTTTTGATACCTAATTTGCCTAAGTATTTGTTGTATTGTTGCACTGAATTAAAATATGACCTTTTGTATTACCACAATAATTACGTCTTTTATATCAAATAAAGGGGTGGAATAATTGAAAATTTTAAAGGTATGCAAATCCAACCTGCATAAGAGCTAGTGGCCACTCCTTACTTACACTTTTTTTTGAGAATATAATATATTTAAACTAACTTAAATTATCAAAGTCATACACATATGTGATCAACATTAGCAAGACGATCAAGAGAAATGAATACTTGATGACGTGAAATTCTGTTTCACAGATGCATTTTATTAATGCAAAGTTAGTTTCACAGTTCCTGATTTTGCCACATAGAGATTTCTTCATGGATGAAAAGAAATTTCACTATTACTTGTAATGAAATCATGGCATCAATATATTATAACAGAACACTACTTATATTATAACAGAACACTACTTATATTATAATAGAACACTACTTAAAAATGACTTTTGACAATGACAGCTCTTTCACGAACTAAATGGTTCATTTTTTAAACAAAAGGAATCTTGTTTGATTGTGAATTTGAATCAGTAACTAGTCTGGTTCCCTGCTTAGAATGCTTCTTGAGCTGCATCCCACAAGATTAGAGAGCTCAGCAGGGATAGTAAAGATCAAGGAACCAGACTACTCAACAACAGAACGAATCAGTGATTTAATACACAATGTTTAATACATGTGAAAGGTTGTTGAAACCAATTTGAACAACAATAATAATGTTCTCTCAGCAGTTGGACATCTTGAAAATGACTTCAAGGTAAATGTTACATAAAAACGAATAACTTCGTTAGAAAAAGCACTTTATTGACAATTATTCCCAACACGATTTTAAAACGAGTATTCAGCTATTTAACAGACAAGTTCCCCCCACACATGTGGTTTTCTTGGTGTCCAGCATGGGATGGTATCATTTCATAATGATATGGAGGTCCCTCAATAACTTGTGCCCTCGCTTATAGTGTGATCTATATTTTTGGATCCCACTGTGTGCGAGTTATCAAGGGAAAGATGTAATGTGGGGTTATTTGCCTGAACTATTTACCACTAATGATATAAAGGATGGTTCCTACTTAATTGGTATTCAGTATCTGTTACATTATCTGCTATTTTTCTTACGTTACCAGTGATATATTCTATTTTTGTCTATAGTTTATTTGATACTTATTGAACCATCCAATTCATTTTCAGTTTTTGAAAAACAGTGCTGATGTTTTTTTATATAAATGTTGGGTGCATATGTATTCATTACAGTTGTGTTCAGAAATCCCATGGAGAGTTAGATATGAAAACTTACTGACATATTGATGTAAAGGCAGAATGCCATCTGAAGTTAGACATATTACTTGTTTCTTATAGTTGGTGTCAGGTTTCAGAGGGGTATATTACCTTTGAATGATTATGAGATGGTTGTTTGGGAAGAAGGACATGTTCTCTTTTAATAATTGCACCATACAGACCTGCCAACCCAACTGAAAAAAATCGAGAGAATCCCAATTTTTGTACTTATCTCCCAGTTTTTAAGAAAAAATCATGATTTTTCAACTCCTTGAGGAAAAATCCAGATTTTTTATATATATACAAAAACATCATTTTCCATTTCCCTGTTTCTGTATATTGTTTTTCTGTGTCTGGTATGCTTCTTAGTACTTTACCATATCTGGCTAGATGTCCGGTTTTCATCTGCCAATACAAAGAGATTGTCTCACAGTGTGGTTCTCTTTAACTGACCCCATCAGCAAATCTCAGCATCATAATGAATATGTTTCTCAGAAAGAAGCGAAAAATCGAAGAAATAGAAGTAACTAATGAATTTTCACCAGCCAAGAAAAAGAAATGGTATCAAAAATATAGGAATGATTGGGGGAAACAGTTTGCGGGGCCTATCATGCATTCTGCCAATGTTCCTCACAGCATCTCAATACTATGTGGTGGTCTAGATGACATTAATAAACACAGTGCAACAGCCAAGCACAAAACAGCATGAAAAAGATATTATCAGCATGAAGCCACTGCAATTTTCCATGGTAAAAGAGAAGGATGACTCGTCAGTGATCAGAGCAGAGACAATTTTTACAGGAGTAAGTATTTGAAGTAAATAAATTAATTACGACCAGCTTACATATCAAGCAACGTTTAATTTTTCCCAGATATGTCTCGTTCTTGAAACCTTGAATATGAGTGTAAGTTTTTGATGTTCAGCAAACAAAACATTTTTCATTGTTTGATTTTATCAGACTTAGCTTTAATGTAAATTATTATACTTGTAGATTGTTTATTTGGAGTGAATTAAGCTAAAAATTTGTATTTATTTAACTGGAACGCTGCAAACAGTGATGTCTCCTCAAATAATTATCTCCTCAAATATTTAAAAACACTATATAATGTTTACCAAAAATCATTTAATTTTAAATTATATTGTTATTAATATGCTTATAATGATAACCTGTAAATTGTTTCTTAAAATAGCAGCTGCTTGTAAGAAGGCAGGCCAGATGCTGGTGCTGCGATTGTTGACAGCTGGTTTAGGCAGAAGGAAACAAAAGTCATCATCTGCTGCGAGTCTCAGCAGTGCCAGGCTGAAAAGAATAAGAGATAACCTCAACTCAAGATGTACCCTTGCTCAGAACTACTTTAAAAAAAATGAAACCCTTGTTGTCTTCTGCTGTGCCTGACATAGTTTTTCTAAAATCAAACAACAACAGCACAACAGCAGATATATAACAAAAACATAGTAACTTAATATAAATCTGTCTTTGAGAACACACCATACAAAAACATTTTGAGAGAGACAAAGACACACACACATACGATGTCAGTCTTTTTGGTATTATGCTAGTTCGTTCTCATAGCATGGTCAGTTTTGTCCTATATGCAGGCCTAGCTCAATACATTTTCAGGTCAGTGTCATTAAATGTAGCTAAAGCTACATAACTAGTTTTAAATACTTTTTGTGAAACAAATTATATACTGTTAGCTACATTTAATGATGCTGACCTGAAAAATGACTGCTACATATAGGATACAGTTCTCAATGCTGTGTGAAATATACTATGACAGAAAACACTGATCCATGCATACAGACTATGGACCTATTCACTTTATAGCCTCCAAACAAACTTAGTAACAGCCAAAAAAATGTATGTCAAACATGCTTTATTTTAATTTTGTTAAGCATCTCCATTGTGCCCCAGTTGAATAAAAAATATACCTATAATATATAATGACAAATAATGCACTTAACAGGCAGAAGGAATCATTTATCCATCAACACATGATGTCTTATTTCTGTTAAATGACAGCATTAGATGGAACATGTAATGTTATGATGTCTAATTTGTGTTATATGACACCACTAAATGGAACATAAATGTTATGATGTCTTATTTGTGTTATATGACACTGTTAGATGGAGGGTGCAATGATGTGGTGTCTTATTTGTTTTATACGACTCCATTAAATACAGCATGCAATGATGTGATGTCTTATTTGTGTTACATGACACCATTAGATACATGCAGCGATGTCTTATTTATGTTATATGACACCATTAAATGGAACATGCAATGATATGATGTCTCATTTATGTCATTTGACACCATACGATGGAACATGCAATGATATGATGTCTAATGTGTATTATATGACACCATTGGATGTAACATACAATTATGTCTTATTTATGATTTATGACACCATAAGATGGAACATGCAGTGATATGATGTCTAATGTGTATTATATGACACCATTAGATGTAACATACAATTATGTCTTATTTATGATTTATGACACCATAAGATGGAACATGCAGTGATATGATGTCTAATGTGTATTATATGACACCATTAGATGTAACATACAATTATGTCTTATTTATGATTTATGACACCATTAGTTGGAACATGCAGTGATATGATGTCTAACATGTTATATTACACCATTGTTTTATGACATCACTAGATGGAGCATGCAATTATATAATGTCTAATTTATGTTATATGACACCATTAGATGCAACATGCAATGATATGATGTTGAATGTATGTTATATGACACCAATAGATAGAGCATGCAATGATATGATGACTAATTTAAGGTATATGACACCATTAGATGGAATATGCAATTATATGATGTCTAACTTATGTTATATGACACTATTAGATGGAGCATGCAATGATCTGATGGCGAATTTGTGTTATATGACACCATTAGATGGATCATGCAATAATATTATGTCTAATTTATGTTATCTGATAGCATTAGATGGAACATGCAGTGATGTGATGTCTAATTTATATGACATCATTAGATGGAACAGCCAATAATCTGATGTCTAATTTATGTTATACGACACCGTTAGATCAAACATGCAAGGATATGATGTCTTTATTTGTTTATATGACAGCATTAGATGGAGCAACACTTGTTTAACGTCTAATTTGTCTGATATGACACTATTAAATGGAGCATGTAATGTTATGATTTCTAATTTGTGTTATATGACACTGTTAGATGGAACATGCAGTGATGTGATGTTGTTCATCCCTGTATATTTAGATCACCTTATGGATGGCTTGCATTAGGCATATTGAAGAATCCTATCATCATCAGTGAAATGCTGAAGGAATAAAACTGATTTCCACACAAAACCTCAAGAGCTGTACTGAATTAATTTACCATTTGGATCAAAATGGAACCCAGAAGAAGTTTTCTAAATTTTGACAGCTTTATCAGAGGTCAAGGTTACTAAAATAAGTAAATTGGTTCCTTTACAAAAAATCAAGTTATATGCCTCTACACTTGTCAAATTGTTTTGCATTAATTGAAATTCTAATGAGGAAAAGGCTTATCTATTTTCAAGTTCAAGGTTTTGAACAGTAATTAAAATTCTCCACCATCAACAATTACCAGAAATTTGTGGCTGGGTTGCACTTGTAATAAGAATTAAATCTTTTAATTTTGGAATCAAAGGTGAAGGTCACTAAAAAGATGCATACTATTCTTAGACCAAAACTTTGGATGGCTTGTTCTGAGAGGATGGAACAAACTTACTGATTATGATATCCAAACATCATTGGTCTAAGGCACAGACTGAAAAAATAAAAATAGTTTGTACATAATAACATTTGTTCTACATCAAAGACCTTGACCAAACTATGTGGATGGTTTAAACATAGGGTAGGAATAAGCTTATTGATTTTGGGGTCAAAAAGGTGAAAGGTCAAGGTCACAGTGACTGAAAGAATAAATGGTTTCTGCAAAAAAAATATTTTAAGAAAGCAGCCATGTTCTTTTGCCAGAGATAGTTGGTTACTTATATCTTGTGTAAGGGAGAAAGCTATTGCCTTTTGGGGCCAGAATTACAAGGGTCAGCAATTATAAAAGAAATGGTTTGCACAGTAACTTTACTTCTGGACCACATACCTGGACCAAGGTGTGTAGAGGGGCTTGAACTTAATGTCAGAGGTCAGAGTCATTTTGGTTCAAATTAAATGAGGTTTTGCAACTTAACTTTTGCTCTGTATCACTTAACTGGATGGCTTGTAAGAAGCCTATAGGTTCAGGGGTCTAATGGTCAGATGTCAGTGCCATGGTAAGTCTAACAGGAAAATAACGGTATCTGCACAATAAGTTTAGTAGGTATCAGGTGGTTGGATAGAAATGTAGTTTATATCTGCCATTGACCATACTCATTTCCCTTTATCTTCAATTTAATATACCTTTTAAGGTGTTTTTAGTTCTTTTTCTTTCATGTTTTGCCATCTAGGTATACATGCTTATTTTTATTTGAGGGTTTTTTGTTCTTATTATGTGTCTTAAAACTCTTGAATGAAGAAAATTACCAGTAATAGTGAAATTCTTACGACAGCATTTTTTATCCCATTTCAGAGTATGACAGATAAATGTTTTAAAAAGTGTGTAACAAGTCCAGGATCTTCATTAGGTAGTGGTGAACAGGTAACTCATATTTTGCTATACAAGTTTGATGTTAGTAAAAGTCGTTATTAATTAAGGATTTGTACCAAATACCTCATTTGTGGATACAGATGTAGTTGTTTGAAATTTTATCTATTAGTACATGCAGGGAACCATGGTGGCTCAGTGGGTAGCATGCCAGTCTTGCAACCGAAAGGGTGTGAGTTCAGATCTTACCATCAGACCAGCCAGGCTCAGCTACTGGTTTGTGTCACTGGGCAAGGCACTCTACTCCATTTGCCTTGGCATTAAATAACCTGCTTGTGTTTCTCTGCCATAAAGAACCAAAAAGGAAAGAAAATTAGCACATGTGAGTTTCGTTTACTCTTTTAATTCTGTCAGTTTAGGCCATCTCAGGGGCAGTCCAGCACTAGTCTTGAACCTTTACTTTTTGATATTGCTAGGTAGGTTATATTCCTTTCAGATGGCAAGATAGGCTGGTCTTTGGGTTGACTTTATTGTGGGCACCTTTTGGAAGTAGTATAGGGCCAGTTAGTGGCGGTGGGGGAAAAATACTTCAAATGCTCTATGTCATGTTTAAACCTGTTTATGAGCGTTGCTGTGGTATTTATGTCACTTCTAGGAGAAGTCAGACATGCCAACCCTGATGAGTCCGTTGCCAGTAAGGCAGTTGATTTTTTTCCATTAGACTGACCAGTTTTCAGTAAGGTTCACAAGATATCAATAACTGCTATTGTAAAGCTGGAAAATGTGATTTAAAGTTTGACGCAGCAACGATAAACAGTATATTCAACTGAAAAGTTTGTAAAGTACACATAGACTTTATTTACCTCTAGTACAGTTGCACATACTTTAGTTCCAAACCCTATGCAATTCAGTGGTCTGCTTATATCTCTCAACTTGACATAATTCTTTGAAATACTTTTCCATTTCACATGACAAAGGCAATCATATCTCCTGCCATGAGACATACTCAAATTGGCACGTGATGTCCAATAAACGTAGTTGTGTCCTTTCCATCTTTTATTCACAAGAATCTGAATAATCCTTTTTATTCTTCTGTGTTGATTATTAACACTTTTCTATAAGCTTATTTTCCCTTTCGTCTTAAACATGCATCGCTTTCATGATGCCATTTTTTAAAATTATATAATCAACAGTTTGATCATCCAGATGCTTAGCATAAACAAATGAGTGCATTTTAAAGTGTCTGGGGGTGATGCTCTAAAGTTAGTTTGGTTCCATGACTAATTTTGTTTACTAATTCTAAGATGAAACCTGGATCCAAATAAAACACAGATGAACCAATTATCCTGATTTTTTGGCAACAATAATTTTTCTTTAGTTTTTGCTTGTATGCCTTAAGTCCATATTTTAAGGGTAATTTTCATAAGACGGCAAAATCTTATGAGTTGGCAGGTCTGAGAAGTTTATTTGATAGTGTCGGATCCAAGCCTAGGGTGAAAGAATGCTGACCCAGGACCTTCCTTATAGCAGTTAAGTTAGGATTGCATTAGACTTTAAGACTGTTTGAAAAGAGCACTTGTTATACAGCACTCATTTGATAACTTGCACCCTGATAACTCATGAACCTGCTTATAACGTGGGGCCAGGCATGGATCTCATTTTCTAAACCAGAAAAGACTCAAAAATTGATCCCTATTTGTTGAACTTGAAAATTGAGATCTAAATTGGTAATGGATACTTTGATATATCTCTCATTTTATTGTCAAAACTGTCTATAGGACCTGGAAATTTTTAATCAACATTATGATCTATCAACTTTTAATAAGAATTCATGTTAATTTGTTACATTTTCTTTCCTAACGACATTCTTAATACACCACAATTAAAAGTATTCAAGGCAATTTGATCAGTGAAAATATCACTTACCCCTAGTGGATACAGTACTTTAATAAATAAATACCAATTAAATTTTTTTTTTATCAATTGAAATTTGTGTTCTGGTTCTATCTTTTATTTCCTTTTAAGTGTAATAATCATATATGCAGTGTGTTCTCTTGGAATTAAATGTAAAATGTGTAAATCTACCGGAACAGCTATGTCTGTGAGCATTTCTCAGAGAACCTAATTAAGTGCCGACCATGTTTTGATATTGGACTAGCAGAAGCATTTGTTGTATTGTTGCACTAAATAAAAGCGGGCCTCCTTTTCTGTTATCACATTATTTACATCTTTTGAATCAAATAAAGGAGGTGGAGTTTAAATTTAAAAAAAAAGCATACAAGTCCTACATGCTTCAGAACCAGTGGTACCAGTCGTATGTCAGGTAACTCATTTCATTTGATCAATCGAGCACTGTTATAAATGTTATTGTGTACATAATCTAATTAAACCACCTTAAATTAACCTACTCAGTCTGTGATTAAACATAGCTAGGCAACCAAGCAAAATGAGAACTTGGTAAAAAAAATAAAGAGCTTTGTTTCATAGATACATTGAAATATACGCAATGATGATAAGAAGTTTCACAATTACTTGCAATGAAGTCACAGCATCAATATTGTACTAATTGAGCAATATAAAAATTGAGTTTCAACATAGATGATTGTCTCACGAAATAAGTTTTACATGTTTTTATAAAAAGGAATCATGTTGGTAGTGTATCAACAGTTTGGTTCCCTACTTTTGTAGACTCCTTGTTTCACAAAATCAGACTAATCAGCAAAACAGAAAGCCATGACCTAACACATGAAACGTTCTTGCATACTGTCTCGGTTGTTGAAACCAGTTGGAATCATGTTATCAATCTTTCATATCTTAGACATTTTAAAAATAAAAGTAATTTATAGAAAATAATGAACAACTTCATCAGAAAAGGTACTTTGTTGACAAATATTCTCGATGCAGTTATAAAACGAGGATTCAGTCATTAAACAGCCCAGTTTCCTCCTTCCCATACCCTGCAGTTCTCTGGTTGTTGTATTGGATTTTTTGGAGGTCCCTCTGTAATTTGCAACATTGCTTATAGTGCAGTCTGTAGTTTTGGACCCCACTGTATGCAGGTTACTGAGGGAGAGGTGTATAATGATCATCTAGCTGGAATCAGTGTAGGTCCTGATCTGTCATTGCATTGTGATGGCAGATCCATCTGTCCATGTGTCTGTTCATATGTCAACATTCTCATTTCTGCACCATAATTAAGTTCTAAAGCACCTGCTTTCCCCTGACTTCACAGTTGTTTTGCAGAAAGAAAGAAGCCAGTCAGTTTGGGATATATAATGCAGATATAATGGTTTATTTCAAGAGTTCACTATCATCTTGACCAAACATTCCGGTCATAGAGACACATCAGTCAGTAATCTCCAGACTACACACATGCCTTACTAGGGCTTACACAGAGGGCTATTAGAGACGGGGCAAAGTGTAAAATGTGCTCTTCATGATGCTGATGTTCACTCATGGAACACATGTTTCATGGTTGCCATAGAGTAAATGACAAATGAAATCATCTGCAAATTTTGGCTCTGTTAGTCATAGATACTAGTGAAACTAGTGGAAGGTCCTGATACACTATGCATACATGTACATTAATTGTAATGCCTTGTTGGTTCTAAGTGAAATCAGTGGGCATGTTTAAAGTCTTGTTCTCAGCTACTCCTGAATGAGAACAGGGTTTTCACTGAAACACTTCTAAGCACTTTTAAATTAGTTGATCCTAAATGAAAATGGTCCCAATATGTCCTCCAACATAGCCAATCATGCTTTGGATGTCGCTATTATGCAGCATGTTGCTGTTGTGTAGTTTACTCTTTCCAGATGGAAAATACCCTCAAATCTGTGATGAGAATTCATTTTCCCATATGGTGATTAGAATGTTCTTGTTTTCATGTCCTACCTTGCTTCCATCCACAATCATTTATTCTTTTTACAGTTACAGACATTACTGCTGCTAAAAATACCACTGAAGAGAAAATTCCTTTTGCTTTGAGTCATATGTCACAGTTGGTGCATTTTCTTAATATGTATCATTTTTATTGTGTGGTCTTAGATCAAGCATTTTTACTGACTGGAATTAGCTATCTCTCTCTCGTTATTACATTTTTTCTTTTTGTGTTTTTTTCTTCTTTTTATAACCTTGGATTTAGACTCCTATGGCTCTGCTCCAGTGGCCTAGTGGTTAGAGCATCTGCCTTGAATGCGGAAGGTCATGGGTTTGATCCCTGGCCGAGTCATATCAAAGGCTTATAAAAATGGTGCTAACAGCTACCTGGCTTGATGCTCAGCATTAAGTGGTTAGTGTTAGGACTGGTCAGCCTGGTGTCAGGATAATGTGACTGAGTGGGACATCATGCTACATGTCTGCGGCATGATGCATAAGTACTAGCATCACTATAAACTGCAGACATTGTAGCAATATGACTGAAAAAAATTGTTTAAGCTATGTTAAAAATCCAAATCACACACACACACACACACACACACACTGAGAATCCTGTGTCTATTAGCATAACAATTACAGAGTTTGAGAAATACTCTTCTCCTTTTTCTTTCTTTATTATGTACCTGGCAGACCTTCCAACTCTTATGATTTTGCCATAAGTCTTACGAAATTACCCATAAAATATGAACTTACAGCATACAAACAAAAACTATGGAAAAAAAATGATTGTTGAAGAAAATTCTGGATAATTGTTTCATCTGTGTTTTATTTGGATCCGGTGTAACAGGCAATAGTATACCCTCAGTCCGGAGTATACCTGGGGTTAAAGCGGCCTAGGCTAGATTATACCTGGGTATATTATGGCTTGGGCCAATGTATACCCCTGGGGTATATTATGGCCTAGGCCAATTCATACCCCTCAGGCTAAATTATACCCCCATGATGTCAATAATGTTGAGCGATATACACAAGAATTACTTAATTTTTCAACATTTTATTGTCAGGTAAGTTAAGTGACATGTTTCAGTCATACTTGTAGTCTGTCAAGTTATATACATACAAGTAAAGACCAGAACGATAAGTAAATATTAATTTAATATACAAGTGGGGCATATTCTGGCCTGAAGGGGTATGGACTGGCCCAGGCTATTTTACACCCCTGGGCATAGTTTAGCCTAGGACACTTTATGCCCCGGAGTATACTCTGGCCTGGGCCAAACTATACCCGTGTTTAATCTGGGCAGGGGTTAATTTGGCCTGCTACACCGGGTTTCATGTTAAAATTAGTGAAATTAGGTAGGGAACCAGACTAACTTTACAGCAGCACCCCAGATGCTTTAAACTGCACATATTTGTTCAAGCGAAGCGTCTGCATGTTCAAACTGTTGATTATAGAATTTTGTTTAAAAATGGCGTCCTGAAAGTGATGAATGTTTAAGACAAAATGGAAAATAAGCCTGTAGAAAGTGTTAATATTAAACACAGAAGAATAAAAAGGAATATTCAGATTCTTGTAAATAAAAGATGGAAAAGACACAATTATGTTTATTGGACATCACATGCCAATTTGAGTATGTCTCGTAGCAGGAGATATGATTTCCATCGTCATATGAAATGGAAAAATGAATTTCCATGAACTATGTCAAGTTGAGAGATAGCAACAAGCCATTGAATTGTATAGGGTTTGGAACTAAAGTTTGTGCAACTGTGCTAGTGGTGAATAAAATCTACATGTACTTTACAAACATTTCAGTTTAACATAATGTTATCATCGCTGCTGTCTAACTCTTAATTTGTTTTCCATCATTTTGAATCTTCATTTCTCAGCTTAGCATTACTGACATTCATTGAGACAGTGCCTGAGAAGGGTGAGTTCTTGCTGTTTTAAAGTAGCATAGACTTAGTCTATGCAAATACATCACATTTTTACATGATACTTAGATAGAATGTTTTGTAAATTTTATTGTTAGAAATTTGTTTTTTTGCAGCAATGTCTATGCAGGGTGTGGGTAGGTGTGGTCATGAGAATCTCCCCCTTGGAGAACAACCCCACCTGCCTATCTTGTACAGCCTGGGAGAGGATAGATGGCTGTCCTTATTGCAGTCTGTGGTCAGATGAGGTCAGGGACCTTGCCGGACATAAGCATTACTTATCAGGGAAGGAGAAAATTTCCTTTCTCATCTTCCTCGGAATGCAGGTTTTTTCCTTGGCTCTCAGGTTGCAAAGAAGAATTATCAAAGTCTCTTGGAGACGTTTAAAGTTAAGGGGCCCACTCCCGAGGGAGATAACAAGTGGACATTGATCAAGTTGTGCTCTCCAATTAGGGAAGAAAAGCACTCTCCACAGTCCTCTAGAGAGCAATTCATGTCCTCCTTTGAGGGAGGAGTAGCAGCATCTCTTTTCCAATGTTACAGTTACTAAGTCAGGAAGCTCTTCCATCCCATAAGGCAGAGAGCGAGTGATGACACTCTACTTGCCATCAGCTTGTTGCTGGTTGAGAGTGAGTCATGCCCCCTACTTGCCATCAGCTTGTAGCTGATTGAGAGTGAGTCATGCCCCCTACTTGCCATCAGCTTGTAGCTGATTGAGAGTGAGTCATGCCCCCTACTTGCCATCAGCTTGTTGCTGATTGAGAGTGAGTCGTGCTCCCCTACTTGCCATGAGCTTGTTGCTGATTGAGAGTGAGTCATGCCCCCTACTTGCCATCAGCTTGTAGCTGATTGAGAGTGAGTCATGCCCCCTACTTGCCATCAGCTTGTTGCTGATTGAGAGTGAGTCGTGCTCCCCTACTTGCCATGAGCTTGTTGCTGATTGAGAGTGAGTCATGCCACATATCACCTTGAATGTGGAGCAGCACCCTTTCCATCGCCATGGTCCATCATCGGTGATGAGATCAAGCCACCTGGTAATGGGAGAACTATGGTCTAAGTCTGTCAGATCTGGGAAGGGTCTTCCTGCAGATGTGTGTCACTGGATCAGTGATATTGACATATAATGATGATGGTGACCATGCATTTGATTTTCATAGATTGCCACCATTCCAGTGACTATATTTCTGATATGATTTTGATCAGAGTTGCAAAGTAGGCTTATGTCATCAAGCTGCCCAGTTGGTTTAATTAGGAGTGAGATCAATGCATATTAATTGGGGGGGGGGTAACCTTTCATCAGTTTGGCAGATGTTTTTGCCTCACAAGAATTGTATTTTGACCCCCAGTTTTGATCAAACTCGGTAGACAGGCTAATATCGTCAAGAGGTTTGATAAATTTTATTTTGAATGAGACCTATCCATGTTGATGTGGTGATCTTGTATCTAATTGGCTGGGCTTGTTACGTCTCTGGAGACCGTATCTTTTGTCTGATTTCAATAAGACATGGTGGATAGGTTTATATTATCAATATGTCAGTTATGAGTGAAGTCTGTGCTGCACATTAATTATGCCTTTATCTTTGGAAATAATTTTTATTGCACTATTGTCAAATAGGTGAAATTGACATGATATAATGGTTGTGAGGTAGTTTACGTAGGATTCTGTTTTTACAGTTGTCTTCTGTGTGAAATGGTTGGTTGTATTGTAAACCAGGTGAGGGCTGTACCATTTAAACATACATGGTACCCAGGGAATGCAGTTTTTTAAAAATACATGCCAGAGTACTTTGATTTCACAGAATTCATATTAAAATGATGATAAATTTCTAAATTGCATCTGTGGTTGAGTACCCCGACTTTAAAAGTGCCATCCCTGGGTCTAATGCATGTTTTGATGGAACAGCCCTGAGCAATATCAGTACCATGTATGTTTTGATGGAACAGCCCTGAGCAATATCAGTACCATGTATGTTTTGATGGAACAGCCCTGAGCAGTATCAGTCCCCTGTATGTTTTGACGGAACAGCCCTGAGCAATATCAGTCCCATGTCTGTTTTGATGGAACAGCCCTGAGCAATATCAGTCCCCTGTATGTTTTGATGGAACAGCCCTGAGCAATATCAGTCCCATGTATGTTTTGATGAAACAGCCCTGAGCAATATCAGTCCCATGTATGTTTTGATGGAACAGTCCTGAGCAATATCAGTCCCCTGTATGTTTTGATGGAACTGCCCTGAGCAATATCAGTCTCACTTGTAGCTCTTATTAATGTCATCCCTTCTTGTTTCAGAAATGCCTAGCAATGTGTATGGATAGGTACTTGGACTGTATGAATGTGGTTACTCAGGCGTACAGTTCTAGACTTCAGAAAGAAATGTCCTGAAAGATGTCCCTCAGATGACTGCACCGTGACAGCAAGATAACAAGTTTTGAAAAGATGGATACATGTGAATAGTTTTAAAAATGTGTGCTAACAATTGTTGACAAGTCTAGGTATTTATTCTCATGAAGCAGGGTTTAGAATGAGAAAAGCAGAAAAGATATTTTGTTTGTGTTTTAACAGCATTGTACGACCTATATAAAGATTGTATTATAAAGCAGCAAGTATTATTTCAAAGTTAACAAATAGCTTATTTGATATTTTTAATTAGAACAAAATAGAGCACTGATTCATCATCCATCAACTTAGTTTATTGACATACAATAATGTAAAGACATTAATCTTACCTGCACACAAAGTGAACTAGCCCGGATTTATATAGATTAGAAATGCCATCAAATAGGCATTTTCGGAAGACGGGGAGAGAGAGAAGTTTTATTCTGTAATTACCAAACTAAACACACCCAGATCTGCTGGTGCATTATGCAGCTGCAGATCTGTGTTGTTTGCAGTTGGACTTATAAGCAGGTATACATGGTATTTTCAACTGGGCATCATGAATAAATGAGGATATAGACTTTGTAACTGTATTGTTTTAATCATTTATTTCTTGCTGTGATGATTTCACAAGAACAAGAGACTGATTTTTGTTACATCTGGTCAAAATTAGAAATGCACATGAATCCTTATCCATGCTAATCTTGATATGCTTTGATAGGGTAAGAATATTGTATATTCCATTCATTTTATAAAAGAAACTCTCTGAAATAAGTCTTACAGCCCTTTATCATATTAACATCAGTTTGTTAAAACATATTTCGATTCTTTAAATCAACTTTGATTTTTCCAATTAAAATTGAAAATGCACTGGAAAATTTATATTTTAGTAACAGATTTTAATATTTTTAATAATAATAATAATAATAATAATAATAATGATAAAGAAGCAGCTTTTTTGGAGAACTGACCAATCTTCCATGAGGCTTCTAAGATAGATTTGGACGAATTTAGTGGTTTAAGTTAATCAGTATATCATCACTAATGTGACTATCCATACCTTTGGTCATATAAATATGGGTTTTCAGTCTTACCAATATATCATCACTAATGTGACTATCCATACCTTTGGTCTTATAAATATGGGTTTTCAGTCTTACCAATATATCATCACTAATGTGACTATCCATACCTTTGGTCGTATAAATATGGGTTTTCAGTCTTACCAATATATCATCACTAATGTGACTATCCATACCTTTGGTCGTATAAATATGGGTTTTCAGTCTTACCAATATATCATCACTAATGTGACTATCCATACCTTTGGTCGTATAAATATGGGTTTTCAGTCTTACCAATATATCATCACTAATGTGACTATCCATACCTTTGGTCATATAAATATGGGTTTTCAGTCTTACCAGTATGGGTTGTTGGTCATATCGATTTGGGTTTCTGGTCATATCAGTATTTGTTTTTGGTCATTGTCACGAACTCCCCTACACTTAGTCAGATACTTAAGATCGGGAGGATGAATGTTTTGGACAGATGATAATCACTCAAAGAACGAAGACAGACAGTATCAAATACACAAATAATATTACATTTATTGACATATAACACTAATTATGCACACAATTACACATTCACGCTAACATAACTTATCATGATGATAATATAATGTGAAATAAAATAAGACTAATAGAAACTGATTCAAGTTCTGTTATTCAGCTCTCTTTTAAATTGCACAGTTCTATTATTCCACTTCATCAGGAACTCGTGAAAGTAAATTTTTCTACTTGTATCCTGGTCCGAATGTCACTCCATTTCGTTTCCTTGAATTAACACAATTTTTCATCCATATGTCTTTAATATATGTAACAGCTAAACTTAGTTATTCTCTGTTCCAATTCTTAGTTTCCCTGCCTATATTTCAAATTTTCCCTCCACCAGCCAGGATGCTCCGTGGGGCTTTATGGAGATGTGCACTCCTACACTTCTCTATCTTGACTGCCTTATATTCCCAGAACACATTAATGTGTATGTGTGATAGCGTGCTTTCCACACAGCACAGGTATCTTGCAGGAACATATTTTTCCTTAAAATGGCAACATCAGTATAGTTCAGTGAGTAAATTTTTTTCTTAAAAGACAGTAATTAGGGTTAAAAATGTTTGCATTTGTGTAAGCTTTTTGAAGGTCATTCACTTCATCATGGTGAAATCTTGGATCACAGAACTGCAGACAAAATTTGTGCAGTAACAGTCATCATCATCATCATCATCATCATCATCATTGGCGACTCGGTCTCGAAAGACCATGCGAATAGCGCCCATGGGGTGTTGTCTGTCTCTGTTGGCAACGTCTGCTGTGGCTGTGCAGGCCTATATGTGAGTGACAGTCCCTACTGCAGTTGGTGCAGACATACTGGGAAGTCTGCGTTACTGTGGTTGCTGTTGCGTTCTTCTTTCTCTTACGTTTCTCTGCCGCCAACTGGCCTCTCGTCGCATCAGCGACTGATATGCCATTGTTTACCATCAGTCTCCAGGTGCCTCGGTCCTCAGCCAGCTCTTCCCAGCCATCGGGTGAAATGTTGCATGCCTTCATGTCCCTCTTGCACACATCTTTGAAACGGAGTGAGGGGCGTCCGACTCTTCTCATGCCAGTGGCCAGCTGTCCATATAAGATGTCCTTTGGCAGCCTTCCATCCTCCATGTGTCGGACGTGACCCAGCCATCGAAGGCGGCGTTTAATTAGCAGGGAGTACATGCTGGGGGTACTTGCACGCTGCAGGATCTCGCTGTGTGGAACACGGTCTTGCCAGCTGATTTTCAGGATGCATTTTAGGTACCGTATATGGAAGGAGTTGAGCCGGTGTTCTTGCCTCATGTAGGTACTCCACGTCTCACTTCCATATAGAAGGGTGCTGAGAACGCAGGCCTGGTAGACTCGGACCTTGGTGTGTTCTGTCAGCGCGTTGTTTTCCCAAACCCTCTTTGTTAATCGAGCCATGATGGTGTTTGCCTTTCCAAGCCTTCTGTCCAGCTCCATATCAATCGAGAGAGTGTTGCTGATGGTTGACCCTAGGTAGGTAAAGTTGTTGACTGCTTCCAGGGTGACACTGTTGATTTTGATTGAAGGGGCAATGGTGGTATTTTGCACGCTGACATTTGTTTTTTCCAAGCTGATTTTGAGACCAAACTGCGTGCAGGCAACAGCAAAATGGTCTCCCAGTCTCTGGAGGGCTTCCTCGGTGTGGGCCACAAGAGCTGCGTCATCTGCAAAAAGCATCTCCCTGATGAGCACAGCTCTCACTTTGGTCTTTGAGCACAGTCGTGCCAGGTTGAACAGCCTCCCATCAGACCTGGTGTGTAGATATATGCCATCCGTGGACGTGTCGAAGGCATAGGACAGGAGCAGGGAGAAGAAGATCCCAAAAAGTGTTGGTGCCAGCACGCAGCCCTGCTTCACCACTGTTAATTGGGAAGGAAGTTGAGGATGATCCATCATACAGGACTGTTCCCTTCATATCTGCATGGAAAGAGATTATCATGCTGAGGAGTTTTGGGGGGCAACCGATCTTACTCAAAAGTTCAAAAAGGCCCTTCCTGCTGACCAAGTCAAAGGCCTTGGTGAGGTCGATGAACATCATGTAGAGTGGTTGACCTTGCTCTCTGCTCTTCTCTTGGAGTTGTCGTAGGGAGAAGATCATGTCTGTCGTCGACCTGCCTGCTCTGAAGCCGCACTGTGATTCCGGGTACACACGGTCTGCCAGCAACTGCAGCCTGTTGAGTATGATGCGGGCGTACACTTTACCAATAATACTCAAGAGCAAGATCCCTCTGTAATTATTACAGTCACTGCGGTCGCCCTTGTTTTTGTAAAGGGTCACAATTGTGGCATCACGCATGTCTTGGGGGACTACTCCTTTCTCCCAGCAGCGGCAAAGTAGCTCGTGCATTGGTTTAATCAATGCTGGTTTTCCACGTTTGATAGCTTCGGGCGGGATGCTGTCACTACCTGGTGCTTTGTCGTTTGGAAGGCAGTCGATTGCTTTGCTGAGCTCCTCTAAGGTTGGCACTTTGTCGAGCTCTTCCATGGTGGGCAGATTCTTTTTGCTGCTGAGGGCTGCATCAGTGACTGACATTTCTCGGGAGTATAGTTCTGAGTAGTGCTCCACCCATCTGGCCATCTGTTGCCCATGGTCTGTGATCTTCTCTCCCGTCAGGGATTTCAGGGGAGTGACCCCTTTCACTGTAGGGCCTAGAGCCTTCTTGATGCCACTGTACATGCCTTGGATGTGTCCGGACTCGGCACTGCACTGGATCCCTTCACACAGTTGTTGCCAGTACTCGTTCGCACACTGTCTAGCAATGCGTTGGGTGTTACTTCGGGCACTTCTGAGAGCAGCAAGCGTCTGTTCGTTAGGGCATTTTTTGTAAGCTATGAAGGCTTTTCGTTTCTCCTCGATTTGTGGTTCCATCCTTGATAGGTGTGCATTGAACCAGTCCTGGCTGGGTCGTTCCTTCTTGCCAAACGTTGACATAGCTGTACTGTAGATGGCACCCTTCATGGCGTTCCACTTGGCTGTAGCGTCATACTCAGGCAGGTCCTGGAGAGCCTTGTTCAGGGCAGACACATACTCCTCCACCTTGGCAGGGACTGACATCTGTGCAGTGTTTATGCGAGGACATCCTTTTGGTTTTGAGCGGTTTAGCGCGTGTGGCTGTAGTCGCACTCTGCTGCTCACAAGGGCATGGTCGGAGTCACAGTCTGCACTGTAGTAGGTTCTGGTGGAGAGGATGCTGTTAAGGGCAGAGCGCCTGGTGATGACCAAGTCGAGTTGGTGCCAGTGATGAGATCTGGGGTGTTTCCATGACACTTTGTGTTGTGGCTTACACTTGAAGAAGGTGTTTGTGATGCACAGGCCATGGTAGGTGCATAGCTCCAGCAGTCTCTGGCCGTTTTCGTTGGTCTTTCCAGTGCCATGATATCCGAGGCAGGTAGGCCAGGACTCGTGGTCCGCACCTACTCTGGCATTAAAGTCGGCGAGGAGGAATAGTGGTTCATATTTGGGGCATCCTTTGATCTGTTCGTCCAGCTGCCCATAGAACTGATCCTTCACGTCTTCTGATGACATGAGGGTTGGGGCGTAGACACTGATGATGTTGACAGGACCTGAAGTAGTGGTGAGGCGGATGGACAAGAGACGCTCAGTGCCCCCTGTGGGAGGTTCAACCGAGGCCAGTTTTTGATGGCAAAGCCCACTCCGTGCTGACGGGGCTCCTCAGGTTCTCGACCCTTCCAGAAGAAGGTGTAGTTTTCCTCTCTGAGGGAGCCACTAGAGGCGAGCCTGGTTTCCTGGAGGGCAGCTATGCTGATATTTAGTCTGGTGAGTTCTCTATCGATGATGGCCATCTTTCTGGTGTCGTCCACTTCTCTGAGGTCGTCGGAGATGCCTGTACACATGGTGCGCACATTCCAGCTTGCAAATCGAAGAGCTGGAGTCTTCTTTTTTGGTTTCTTGTTTCTTTTGTCTGGTGTGGAATTACCGTCTGTTTGTCATGCTAACAACACACTGAGCTCCAGACACCCACTGGAGCAGGCAGACGATGGCGGGTCAACACCTTATTGACCGGGGGCTGCCCGGCTTGAGGCGGGCGATAGTTGGCCAGTGGGACACGATGATCCCTCCCACCGTCAAAGCTGACCCGTGGCGCCCCATCCCTACGCCAATCGGGTGGGACTTATAACCCGTAAACTGTCAGCTTCCGTGTTGTTTCCTCACTCAGTAGCGAGACTGGAGTGTCCTCTCCAGGGCGCAAGCCTGGGCGTGGAGTATGGAGATCCTGGGCTGCCCAGACGTCAGGATCCCCCTCTCGTCCTTGCTGGTGGGGTCCAAAGGAATGCTGAGCATGACATTTGGCACTGGATGCAGGAGCTGCCGGAAGGAGGTCGTAGTCGACCCCCAGCCGCCTTAGGGGCTCCACTCCTGATTTTCTGTCTGGGTTTACTCCCGTAGCCTTTCCTTCTCCCGAAGATATCCACAAGGCAGTGGAGCCATATTCCAATGGATGGGACTTGGTTGGTTTTGAATCAGAGTTTCCTTCTCCTAGATGAACTGCCTGACAAGGCTAACGAGCTTCATCTGCCCGGGTTTGGGGTCAGAGTTTCCCTTCTCTTAGACTGGTTGCCTGCCAAGGCTAATGAGCCCAGTCTGCCCACCCAGTTATACCGCCGGGTACTCGGTCGCGCCACACAGCAGGCTCTGTTAAAACAGGGGGCACCGCGTGAAGGTGCTGCTGTGGACACAACAGTGTAGGAGAGGCCATATGCAAGTAACCTCCCGCCCCACAGAGCGAGACAGTGGTCCTGTGGCGATCACTACACCTGGGAAGGAGAGGCTATGAGAGACGCTTCACTTTCCTTTGTCAAGCGGGATGTCAGGCCCAGGCCACGCACCCCAACAGTAACAGTAATCACCCCATAATTATTTTATAGCATCATGGGGAGCATTGTAAAATGTGTTATAAACTGAAAATTAAGATCATAAAGTGAAACAAATATAATACCAGCGAATTATTTAAAAAAGTGCATACATTTAAATGGTATTCTTTATTTCCCAAAATTATGATATGACATGTCAGAACTCATTAAGTATTGAAGTAAAGTCTGAAAACTATCCACGGCAAATTACAGTTATTCCAGATGTCATAGACACAATGTGGTTTTAAATTAATCTATGGCAATTATGAAGGTAGCAGAAATAGCTCACTTACTGAGATTTGTGTGATTTTATCTGCAATTCTGGCAAATGCTAATATATATTAACGTTATGAAGGTTATGAAATGCCACCATTTAATCTATAAAGTAATACATTCTTGTCTCAGAAATGTTTAGACTGCTGCAGTGGCTGAAATGGTTAGAGCACATGTTTCAGATGCAGGAGGTCATGGTTGATACCCTGGCCCAGTCAATCCCAAAGACTTATAAAAATGGTACTGGCAGCTTATCATATTAAGACGTTAGTGTTGGGACTGGTCGGTCTAATGGTATAATAATGTGACTGAGTTGGAGCTAGACATTGCTATAAACTGCCACACTACAGGCATAGTAGTGATATAACACTGCATGCATAGTAGTGATATAACTAGAATTGTTAAAGCTAAGTTAAAAATTAAAAAATCCCCACAAACACACAGAGAAATGTTTAAATCAGGAATAATCCAAAGCTTTTTGTTTACATGTTTTAAAATTTTGGTAAAATTCGAAGAATTTTTTTCCCCCTTTGCTTACTTCAGTTGACAGAAGAGAAATTCATAGGGCTGCACCCACTTTAGGTTTATTTAAAAAAATGTTTGTCGCAGAGTGTATAAATATCAATGTAAGAGTTACTCCTTGGTAACAGACAATTTTCATTCATGATATTTTCTTTTTACATATTTCAGAGAGTAAATAGAAGGACAACTTCTGCTACTGCTGTTAAAATTAATGCTGCCTATGCAATGTACATAATGCCCTCACCCATCTTCCCTTTGATAACGAAGTAGAACTAACACAAAATTCAGCAATGAGGAAGATTTACCATATGATACACCGATTTTAGAGATTCCTGCCATCTGAATGGGAATCACAGTCTCATCTTTATAGCCATCCAAACATGAGGCTAGCTGAGTGCTGGGTAATTTGGGATATTTTTGAAGGTGATGTTTCTTCAGCATGATTTTTAAGAAATTGATTAAGTTAAAAAGTAATATGTGTAGCACGTTTTGAACTCGTATAAAAAATGACTGAAACATACATAACACACACTGCCAGTAGATGCAGTCATCACTTGGCAAAAAAACATGACTATATGAGTGCAAAGACAAGTATCAAACCTTGTACACCACACTTGTCAGGCCAAGGCAGATACAAAAGATAACAAATATGTGAGTAGTTATCCTGGATTATCTTAATTCATTACTCGAGAAGTAAAAACAGGCATCATTTGAGAAATAGATCTTTGATGACAGGATTTTTATTTCAAAAATTTTTAAATGATATCGGGAACAGGGAATGTTAAAGCATATGCGTATTAGTGGATGGCTTCTGAAGCAACACAGGCTAAAATAAATGTGTATTGGGGTCACTACAATAAAAGTCTCTGGGGATAATACTCAGTTATTTCATTAATAATTTTTTTGACAGCATGAAGGAATGATGTAAAGAAGCATTAAATCTAATTTTCATGCATCATTCCATTGTTTGTTCTTTCATTTTCTAAAATACAGAATAAATACTTAACACTTAATTCTCTTTCTTTGTGTCCTTACTGACCTCAGAACATTTACTGGATGCTGTGTATGTATTGTAACAAAATAAAATGTTTTATTATCTTGTAATCTTTTTTCTCAAAAGGGTTCAAATGAAACAACACATGCAGAAGAAAATATTATACTTTATTATAGTAATCAAGATGAATTGGCAAATAGCCAGCTTTATTACAGTAATCAAGTTTAATGCACAAATATTCTAGCTTTATTAAAGTAAAGGAGTTGAATTAGCAGTTAGTCAAGCTTTGTTACAGTAATCCAGCTGAGTTAGCAAATGGTCAAACCCTTACAAGCAGTCAAGTTGAATTAGTAAATAGCCAAAGTTCATTACAGTAATGAAGGTGAATTAGCAAATAGCCAAGCTTTATTACATTAATAAAGTTGAATTAGCAGATAGTCAAGCTTTGTTACAGTAATCAGGTAGAGTTAGCAAATATCCAAGCTTTATTACAATAATAAAGTTGAATTAGTGGATAGTCAAGCTTTATTACAATAATAAAGTTGAACTAGCAGATAATCAAGCTTTGTTACAGTAATCAGGTAGAATTAGCAAATAGCCAAGCTTTATTAAAGTCATCAAGTAGATTTAGTAACTAGCCGAGCTTTATTACAAGAACAAAGTTGAATTAGCAAATAGTCAAGCTTTGTTACAGTAATCAAGTAGAGTTTGCAAATAGCCAAGCTTTTTTACAATAATTGTTTTGAGTTAGCAAGTAGTCCAGCTTTATTACATAAATCGAGTTTAATTGGCAAATAGTCAAGCCTTGTTACACTAATCAGATTAAGGTAGCAAATAACCAAGCCTTATTGATTGCTAAGAATGTTTCACTAAATAAAGAATTGGGGGTGGGGGTAGAGTGCCTTCTGATTCACAAGTGGCTCATTTTTCATTGGGCCTTTACATTTTTATTTTGAAGCAACCACAAAGCCCATGAAATTTGGTACAACACTAAAAAAAAAATGTGGCCACCATCAGTAAATATAGTAAAGTAGTCAACATTTTCAAAATAACACAGTAGCACTAGTGTGCACTTAAAACAACTGGCGGACCCATTACATCCATTATGTAGTACATACTGATTGAATGCATACAAAAGATCATTGGGTGATATGTTGTAGATATACATCATTTAAGCCATAAATGGTGTATGGGAAAGCCTGGCACCAGATAACAACATAACTACAGTAGTAGATGTGAAATTTATTCAGAGGAATAAAAAGAGACTGCTGTTTACAAAGTTCATGAAAAGAAATAAAATTTCTTTTCAAAGCATTAAAACAAACACTGACAGCAATGTGTTTCTTTTTAATGAACACTGCATCTTGCAAAAACCAAATCCAAGGGAGGTAAATCTTGCTGTTATAAATTTGTCAATAATTCCTTATGAATGAGCAGTATGGTAGGCTGGTTGATTTGGCTTGGTGCTTTACTGCACAGTAATAATTGTAGTTTTTCTACTGCCAAAGGAATTAGATGAAAGTGTCTTGCCCAGAAACATCACTATGGCAGACCTATAGGAAAGTGTTATGGTCAGAAATACATCACTATAGCAGACCTATATGAAAGTGTCATGCCCAGAAACATCACTATAGCAGACCTGGGGTGATGGTATATCTGAAGTTGCACTTTAATGGTCACTAGTTCAGCACACATTGAGCCGCCACAGCAATATTTTGTGCTGTAATAATAGTATAAATCATGGTGTGGATCAGATATGTCTTGGGAATGAGATATGTCTACCAAATGAAATGTGTCTTGGGAATGGGATATGTCCAGTGAATGAGATATGTCTTGGGAGTGAGATATGTCCAGTGAATGAGATATGTCTTGGGAATGGGATATGTCCAGTGAATGAGATATGTCTTGGGAATGAGATATGTCTAGCAAATGAGATTGTCTTGGGAATGAGATATGTCTTGGGAATGAGATATGTCTAGCAAATGAGATATGTCCAGTGAATGAAATAAATCTAGTAAATGAGATATGTCTAAGAATAATAATAATAATGACTTTATTTAAATAGAGTAATACAATTAGCTGAAGAACTAATCAACCTTGAGGCCCTCATACAAAGGAATTTATTATTTAACTGCACCTCTGAAGCCACTGTATGTTTTGGGTCAGGAAGAAAGAAATAGAGTGAGCATTTCTAATCTCAAATGGAATACTGTTCCAGAGCAGTAGAAAATGTTTCCAAATAATTTTTTATTTGGTCATGGAACTTTGTACGGTTTGGTAGACATGGATCGCTGGTGGGAGTATTACCAGGATGCCTATACTGGAATATTAATTGTAAATATTCAAGAGCACTATTATCGGATATTCTGTACATTAATTTGGCTTTTCTCAGGAGGATTTGGTCTTGAATAGGTAATAGTTTTAACTTGCCAGCTAAATTGTCCTTGCTTTCTTTCTGGATTGATATTAGCCCAAATGCTCCTTTTTGAAGATGTGCTAGCTTTACTATGCTTTTATCATTTGAATTACCCATACTATATTACAGTAGATTAAATAGGGTTGTATTAACTTTTATAAAAGTTTTCTGTGCCTTTTAGGGAGAAAATGTCTTATCCTACTTGGAAGCCATATATTTGAAGTAACTTTTTTACTGATATGTTTGATATGTTCAGTCCATGAGGGGTTATTATCTTCCAAAACAACAAGTAGTCTGTTATGACAGACCATTTGCAAATTTTTATCCTTCCATGTCAGACATAGTTCATCATTATCAAGATTTGTCCTTTTTTGTCATGTTGAGATAAGTAATATTTTAGTTTTACCAGTATTTACCACCATTCCATTGCATGTGCACCAGTTGTCCAGTTTGTTTATGGCACCCTATAAAGAAATTTCCCATTCATGCTTTTTTTAAGGATGTCTGACAGTCTTTTGTCATCTGCATAAAGATCTGTTGATAATATTGAGTCCCATAGTAAAAGTGGTTGGTCATTAATAAATAATAAAAATAGTAATGGACCTAGAATTGAGCCTTGTGGTACGTCATATCAAATTGTTCCAGGTTCAGACAGAACATTATTTATATAAACATGTTGTGTTCTCTCACTTAAGTATGAAGTAAATTATCTAATTGTGCTTTCAACACATTGGTAAATTGTCAAAAACTTTCCTGAAATCAACAAATACAGATCCTATTATTCTACTTTGGTCAAGTGCTTGAAGCCATCTATCAGTCAGGGAGATCAAGTCAGTCTCAAATGAATGTTTCTGTCTAAAGCCTGATTAATTAGGGTGTAAGAGCAAGTGTTTGGTTAAATATGACATGAATGAGTCATGGAAATGTTTTTTCAGTCAATTTTGACATGTTCGATAGTATTGAGATTGGCTGGTAGTTGTCAGCATCATCCTTAGAACCAGATTTGTGAATAGGCATTACTTTTGCAGTTTTCCATATTTTGGGAACATGAGGTTACAATACTTAAAATGATTATGAATGTTGTGCTGTCAGAAATAGCTGAGGCAGAAAATTTAATGAGTCATGGACAGTCTGATCATATCCTGTAGCTTTCTTGGTATCATTTGCACTGAAACATTTTTTAACCAAGTTTTCTTAATATTGGTGCGATAGAGAAAAATACCTCCTTAGGGATTTTGCTGCTGCAGAACTTTTTCAGTTTATGAAAGTTGTTTTCTATCACTGGTTCTTTTAACTTGTTAGGTAATAATGGTGAAAAAAAAAATAATTGAAAACATTTTCAGTCTCAGTATCATCAGTAAATATGGTGTCATTTGCCAGAAGTGAGTGAATTTTGTTTGATCTTTGTGTGTTCCCCCAATCAGTTGATTGAAGACCTTCAAAATTGAGTTTGTGTTGCTCTCTTTTTTCCAATAATGATTGATAAGTTTTTTTTATAGCTTTTTTAATCATACTTGTTATTTTATTTCTCCATACTTTATATTGTGCATGGTTTCCTATAGCCTAGAATTGGTCTCATGTTTTCATAGCATCTAGGATTTCACTAGTAAGCTAGTTAGGTTGGATTTCATACTTCACTCGATATACTTACAGTGGAATGAAATATGTCTAGGGAATGAGATATATCTAGTGAACTTGTCTAGTGAATGAGACATCAAGTGAATATGTCTAGAGAATGCTATATGTCTAGTGAATGATATGTCTAGTGAACAAAAATGGGAGTGGTACAGTCCAACCTGTGTACAAGTATCACATAGGTGACTTATTACAGGTAGGTTTTGCATTTTATGTATGGTGACCGTGTCTAGTTGGTCTGAAATGAGACTAATGCTGATCTGAGTCTAATGCTGAAATGAGACTAATGCTGAACTGAGACTAATGGTGAAATGAGACTAATGCTGATCTGAGACTAATGGTGAAATGAGACTAATGCTGAAATGAGACTAATGCAGATCTGAGACTAATGCTGAAATGAGACTAATGCTGATCTGAGACTAATGCTGAACTGAGACTAATGCTGATCTGATACTAATGCTGAAATGAGACTAATGCTGATCTGAGACTAATGCTGAAATGAGACTAATGCTGATCTGAGACTAATGCTGATCTGAGACTAATGCTGATCTGAGACTAATGCTGAAATGAGACTAATGCTGATCTGATACTAATGCTGAAATGAGACTTATGCTGATCTGACATGCTCTCATAGTGGTTAACCATGACAATCTTGTTAAAGTACTTATTATTTTTGCATTGTTGCGTCTTTCATTGTGTAGCTGCTTCCAAAAAATATTTCTTCAGTTGCAAATATTTTCTTTGCTACAAATATATTTTTTAACAAGGAGGGGTTTGTCAAGTCCAAGTTTTATGTACATGAATTTGATACATTTGTAACCAGTACATCTTACAAGGGAAGGTGGGAATGATTATCATTCATGCATTGGATTGGGATATTTCTGTCCGAAAGTGTTATTTCATGACAGAGGACATGACGATATCTGTTTTCTACCATCTTGGTTAGATTGTGAAACTCAATTATAGTTCAGCATCCTATTCTTCTCCAGGAACATTATTAGATTTTCCATGTTTATTTACCTTTTTGATTATTGGTACAAAATAAAAATGTATATTTTCTTGAACCAACACATTCTTTCAAGTTTATTTTTGAATTATTTTAATTTGCAAGCTTGCTCTATCGATGCATGTATGTACATACCTACTTTATCTTTTCTTGTCTTGTTTTACTTTTTACTGAAGGCAATGAACTTGGAAAGTCTTTATCCATTCATCCAGTTAATTTTCCATGTGCAACTAATGTTTTAACTTTTCATATTTGGTTGTGGTTTTTTGACATAAAGGTGTGCAAATCTGTATGGCTGTGGTGATTTTGCATGATTTATGTCCCTTTTTGATGTGGGGGCATAATGAATAGTTTATTTTATATCATATGTGCAACTGTGTTTTTGACAGATGGTTGTAATGTTTGTTTTGCTTAAGTCTGTTTTTGACAGATGGTTGTAATGTTTGTTTTGCTTAAGTCTCTTTTTTGACAGATGGTTGTAATGTTTGTTTTGCTTAAGTCTGTTTTTTACAGATGGTTTTGATGATTGATATGCTTAAGTCTGTTTTTGACAGATGGTTCTCTGTTTTTGACAGATGGTTGTAATGTTTGTTTTGCTTAAGTCTGTTTTTTACAGATGGTTTTGATGATTGATATGCTTTAGTCTGTTTTTGACAGATGGTTGTGATGTTTAATTTGCTTCAGTCAGTTTTTGACAGTGTGTTGTGATGTTTAGTTTGCTCAAGTTTCTTTTTGACAAAAGAGTTTATGGGATGGCCTGTTATTTGTTGTCTGCTGTCCAATGTTTGTCCATCCATTAAGACAAGCTTTATTGCTACAGCTCCTAAATGTCATGCAGGATTGCCACAAAACTTTTTACATATATTTATCCCTAGGTCTAGTTGTTCTATTCAGACAACCAGTATAACCTCCCTGTCACCACCTTGAAACTCTATTGTTTTTTCTCCTGAATGGATGGTCATATCAATGTTGTTTTTTTCTTTCTGAAAGACTTCTTTTGTTGTCTAGTTGGCCATACAAATGGCCATCCTGAATGAAATTGGAGCTTATCTGACATCCATTATGGCCACCACTGCAGCCATGTTGAACATCTAGTTATTGCTAATGTCACTGTTTGGGTTTTCGTATGATGTCTAAAATGAAAATGATGCTTGTCTGACCTTAAACATGGCCACCATGACAGCCATATTCAAAATGTTATTGCTACTCTGCCTAAACGGAATGCCATATTGACATTGGGTTTTCAATTGAAAACTTGTTATGGTGTCAGATTGGTTCTGAATGAAAAGAATGCCAATCGGAAATCAATATGTCCACTTTGGTGGCTAACTTGAAAATCTTGTTGTTGCTACTTATCCATAATTGATAGTCAAATTAACATGGGGTTTTCACCAAATGACTTTGTGTAATATCTTGTTGATCCTAAATGAAACATGTGCCTGCAGACTTTTGCTATGGCTGTCACATTGAGTATACATGTATTGAAAATCTTGTCACTAATTGTTTTGAAAGGATGGTCATACTGGCATGTGGTTGTAGCCAAAAGTCTTCTAATGTTTTCCCTGTTTGTTCTAAATGAAAATGGCGATGATCATGCATCCAATTCTGATGCCACAGCAGCCATATTAAAAATCTCATTGTTAAAAAATATCGGAGATGGTTTCAGCACTAAGCAGTTATTGAGATGCAATGGTCTCAGAATTCCTGTCTGTTCTTTTCAGGAGAGTGGAGCATCAGCTCCTTGAAGGGAATTTTGTTTAAGCTTGGAACTGGAAACATATTTTGTTAGGCTTTAATATGCAGTGTGGTCATTAAGTTCAAGTTATTCTTTCCACTCCACAAGTGAGCAGTATCAAAGCTACTTGGGCCTCATGTCTTGTGGACTCTGTTGATATTTGGTAGTCATTTACTTATCATCACATCAAGATGCACATATGTTTTCTTTGAAAATATGGTGGGTTATCTTGCAAGATACTGTTCTATTTATACCCCATGCCTTGACTTGGATACGTGAAGAATTGAAGACCAGTCTTCAGGCTTTAGTATTTTAGTACTCTGCTTTTGTATTTTCTGATTCAATAATGCATTTATTTTCAACCATTTTTTCTGTGACACATCATCCCAAAAAGCTCAGATGAGTTGCAGGGAGTATATTTAGCCTGTTTCTCCTGGAGTTATTGCCATGGAATGGTTTAGATTTAGCACCTCACAGGCTTCTGAACCCTCGAGCAACAGCATTTGTTGTTTTAGTCAATAAAATTTGACTTGAAGCATCACGTAAACAAGGTGACCAATGTTTTAAATGATTACCACGTTTTGACCGTATTTTACAGACTTATGGCCCTTTGTCGACTTTGTTTTATGGAACCAAATGTTTGTAAACATTTTAGCATCCACATTTGTAATGTCCCACCATGACATTGGTAGGATCATATAGCTAAACCCTTATTTGTGTGTCCAAGTTACGTGTCCATTTGCACACCACGTGATGCATTTAGGTCATTTCAGGCATTGTTGTGGGACATGGATGTTCATTGAACACATTGCTGATAATGTTTGTTTCATTTTAGCTAGTAAGTATTTGTGGCACTTTATCTGAATGAGGTATAAAATGAATTAGCTGATTGGGAGATTTAGACCACATTTTACTTAGCCTTGGACCTCAGTTGACTTAAAATAAATATTTTCACTCGAAATATCCAATTAGTTTGTCTGAATGACAATGCTATTTTACATTCTGGTAAGATGGAAGCTGAGGGGTTAGCTGAAGTCATTCTGATTTTTTTTTTATTGCATACGTTTCTCTGTTGTATTTAAACAGAAGTCGCAATCCAGGAGTAGGACAGTGTATTGGACACATTTAGACTTTTCTTTGTGATTAGTCAATATAAAAAACTATCGTTTGTAGGATCTGGTGAGATGGGATAGAGGGAGGGAGTGAGAGTGTGTGGAGGTGCAAGGCAATGGGATATGTGAGTTTACAATTAAATATAAATGTAATTATCCATTGGGTACTAAGGGAATATTATCATCAGACATACACCTGTAAGGTTCATTCTCCACTAAATGTGAACTTTCAGGCTTAAGAAAACAGGTAAAATTTTGTAAGCCCCAGACTGTACTGTGTTTTGTTATGGCTATTATTGATGTGTATCTTTTGCAAATTAAGCTCATCAGCAGTGGTTGTATGAGTGTATTATGGGGCATACAGGATTTAACATTATTCCACAGGTTGACAGTTGGGGAATCTCTTGGGGTACAAATGGGAAACTTGTGGTAAATTTGTCAATACGTATAACATGGGAATGGTATTATTTAAACAATGTGTTGATAGGGACAAAAATGTATAAGGGACAAACAGGAAGGGTAATGCTACAATTGTTAAAGAAAAAAAAAGAGTTGATTTTTTTAATCTACAATCTAACTCACACAGTTACAATATAATACAAATCTAAAATCAAGGAGCTGTGTTTTTTAAAGGAGACTAGAAATCAAAATTTTCCTTTTACGTATGTAATTCTCTACAGATTTTAATTCGACTGCAATGTTTATAAATTAAATATTGTAAGCGGGTAGTGATTATATTGCGTGGAAGATACCACGATTCCGTAAATTGCCGAGTTTTTCCGAGTTTTGATGAGACGACAGATCACGTGGTACCGTGACGCTATACTAGCCAGCCCTCGAATACAATCATAAACATTGGCGAGCGAGACAGACAGGAGACCAGATTTGGGTTGTACATTCAAAAGTTGAATCTGCAGTATGATATAATAGTTTATGTATTGTACTGGTAAGTGCTAAAAGAAATTTGTTAGGCACAGGCCCCGGGCTGGTGACTTAAATAAACTAAAGTCCTGAATGAAATTCGACAAGCCTGGACAGTTCATACCTGTCAACTCACAAGGAGGGAGAAAAACATCCCGATTTTGGGGGTATTTCCTCATCTACCTCCCGATCTTGTAATATCTCTCAATTTTGCGCAGCGAAGTCCCGATTATTACATTATGTCTGTCAATTTTCATTTGTCAGAAGGAAAAAACCCAAACTCAAACCATTTTTAAATATAACGTATGCAATCCACAGTCTAAACTGCCACACTGCAGACATCGTAGCGATATGACTGAAAAATTGTTAAAGCTACGTTAAAAATTCAAATCACACGCACACACGTCTAAACCGGCACTGGACGAAATAATATCATCCAACAGTTTTTTTCTTCTTCAGTAAATAGAACGTGAAGATTAAACATTATTCAAGTAAATTTCAGATTTTTTAAACAACTACAACAGTACTATAGTATTAAAAAAAATTAAAAGAATAAAATTGTCACCAATTAGTTTAAATGAATGATCACTTTGAAATTTTCTCTGCAAACAAAATCGCATCTCCATTTCCGCCAAAGAAACTCGGCCAGTTAACACCTGACATTCCTCTACCGTATATGAAAAGTTTAATTATCATGATTAAATTACAAGGAATAAAACAAAATATACCATGCAGTATATGTAGGCCTAAATAACTAATTCTAAATAAATATTTTATTCAGCAAACAGTGTTACATGCATTAAGACTTAAACCTAAGGAAATAAGGTGGGGCATAAAACGTGAGAAAAACAGTTGCCACAAGTACGGTAACTTGTGACTGCAGATTTGAACTGTTAAAATGAAGCCCATGGCATCGTAAGTAACAACAAAATAGGCATCGTTTATTTGGTAATCAATTGCTGGTGCTTACGCATACACACACTGTCGAACATGGTTTCTTTGAAGTATGTCCGAAGGGAAGTCCTTTTCACAAGATCAATGCAAGGATAAGGATTATGTTCATTAGTCACACCGGCTTTATCGTTTGCGTACTTAAATCAAAACTTTAGCTATTTTGCAATTTAGCCAGAACTGACCAGAATATGCAAAAGGGGCTTGTCATGGGGGAATAATAAGGCGTATCACAGGGAGAAAAGGCACGTCAAATGGGCGGTCGCACATTGGGGCAAGGGGGCGGGTCAGTAGGCCCCCCCCCCGTTCTATTGTCAGACAGTTAATGTAAAACTTTTACCTCTTTTTTTTAATCGCTGCTTTTTAAACTGCAAAAGGAATAGTTTTATATCAGTTCCAATTATTACAGATTACCGTTTATGCATACTACATGTATACAATGCATTTTTTTAAAAATTTTTAATTTTTATAAGATTACTGAAAATTGTGTTTTCTCGAAACACGACAGCTTTAGACTATTATTTTTAGCAAAGCTTCCATTTGATTAAAATCAAATCTAAATTTCACCTAGGACAGTGGTGATTTGATTTAGATTGTGCCGTGTTAAGGCATGTATGTCAACATCTTGAAAATACATTTACTCATTTCACCAGCGCAATCAAAGTTTCCTCAGGCAAACAATTTTTGTTTCGACAAGCCTGACGGGCACCTCACTTTGAATACAGGATGGGCTGGAACTGAAACCAGAAGGAGCCCAGGGTGTCGGGCTATCAGATTTGTTTTTAGCACTGCTGTTTTTAGATAAAAGATATGTGGATTGATTGTTGCATTTTGTGGTCACTTACTCGTCCTTCTGCCTATTTTCGTAACTCACACATTTAACACTTTTCCCAGGATTTAAAATGTCCAAAGGTATGTCTGGAACAGCGCCAACTTTTAGTCTAGGCCTAGCATTTGCGTATCTTTGAGCTGCTATTTTTTCATGATCCCTCTCATAACATTCCTTTGAGAAATGTAATGATCACATAGTGCTGTATGGTGTTGCTTTGAAATCGACTCGTTTGTAATAATGTACCCATTCTTTCATTATGCCTTTATCTTTCGGAAAAGATTTTTTAAAATTTATGTCAACAGGCTTTTCTTAATGTTCTATTACACCCGTAAGCAACGCAAAACAGTATTGTCTTTTACTCTGGCAACTCCCACTTGGGCTGCTGGAGTCGCTACTATGACGTCACATCCCGAAAGTAACCGAATAGGCGCGGAAATTTTGCATACGAGGTCACGGAAATTCAGCTCATAGAAGATAGGCCAATATTTAAATATTGGCATTACGGTCGCAGATGATACTTCAGAATAAGCTTTTCAGCTATAGTACTTTTATTATTATTCTATATTTCCATTGGTTTCTGGTCTCCTTTAATTACAATCCAAACACATGACATATATGCTCCAACACCCATGTTTTGATTACAGTCCACACATACCTCATTCTAATGCAAAGGGTAGAAAGTGTTTATACACACAGTCACACAAATATATAAACATACTATCACATAGAAGAGAGAAATGGTTGTAACAATATAGACGGACACCAACACATACATATACAAAACTTGAATTGTTTTGCTTTGGCAACGATGATTTTGATATCTTTTTAAGGCAACTCCTAGATCAGGAACTACATGCTGCACATCTTAGTGCGCAGATATCTTGGTGGAGACCTTGACCCTAAAACTAGGTTCCTAAGCCTCCATTCCCTGTGTTTCTTCTCTTCCTCCTCAAGGATCCAGTCTGGATTACACAACCAGCAAAATTTATCCTGTATCTTCATCCAGTTCTGGTTTAGGGTCTTGAAATCCCATTCTTTCTTCTGTTCCTTCACCCTCTTGTAGCCTGACTTTAAGGACTTCCCCAACCATAACCTCTCTCTGATGAACCATGTAGCACTGTTTATTTGTTCAGTTCTTCAACTCGAGAGCAAGACTGGTGAATGCTCAGCCTTACATGCTTGAAGACTATTTGAAAGAAGACTCCGAATACAACCGACAAGTATCATGATCTGATTAAGTGTTGATATGTATATCGGCAAAATCGCCTTATACCAGTATAAGGGTACTGTTCTGCCAAAATCACATCTGCATGGGAATGCTGTAAACCACAATCGGCTATGCGTGAGAACAAATCCCAAAACAATTGATGAGATATCAAATAGACTTTTCCATTCATAACCTAGGAAAGTTTGTTAAGAATTAAACAAGATGACTCCTTAAATGGATCACAGAACTTACTACAAGTAAGGAACAAAATACATCAATATGACAGTAAAAGAAAACAAGCAAAAACAAAGACTTCATTCACACAATATTGCAGATGAGCTGTGAGAGGTAACTGGTATGTGTGGGAAACATCCGTTGTAATAATATACGATGGAGAAAAAGTGCCATCCATTATATTAGATACTGACAACAAAAGAACAGACAATATTTTTGGAAAACACCACGGGACAAACAATATGAATTGAAATGATTTTTTAATTTGGGTTGATCATAACAAGTTTATACACAAACCAGTGTATCATTGTAGAGTGGTCTTTTCTGAATGTGTTTCTGATGTGTGCAAAGCACATGAAGAAATACATCAAATTTCAACTCCAAAGGAAAGTTAGCGTGACTGGGAATCTGAAGAAAACATTTTGGGCGATGACTGGTTGGATAATGCGGACAGCTTCACCCTCTCTTCATTATATATTATGACATCCATGTAAAAGAGAAATTAGCAACACCATGCGAATGAACCAAGAAGATAACATATCAATGAGACCTTATGGAAAACAATAATACTGAATCATTGAACAACATGCTTAAAAACGACATTGACTTGAAGCCATAGCTTACTCTTGAGCTGGTTCACTTATTTTTCAAGCAGCAGTTCATAGATTTCAGATGCACACTGCATGGTGAAAGCAGTTACAGTTTGCTCCAAAATTATGCCACCTGTTTCATCAACGTGTGTGTGTGTGTGTGAAGTTGTTAATCTAATGTAAAGACTAGTTATGGCAAATCTGTCTTGTTTATATTATCTCTTGTTATTGCATCAAAATAAAAATGTACAACTTTTGCTGTCGTCTTCAGGGCAGATAATATGTAATGGTAGATTATGGTGGCTGAAAGAAGGATTTAGTTTCCATTGAACATTTCTGCAGTACTATACAACTAGACAATAAGGCAAAACTGAAACAAAAATCATTAATTAAACGTAGATTTCAAAATCAATATTGCTTCTAACTAGTCTGTTGATATGGCATCATTTGGCTTTGTCTATTATATGACGAATTATATTAAATATCACGGTCTCAAAAGCTTTATAGAGAATGAATATGTCCACATGATTTAAATGTCATTGCTTAATTTCAAAGTCTGGGGCAAATTCTTAAACAATAAAAACTCAGAGAAAAACAATATACATTTTTAACACATTAACCCCTGTAGGTTTTTGTAGTTTTCGCCTGAAATTCGAGTAGGAAACACATTTTTAAAGCTATTTCTGAATACATCCGAAAACACCAACTTCTAGGTGATATTCCAATAAAATACTGCCTAGTTGTGTTAGAAACATAGTTTTTCATTGGCTATTTGGCTCACGCATGAGCAGAAGGTTAAAAGTTGGAGTTTTTTTTTTTTTTTGCGAAACGGACCCTTTATTTTTGTATCGAGACCACTCTTTATTCCAAATGCCCATCTTATCCTACTTTTTACAAAGGTTCATATGTCTGCATTTCATACCGGCTTGCCTCAGATCTGAGACCAAAAAGTCTAAAATCTGGACACAAAATCGGATTCAGACCATGGGCGAAATTTGGGTAGAAATAAATCGGGTCCAAAAAATGAGGTTTTTCCCTCTGTATTTTTAGGGCAACTAGACATTCCAGATTATTTAGTATCATTGTAGAGGTACAACTGTCTACCTGGCTATAATACCACCCACTTTAGTGTGTCACGCAAGTAGTGAAGTGGGCCACCCTAGGGACAATGGGAATTACCATTAAAAACACCCCTGGGCCACTCTGGGGATTATGTAAATTTAACATGGGGAAAATTGCTGGGCCACTCTAGGGACAATGGGAATTTAACATGGGGAATAGAGTTTGGGCTTGTCTAGGGACAATGGGAATTTAACATGGGGAATAGAGTTTGGGCTTGTCTAGGGACAATGGGAATTTAACATGGGGAATAGAGTTTGGGCTTGTCTAGGGACAAGGGGAATTGAACATGGGAATAGAGTTTGGACTTGTCTAGAGACAAGGGGAATTGAACATGGGGAATAGAGTTTGGGTCTGTCTAGGGACAATGGGAAATTGAACATGGGGAATAGATCGTGGGACTGTCTAGGGACAATGGGAAATTTAACATTACGGAAACCCCTGGGGGGATATAGCCTCAAGAGAATTTCACATATGGAAATTGAACATGGGGGGTCTGTATAGCGTCAAGGGGAATTGAACATGGTGGGACTGTCTAGGGACAATGATGGTAGAGGGTCAAACAAAACAGAGACAGAGACATACATACACTAGTACAAGCGTGAGATTTATATATAAAGCATTACCAAGACCTGAAATCTTGCTGGGGTGTTCAAAAATTTGCATAATTGTAATGATGCTATAAATAGCTATAATCAAGGAAATGCTCAACGACAAAATGGATGTGACTAAAAGTAACGCTAAAATGACGAAATTGTCCCAGAATATAAAGGAAAATAAACATATCCCCGAAAACTAAGTTACAATGGTTTAGACTAAAATGGATAAAATTAGTAACTACTTACAATATCAACTTATGTGACGATCGTGGACAAACACCCATGTATCTATTTATAGCTATAATCAGCTAAAATTCCTATGAAATCTCGCTATCTATTTATAGCTACAACTTGTGGGTTATTCCTATGGAAAACCCCACTATCCTTTTATAGCCTCAGCTTGAGTGACGTTCCTGTTTATGAACTCTAGTACATATGTATAGCTACAACCTGTGGAAAACCCCAAGTCCATATTTATAGTCTCAAAATTTCCAGCGTCAGTGACGTCACTGTACTGGAAACTAGGGGATAAATGGCAACAGTGTTGCAAGTGGCTGACCTGAAATCGCGCTACAGTAGGTAGGTAGGTAGAATATATTTGATAGGGATAAAGGGAGTTTTATAGGGACAAACAGAGACCAATACACACACACACACACGCACACCACAGAGGGAAGAAGAAAAAACAAACCCAAAATATATTAATCACACAGGGAAGAGGAAAAACAACCACCAAATATACCATCCAAACGTTCTTGCGCACACACACACATACACACACACAAATCGAAGAATAAAACCAAAATTAAAATATACTATTCACACAGGGAAGAGGAAAAAACCAACAAATATACTATCCAGACGTTCTTACACTAACACACACACAAACACACATAGATCGAAGAATAAAACCAAAATTAAAATATACTATCCATACAAACGTACGCTAATGCATACAAACCCCAAATATACTATCCGGACAAACGTACGCTAACGCATACAAACCTCAGAGTATTCATTCCACTCTCAAACGATCAAGAAGATGGAAGAGTCAGCACAGATCGACCTGATGGCCAATTTTTTTTATGTTAAAAGTCATATGGAAGCATAATTCACAGGCGAAAGTGGCAACAAAACTTACTCTTTTGGTCGTTGATTTGATGAGAGTCATACGAAAGTGTGTAAGTGCTAATGAAGTTTGCTATATCTGCAAAGGTAAATGGGTATTTGTCTCCAGAGTACCTGCTTCGTCTAAGAAAGAGACAAAAGTCATGATACCTAATATCGTTGTCGGGAGAAAGGACATTGGGATTCAGAGTGCCCTACGAGAAAAGAGAAGAAACAGAAACAAGACGAAAAAGAGAAGAGGGATTCAGAAGAAGAAGAAATTGAAGATGAAGAAGAACTTGTGCCAGTGAAGACATGGAAATGAAAAAAATTGACAATGTGAGCCGATGCATTGGCCCTGATGTGAAACTTCATACTACCTTCTAAAAGAGAATAGACCAGAAAGAAAACGTAAGTGTCTCTTGTCTTGACATTGTATAATAAGGATGGCGTGTTTTGTTTTTACTCACACTTTATGAAGTTGTGCTCTTTCACCTCTCTCTATCCCTCTGGATCATGTTTTAGTTAGACTTGAAATGGAAGGATGTTTTTCTTCACGCACGCTCGTTAGGCATGCAAGTCGGTAAACAATAGTCAGTCTATTCATCCATCATTTTGTGTCTTGATGTTTCCTAAATCACACACTGATGCCATAAAATAACGGGTTAAATGGGTTTTGTAGTGTTGGGGGTGGGGGTGGGGTGTAGGTGTTTGGCAGAGCTGGTCATTGCAGGTGAGGGCTTAGGTGCTTTCAAAAAACTTTTTCTTCTTCACTCTGTGTTGATGGAATATAATGGGTTATTTTCTTCACTCTCTGTTGATAGTATATATAAAGGGTTATTTCTTCACTCCGTGTGGATAGTGTGTAATGATTTTCTTTTTCCCTCTGTGTGGTTAGTATATTATGGCTTTTTCCTCTTTCCTCTTTGAGGATAGTGTATATTGGGTTATTTATTTCTTCTTCCCTCTGCGTGGATTGTAGATATGGGGCTTTTTTTTTTTTTCATCTCTCCTACGTGTGGTTAGTAGGTATGGGATTTGTATTCTTCCTCTTCCATGTGTAGATAGTATATTTGGGGTTTGTTTTTTCCTCTTCCCTGTGTGTGTGTGTGTGTGTTCGCGTACGTTGTGTAGATCGTATATTTGGTTGTTTTTCTTCTTCTTCCTCCCGAGTGTGGATAGTATATTTGGGGTTTGTACGCGTTAGCGACGTTGTGTGGATAGTATATTTGGGGTTTGTATGCGTTCGCGTACGTTTGTATGGATAGTATATTTGGTGTTTGTACGCGTTAGCGACGTTGTGTGGATAGTATATTTGGGGTTTGTACGCGTTAGCGACGTTGTGTGGATAGTATATTTGGGGTTTGTATGCGTTAGCGTACGTTTGCATGGATAGTATATTTGGGGTTTGTATGCGTTAGCGTACGTTTGTATGGATAGTATATTTGGGGTTTGTATGCGTTCGCGTACGTTTTTGTGGATAGTGTATTTCGGGTTTGTACGCGTTAGCGACGTTGTGTGGATAGTATATTTTGGGTTTGTATGCGTTAGCGTACGTTTGTATGGATAGTAAATTTTAATTTTGGTTTTATTCTTCGATCTGTGTGTGTGTGTGTGTGTGTGTGTGTGTGTGTGTGTTAGTGTAAGAACGTCTGGATAGTATACTTGTTGGTTTTTTCCTCTTCCCTGTGTGAATAGTATATTTTAATTTTGGTTTTATTCTTCGATTTGTGTGTGTGAGTGTGTGTGTGTGTGTGTGTGTGTGTGCAAGAACGTCTGGATGGTATATTTGGTGGTTGTTTTTCCTCTTCCCTGTGTGATTAGTATATTTTGGGTTTGTTTTTTCTTCTTCCCTCTGTGGTGTGTGTGTGTGTGTGTGTGTGTGTGTGTGTGTGTATTGGTCTCTGTTTGTCCCTATAAAACTCTCTTTATCCCTATCAAATACATTCTACCTACCTACCTACTGTAGCGCGATTTCAGGTCAGCCACTTGCAATACTGTTGCCATTTATCCCCTAGTTTCCAGTACAGTGACGTCACTGACGCTGGAAATTTTGAGACTATAAATATGGACTTGGGGTTTTCCACAGGTTGTAGCTATACATATGTACTAGAGTTCATAAACAGGAACGTCACTCAAGCTGAGGCTATAAAAGGATAGTGGGGTTTTCCATAGGAATAACCCACAAGTTGTAGCTATAAATAGATAGCGAGATTTCATAGGAATTTTAGCTGATTATAGCTATAAATAGATACATGGGTGTTTGTCCACGATCGTCATACAAGTTGATATTGTAAGTAGTTACTAATTTTATCCATTTTAGTCTAAACCATTGTAACTTAGTTTTCGGGGATATGTTTATTTTCCTTTAAATTCTGGGACAATTTCGTCATTTTAGCGTTACTTTTAGTCACATCCATTTTGTCGTTGAGCATTTCCTTGATTATAGCTATTTATAGCATCATTACAATTATGCAAATTTTTGAACACCCCAGCAAGATTTCAGGTCTTGGTAATGCTTTATATATAAATCTCACGCTTGTACTAGTGTATGTATGTCTCTGTCTCTGTTTTGTTTGACCCTCTACCATCATTGTCCCTAGACAGTCCCACCATGTTCAATTCCCCTTGACGCTATACAGACCCCCCATGTTCAATTTCCATATGTTAAATTCTCTTGAGGCTATATCCCCCCAGGGGTTTCCGTAATGTTAAATTTCCCATTGTCCCTAGACAGTCCCACGATCTATTCCCCATGTTCAATTTCCCATTGTCCCTAGACAGTCCCACGATCTATTCCCCTGTTCAATTCCCCTTGTCCCTAGACAGACCCAAACTCTATTCCCATGTTCAATTCCCCTTGTCCCTAGACAAGCCCAAACTCTATTCCCCATGTTAAATTCCCATTGTCCCTAGACAAGCCCAAACTCTATTCCCCATGTTAAATTCCCATTGTCCCTAGAGTGGCCCAGCAATTTTCACCATGTTAAATTTACATAGTCCCCAGAGTGGAAGTGTCTGAAGTTTACGCAGGTGTGTTCCGGAAGGTTCTGCATTGAGTAAAACATGTGACATCACACCCACATTGTCCATCAGTATCAACACAGATTTTGGATGGGGGGTTGGTTGATTTATTGGGCTATGTAGCTAGTAAAATGTACTAATATATACTCGAATACACTCAAATATGCTCAGATATTGTCAAATAAAGTTATTTATTTTAATTATATATTGTTGTATATGAATTTTAAATCTATATTTTGAACTAAAATGCAAAAATGTGTCATTTAGCGGCATATAAGTTATGTCATATCTGTTTGAAATGATGTTCGAACACATAGTAATTTACTGATAGTAATTATGAAAAGAGAAATGCATATATTATAAGCAAACTGTATAGTTGCAAACCAGACTCTGTGTAAATTGATCAATCTCATTTCAAAATTTCTTCACGTATTATATGATAAGCTTCACCTTTGATCACTTTAGACATATATTCACAGATAATTAACATTATAATGAACTGTAAAGGTGGTTTGCGGTAAACACATGGACCTCCATAATACTTCGTGCTCATTGAAGCCGCGTTGTATGTTCTGTTTGTAATAATTACTCAGTATCACTTTAAGAGTGTTGTTGTTGTTGTTGTGGGGTTTAACGCCATTTTGCAGCACATGATAGGCTATACATGGCGGCCAGTATTAATGGTGGAGTAAGAACCAGAGAAAAGCCCGGAAAGAACCACCGACCCACGAGAAGCTACTGGCAAGCTTTCTCACATACCCACATTGGCTGAATCTTAGACTCGAACCGCCGCAGACAGAGGTGAGATGGCAGTGATCCGTAACGAAGAGCGCTTTAGACCACTCGGCCACTCGGGGCCCCCTTTAAGAGTGAAAATCAAATGTATATGTATATATTCTGTTTGAACAGGATACATTATTATATTTGTACAAATTATATGCTTTGATCATTCTGGGTGAGATACTCATATCTTATTCACATATAAATCTATATACTTTGACATCCTTGGTGGTGGATGAAACATTGTTCATTTTTGTATTTAAATGTTAAACGTTGATCATGCATTCTGATATATCCATATATTAATCATAGTTTGTTTACAAGTTCCATACGTTGATTCTGGTTTGATTATTCGTTGAATTTACATGTTCTGATTAGTTCACTCAGGAAGGATATCGCTTCCTTATATCAGCTGTTTAACTTGGCGAACATCATTTTGTTAAATCCATTATCGATTTTTATGCGCACGCTTTGGTGTCAGATTCATTCATTTTTAAATGACATTATAAATAAGCATCTCATTCACGAAACTGTGTTTAGTGTCTTCACTATAATCTATTCCCAACCCGGATGATCCTATTACAACGAGTAGTCTCTGTAGTCTGTTGCAAGAAAGCTTTGATTCACCTTTAGAGAAGTCAAAAGAGGTTAGGAATAATCACGCACATTTTCATACGACTTTCTCAAAATGTTCTCTTCTGAAATGCTTGTCCATCCATGCCTCTTACATAAACTCTTCCAACTTTTGTTTGACTTATCATCATACATTTGTCTTGTTTCTGGCTAGGATGATAAATCCATTATCGATCCATATTAATGTTCTCTGGTTAGACATAAACTATGAGCAAAACGGGAGTTTAAATGTTCTCATTCTGGCCATCTGGCCATTATGACTACCTTTTTCTTCTTGTTTAGGATAAAAACATCCTCATTGCCTCTGTCCAAAGGCTCTTTGCATTCCATCATTTGTTCCGATAGTCTAGAAACACGTATTTCCAGACGAAGCTTGTGTGATTTTATATCATGGAAATGTCATTAATCTGAAATGAAATTAAATCTTCACAATACATATCCTCCTGTTTACTCGTCATACGAAATGATGTGGCTGCTGTTTGTACCTGACTGTCATGTGGCGTAGAGCTATGTTAAGTAAAATTTCAAGTAATTGTTTTGGGCAAAGTTAGGGTCAAATGGCGTGGTACACAACGTATTGCCACCTCGAGTGACTTCTGTCTTTCACGTCGAAGTGTTGGCACTGAAAAGGATTCCTATCGATGGACCCCTTGAGGGAAGCCATGCGGGCGATGCCAATGAGCAAACGTGGGTAGGTGTCCCTGCAAAACATGATGCTCAGTCAAGGACTGGAGTCCTGAGTTAGTCGTGAAGATTTTCACTTTCACTTGTTGTAGTGGATGTTTGTCTGTCATTCTACTCAATGATTGATATTGTGTCCTACTTTAGGTTAAACATTAACATGGCGCCCGTAAAGTCTGGCTTCTTCGATGATAATTTCGTAATCCTTGGCGTTAACCACCAAACGCAACAACTACTCCATTAAAAATACTTGTCTTGCAAACATGCATCCAAATACCAATCTATCAATGTGCATCTACGTGTTTAACTTTTGTCCATCACTGTAGATTGTTATGGTCATTCATAAATAACATATTGCAGCTAAGTATTTTCTGTGATTGTAGGTTGTAATTTATGATAATGTTCATTTTTAGGCAACATGTTTACTTGCATTTGAGTTCAGGACATTGGTTTTTCCCTTGGAAAAAAACATCGTCTGCCTATTGTTTATCAGTTTGATTCACCAAAATTTTAAAAAAGCCAGACATAACCTTGCTTACAGTTTAATTTTTCATTAAGATGAATTTTTCTTTACAAATAGTTATTGCGAAGGATACAGATTTCAGAGATATTAAACTGGCTTATGAATCTTAAATTCATTTTGTTTTGGAATATTCTTAAACCCTCGTAAAGATTTTAATTTAGCATGCTTGATAAATCTTTTTCTGAAACCAAAAAGTTCTCAGAATGTCATCTAAAGTGGAGAACTTGCCAGATATTATGATTTTTCTTAAGCGAATCCTTCTTTAACGAAACAAGAAATAAAGAATATTAATTTTGCTTCAATATTTAGAGGAAAGGAATTTTTTTGATAAAAAGGCCGTGGGTTTGATTAGCAAATTTGTATAAGGTTTTGATAGGCAATTGAAAGAATTACAGTTACAAACCCAGATGGAAATATAGTTCAGAAAGCTTCAGCTTTAGAAAAGAGTGATGAAAATCCAAAATCAGTAAAAGGTAAGGAGAGAGAGAGAGATTAAAAGAAATAGAACTGTCATCCGGAGCACACACACAAACACACACACACACTGACCAATCGTTAATATATGTTCAGGTTTTGATGTAACAAGAAATATTACCTTAGTACACCCTTTAAAGAAAAAGAAGTAGATCAATGCCTTATTCGTTTTGAGCCAAATAAATTGCTGCAAGCATGAAACGGTTAATACAGCTTTGGACTTTATTATTACTAAGAGTGCTTATTGGCAAAATTCGTGAAGTCTAAACTTCTCTGTCGTTACAACAAAGTGCTAGTTATGACGTGGTTAACGAATGTGTGTGTTAAAGCGTTATGAGTTGGTTGGTGAGACATATTGACAATGGTTTAGGTAATGTAGAAAAGAAACTGTACCAACTCGCGTTGAATTAGCAAAGGAAAAAGAACAACTATTTGATAGGTGGTGTTCAGCCAATAAGGTTGATCAAGATTAAAATAACATTAGACAACTCGTATTGATTGAAGAGTTCAAGAATTGCGTCCATAGTGTTATCAAGCCATATCTTGATGAGCAAAGGGTAGAAACTTTGGGAAATGCTGCTTTATCAGATTATACTTATTGTTTGGCACACATATTAATTTGTCTCTAAGTCTTCCTCTTAGCATTGTTTGTTTTAAAAGAATCTCTGTCATATGAGTACAAATTTCAATCTGGCCCAAATTTTAGGATTCCAATTTCTCATAAGAATGATCAGAAATCTTTTATCTCTTTCTATATGCACATATTGTAAGAAGAAATGGCACCTTATTTCTGTTTGCTACATGTTGGAAAATACACAACAGAATAAATACAGAGCTAATCCAAGAGCTGTTATTTCGAAGAGACTAAATTTATATTAATGCATTTGTTGGGTCAAACACACCCAGTCTAATTTTATGATGGAGAATTATGAGCCATTCTTATCAAAAAGTTCTATATCACTTTTTCGCGATTCTACTTAGCCTGACCGTATTAAAATATTGAGGGACACAGAAGTTTCCAAGAGTCTGTTATTATCAGGTACTTGACTTTGTAGGAGAAGTCTTCTACTAAAATTGCTCTCATTTAGAAAGTAGAGTGCGGATATGCTATCATTCCTCTCGATTGTGACAATTTGATATTAGACTTAGTCGCAGAACCCGTGGTAGTTGGAATAGTTATTTATTTACCCATTTATTACTAGGCAGCACTCTTAATCATTTTCAGTGGTAGAAAATTAAAAGAGATGTTTCCAAATAAAGGCTCACCTGCAACCCACTCCTGCATTTAAAGAACCACTTAACAGAATATTGGTGGATCCTTTACCGAAGATGAAGTCAGGGAACCAACACTTGGTGACCATCATCTGTGCATTGACAAGATGTTCAGAGGCAATTCCATTGAGGAATATTAAAACTAGAGCAATAGTAAAAGGATGGATACAGTTTTTTTCCCCATAATTGGGTTTTCCCAACTCTGTCCTGTCTGATCAAGGGTCAAATGTTTCTTTTGGAATTTTACAAGTCATGGATGAATTAGGCATCTAAGAGAATATACCCTTTGCCTATCGCCTTGAAAGTCCAGGGGCTTTGGAAAGATTTTATCAAACATTGACAATTATGATTTCGGTCATATTGCTTTTACTACCGAAAAAGGTTCTGATGAGAGTGTTCATTTGCTGTTGGTTGCTGTTCAGAAGTCAGTTCAAGAATAATTAAGTTTTAGTCCCTTTGAACTAGTTTTTGAACATGTTATCCACTGAAGTTATTACCGTAACTTCTTTCAGCCGAAGTTTCATAAAGTAATCTTCTCAACTGTGTCTCTGATTTCAGATATAAGTGTCTAAAGCTTGTGAAGTAGCAACGACTAATCTTCACTCTAGTCAGTCAAAAATGAAATTAAGATATGAAATAAATACAAAGGAATGAAGTTTCCAGCTTGGTCTTGTTCTTTTGTCGCAAACTTAATTACCTCTTCAGACTAAGTATTACGGTAGTATATACTTGAAAAGAAAATAAGGGACTTAAATCACACCATTAATGCTCATGAGAGGAGGAGAAGGAAAAGGTCTTTGTCATTTAAATATGTTAAAGTAGTATGTTGATAGGGATTGCCATGTCAATCGTTAGATCAGTTTAGTTGTACCTGTCCCACTCAGTGAGAAATTACACGATGGAATGCAATCCGACTGGAGTGACTTTAGTTTAATAATCTTTGTAATTCATAGATATTGAATAATCTTGACCAGAAACTTTCACATCTACAGCCACACGAAAAGAGTCAACTAAAACAGCTGATATGTGAACAAGAGACCTTGTTTCCATATGTTCTAATACAAACAAATAAAATCTGCCATGACATTGAAACTGTAGATTCCACACCTGTGAAACAGCATTATTACAGGATGAAACCTTTCAGGCAGGAATATAATGTTTGGAAAAGAATCATTATTTGCTGGAGAATGATTTAAAAGAACCAAATAAAAGTATCTGGAGTTCACCTGGTCTTAGGTGTTATGTATATCTGTATTGTGTCTATTATTGTAGATTGTAATGATAATGTGTAAATAACATATTACATAGCTACCTTTCTCCGTGATTGTAGGTTATATTTTAAAACATTGTGGGCATCTGTAATCGCCATGATTATTTGGATTTCAGTTCAGGACATTGATTTTCCCTTGGAAAAGGACTTGGTCTACCTGATGTTTGTCAGGTTGATTCGTTCAAATTTATGTAAATTGACCGAACCTTATTTCTTACCTGTTAGTCTTTAATTGCACTCGATGTCCTTTTGATATTATTCTGCAGTAAGAAAGTGCAACATTTCATAGACTGTTAACAGGCGGTATTAACGATTGTGTCATCCTTGTGGCAACAAGGCTGATTTTGATTATGTTCCAGCACACATACGGCATACAGGAAACTCAAAATTAAGGGATGCGAATTCCAGACTGTTGTGTCAATTAAAAGTCAAAATAAACAATGTCAACTTGTCTCGATTTTTTTTATTTTTTCTGATCTTCCTTTGAGTTTTCATCCATTTCGTTTTTCAAATTTTCAAGTACACGATTTGGTCACAAAATCATCGACGTCCTTTCTTTCCTAGACAAACGTGCCTTTGACTTTTTGGTTCGAATAAGATGTCCAAAAGTTTAGCACAATCTCAGTCCTCAAGCACTGTTCTTCTACTGGTTAACTTTACTCATGCGATGTTGTTTCATTAAGACCAAGTAATTATTTCTTTTCTTTCAGGAATGCACTATCTTGAATCTGAACACTCATTGTGTCTCTCTCCGCAATGAACGATCTGGTTCTTTTTCGTAAATCCTTGGTCACATTTCTCATAGCAACAATTTTATCATAGAAAGTCTGTGATACTATTAATAGCAACAACATGCTCTTGACACGCAAACATGTATTTTACATCTGGAAATCTGGTCCTCGAAACATGAGAGCTGAACGAACCAGTTGAGGGTATATTTCCAACTTGTAGCCAGGAGTCAAGATGGCTTGAAATTTCTGCATTTCTGCCAAGGTCTCTTTAGGAACGCTTGCTTGCTTCAACATCAGTTCTGCTTCTCTTTCTTGTTGGGATCTGTTCAGTATTTGAATACACGCCGGTGATTTTTTCATTCTACTGTCTTATCGGCATAATTTGATTCTTGAGGGTGGCACGTGCTAACCACATATGGTCTTATGAGTTACTGTGCATGGTCGCTATAGATGGAGAGCTTCAAACAATCGTCTTTAGCTAAACAATGTCGTTTCAATGTTTCTCTCAGGAATACATATACATCTGTAATTGCACCTGCTACTTTCTCTTATGGTGCGTCAGAAATCAACTCGTTACATTCACCATGTACGTGTCAGCAGTGGTTTTAAATGCTCTGGAAGTCCCTGTTGGGGTCTCACGAAAGTGAACATACTCTTCTGGAGCTACCGCACGACCTTCTTTCCTGGTGGATCTTGACTCTCTCAGTCTTGTGGATGAGGCTGAGGGTGTTAGGTCAGTTTCACGTATATCAACTTTGAAATCACTGGCATGCGCTTGTACTAACTCTTCAGTTGGCGAATGAGGTGATACCGAAAGTCGTTTTCGTCGTCTCTTGGCTTCCTTTGATTTCTCGCTGAAGTATTATGATCGTTTGCTTCCTATATATAAATAAAGAGAAAACTTTCCACCGTAATAATATATATTTATTGAGCATTCAGTCTGAACAGGAGAAGATGGAAAAGTCAGAATAGATTAACCGTTCTCGTAAGAAACACCAACTCTTAGAAAGTACACCACTTCCAATAACATTATGGATTTACTCCACTCAAGATAAAATTCTATATGCTTGATATGTCTGCCATAAAAAGAACGTTTTGCATCAAAAATGCACACAACGCAATATAAAAGGAAAAGAGAATAGAAGACAAAAATAAAGATGCATGCTATCATTGTTCTGGAACGAGGAGGATGAGAAGCATGAGGAGGAACGTTCTCAGTGCCAAAATAACCAGTATGTGACAGTTCTGAGACTCATTGTGTATGGATTAAGCGAAAGCACCGAATACAATGTATGCGAATGAAATGCTTATGATAATCAAATATGAGTCTCTACAAATTGTTACTATAAATATTAATGTAGCATTGAAAAGAAAAACTTACATCAATATAATAATAAAAAAACAACAAACACGAGTACTCTGATAAGACTTAAAACTAGAACACTATATGCATTCCCTTACACAATATGACATTAAAACAAAAGCTGAAACATTCTATGTATGTCTTCAGCAATTCACCAAATGATATAATACTGATGTTGTCATCTACAACTATTGAGCTTTTGTATTCACCATACTGTGAATTTTTTTTTATGTTAAATAAAAATGGGTGTAGTTGAAAATTCTCATCCTTTCCTTTGAAGAAACTATATTTTGGCTCTTCGCTTCTCTTTCCAGTCACCGCTATATTGCGAGGAATATTGATCTTTTGCTAAATATGTTGCTTTGCTGCTGAATATGTTGCTCTGTTGCCATGGTGCCCTATTGCAAACTATGTTGTTTTTTTTCCAACAATGCTGCCCTACTGCCAACTTAATTTCGGGTCTAGGTAATGCTTTATATATAAATCTCGGGGTTGTATTGTTGTATATGTCTTTGTCTCTGTTGTTTTGGACTTTTTCTTCCATGTCCCTAGACAGGCCCTATAATTTTTTCCCATTTTCCCTAGACAGTTCCACGCATGTTAAATTTAAGATTTTTCCTAGGGTAGAAACACCCATAGACAGTCCCAATACATTTTCGCTATACATTCCTTATCTTAAATTCCCACTGACCCTAAAGTATCCCACCCATGTTAAATTCCCATAAAATCTATAGTGAAAACACTCATTTTTAGCATGAAAGTCCCAGAGACCCTAAAGTATTCACTTTCACTACTTGTATACATCACACGAATTTTCACATATAATGTAGATTATTTAGACAATCTTATACTTCTAGTTGGGACTAAGGCATTTTCTCAGATTTCAGTTTTCATGCCAAATAACGAACTTAAACGTTTGCAGAAATATATTCTATCTTATATATTAAAACTGATTACAGTGCAATTATGTGATTGAGTGACTTCTCAACATGCTTTGGGAAATGTGAGAGAGTCTCAGACGAGGTAAAATCGCCATTATGGTAATTGTTACTTACTAATGACATAGGTTTCGCCCCCTAGATTAGCGACATTCATTTCCGTTCTAATTTGGTCGCACAACATTTAAAAATTGGCCGTAGACGCCATAAATAAAGTGTGTTACTTTACAGAATCTGTCCGATTACGAATAAAAGTTACCCAAATGCATGCGAAAACGTATTTTGATAGTTGAAATCTTGCATAATGTTTTGGGCAAGAAAAATCACTGAAAATATGACTATATTTTGAATTTTTAAAAAATAAAACTAAGTATAAAATGTGGTAAGTTGATAACGTAATTTGAACCACTGCTAGAATAAGCACTTAAAATAGGTCAGTTGATAACGTAATTTGAACCACTGCTAGAATAAGCACTTAAAATAGGTCAGTTGATAACGTAATTTGAACCACTGCTAGAATAAGCACTTAAAATAGGTCAGTTGATAACGTAATTTGAACCACTGCTAGAATAAGCACTTAAAATAGGTCAGTTGATAACGTAATTTGAACCACTCTAGGAATATACACTTTTATTACTTTTGTGTTGTTATTATTGTGACACATTCTCAACGTTAAACGAAATCAGAGGGTAGCACTTTTTAAAGTCTCTTGATCCCAATTTCAATTATGAAAATACAAATATGTAAAGTTAATTGGTTTCACAGAATATCAACTTCAGCTAACACCTAAATAATCATGCATTATTCCACAACACAGAGATAAGACTAATGTTATCTTTACGGAAATAACCTGACAAATCATTATCGCCCGATTCTTTAAGCCACGTGATCAGAAATAATAATTATTGTAATAGCCAGTTTTGTGCTGATGTGTTGCAAAGCGTTAATACATATACAAAAATATCAAATCACACAGCATTTAAGATAGTTCGTCATCAATTAAGAACCATCTGATTAAAATCGAAATCTCGGACATCAGATATCTGGGAGACATCGATATGAACTCATGTTCTGTTGACCTTTTGGTTCACCAGCCAAATTACAGCTTTCACACGTTTGAAAGTGACAAACTTCAGTCGCAAAATATCGTTTACAAAGATAAATCTTCCCAACAGGAAATGCTAAGCTTATTATGATAGGTCATTCAGCGGGCCGGAAATTTCAAAGGGCGGCGGGACATGAATCTGGATCAGTCCACGCCAACTTATTACAGGTAGAACTGAATTTTACTCAAAATATATTTATGTACTTTGAAGTATATTGACAGCAGCGGTAATAATCCCCTGTGATGTTGAAATGTACTGACAGCAAGAGTAACAACCTGTTGTGACTTTGAATTATTGTAATGTTAAAATATTTTTTGTATCTCCAAGCAGGAAGTTTTCAAACATTTTTATGTTGGTTAAAACGGAATCTCATGATTGCTCTTAAATTCTAAGAGCTTTATAAATGTCATAATAATTGACACAAGGCTGATGGAAGGCGTGCGGCGGATGTCATTAGAGGTCAATCAGTCTGGCGGGCTGTCAATTGATCTTTTTAAAAGCTGTGCGAGACATAGGTAACAAGTCTTTCCAGAATTAGTGTAATCAGAATATAAATTTCAAGTTACTTTCAAACACGAAAACTGTTGTTTGAATTGTATGGACATTCATATGGTGAACAAACCTTTAAAAGAAACAAGAGTAGAGTAGCTCTGAAACAATTAACATAGTTGCGAAAATTGTACCATTCCTTGGCATCAAGATGGGAATTTCAACAACCTCCCCTTCCCCCACCCTCAAATAAAACCCCGACAACAAAAATAGAAAATGATAAAGAAAAAAAAAATGAAAAAAAATAAAAAAAATAAATTACCCCGAAGCACCATAATCAAACACAAACAAGGACAGGACTAACTTTATTCCATTAAGGATATAATTTGTTGCTGATAAAGAAAACTAAACCATACTAAAGAGACAGAGTGAAATTACTTAAGAATTTGATGGGTTTTTTTAATAGGTCGAATGATTTTTACAAGATGGTGTTTCCTCCTCATGAGGAAAAAGAAGGCTGAGCAGCTGACTAAGAGGTGAAGGGATAACAATAATAAATTAGAGTATGAAGTTTCACGCGAGCTGTATTTTTGCTGGTCAAGTTCTAATCAGACCAGAATATCTTTTCCACAGTCTGAATCAGTGGTTCAGGATAATTAAAAAGATTGTTAAGAAATTTATTTTACATGATTTTTAGAACCAAAAGTTAGACGTGTCTATACTGGTTTTGGTGCACTGTTTCATTGCTTAGTGGCATTTCTACTTCTAGTTTTCAAGAAAGCTAACATATGAACAAGGTATCACATGATTCAAATGAAGGTCATTATCATCGACACCTTTAGGTATCATGAAGTAATGCCATGTACAGTAGAAATCAAATGGCCAAACCAACAAGCATTCGTTAAAGTTCTAGTTTGATCACCTTTCAAAGCTGAAAAAGTATATTTCATATTTTTTAATACATCTTGAGATTTCTGTCATCATGGTAATTGTTTCTTATTGGTTATGTTGTTCCTTGTTTTCTTCTTTCGGTTTCTTGAGGTACTCTTTATTACGTTCTTTACACTATCTGAACCATTGTCTGCACTGTTTTGTGATGAATTTCCTTTCATAAATTTCAAGTAATTTGTATCTTTATGAACCTCAGCTGTGTACTTTTTGTGCCTCTAAAACACGTTTTGGTGTTAAGCAAGTATATTTTAGTTTAATACTTGGACAAAAAGGATTACGTATACTACTAAAACTATGGTTGATTTAATCTTTGTAATTAGCTCTATGACACACTGCCATTTTAATTGATAATGAATTGTACTAGTTTGCGCCTAACATAATGTTAACGTGAGCCTCCAAGCGGCCTATCAGTGCCTTGTTTTTTCCGGTTATATTCCGATGGAGGAGTATACTATTATATAATAAATCTAATAATATTACTACTTTCATTTCATAGAATTCAACATAGAGATTCTTGATGCTCATGTCGATTTTCTTTTCTTTAATTGTTTATTTGCGTGTAGGATGATTTCATCTGACATTGTATAATGTTCATATCAAGTACCAATCCAGTGAGGTTACACCTCTTCACCGTCGGCTACATGAGTTGTCTATAACTACCTCACCATTAAATAATTAGCGATGTAGTTGTTCTTTAAACATAATTCTATTTTTTGTTTGTAGTTGATAAACTTATATGAAAGCTGGTAGTATACGATCGCAATTAGTGTGTCTATGGGATTTCTATCTTAATATGGGTCTGTGGAGTATTGGGTAAAACGAGAAAATAATATTAGGCAGCCATTTTTATGGGATTCTGGGGACACGTCCTACATGTTCAAACTGAAGACTTTGGCCTGAGTAACATTTGGATTTTCTGTAGTTGGGTGCAATATTTTATATTTACGTTCTTGAAAAACGACAAAACTTATTTAATCCTCTTCTTAGGGAGTAGCACAAAGGCCGCAGAGTTAACCACCGTGGTCAGTCTGATGCACATCTCTCTAGGTGTCCCCAGGTCCACTTTTGTTCTTTCAGCTCCTTCTCCACTGTCCACATCCAGGTCTGCTTCTCCTTCATGAGTCGTCTGAGGTTCATCTGTGTGTGTGTGATGTTGGTAGCATTCGGAGCACATATCTGATCAACCTTCATCTGCACATCTGGACTTTGTGTGTGGTGGGTTTGGTTGTTGTTGTTGTTATACGGTTTAACGCCATTCTTCAGCACAAGGTAGGCTATACATGGCGGCCAGGATAAATGGTGGAGGAGGAACCAGGGAAAACTCCTGGAATGAACCACCGACCCAAGAGAAGTTTCTGGCAAGCTGTTTCACGTACCCACATTGGCTGATCCTGAGATTTGAACCTACGCAGACATAGGTGAGATGGCAGTGATCCGTAACGGTGAGCGCTTTAGACCACTCGGTCGCTCGGGTTGGTCTCAGTCCTTCTATGCAATTTGGTGTTTGGAATGGTGTAGGGCAAAAGATGTTGAGAATTCTGCGCAGGAAAATGTTCTGGAAAACTTCAAATTTATGGCTTATGATTTTAGTCATTTTCTAAGATTTCGCTCTGTATATTAGAGCACTCAGGACAATATTCTTGAAAAGCCTGATCTTAGTTTTCACTCTGATGCTCATGTCCCTCCATGTACACCTGAGTACTGATAATGCTTAGCTAGTCTAGACACTTTTCATTCGTATTTCTTCTTTTGAATCTCCTTTGGTTGTCATTTTGAACCCAGGTAGGTGAAAGTTTCTAATTCGTCAACGCTCTTTCTATTCAGCCTGAGGTTATTCATCATCATGTACTTGGTTTTCCTGGTGCTGATACGATGTCCAGTTTAGCTTACTATCTTTGCCAAGTCAGCCGTCTTGGTTTACACGTCCAAGTGTTTATGGGAGAGCAGCACAATATCATGAGCAAAGTCCAGATATTCCAGGAGGCTGGTTAGGGTCCAGCGAATCCCTCGGCTCTCCAAACTGACCATAACCATCATCATCTAGTTAATGCCATGTTTGAACAAAAGAGGAGGAATATACGTGTTTGCTTTTACTCCAGTTCCCACCTCAAAGGCCTGTATCAGTTTATCATTGCAGAGTACATATGACGAGAACTATGTTTGCAATTTTCAGGGGATCTCAGCAATGTCTCAGTATTTTCCACAAGAATTCTCGATGTATGATTTTTAAAGCCTTTTCCAAGTCAAAACAGATGGCATATGAAGGTGCATTCCAATAGTGGAATTGTTCCAAGATCTGTCAGTACAAATAAGTTGTCTGAATATGAATGTCCAGGTCAAAAGCCAGCATATTCTTGCCGGATGCACTTGTCCAATGCACCTGCCGTTCTCCTGTGGATGATCCTGCGCTTCTATACATCATTTTGAGTAGAATTTACTTGTCAAAAATATCTAGAATTGTTGGGAGATAACGATCTTTGTTATATAATCACTATGCTTAGGGTGGGAAACTTGCCCATCAGAGGTAATACCGGAAGATATGAATATATCTGCTATGAGGAAAGACTGTGTCAAATTTGTAACGTTAACAACTTTATTACTCCTTGTCCGCTATATGGCGTAACACCTTTTTATATCAAAATCAAACTTAAGAAAAACAATTCCTTTATAAACAATGATTCTAGTAAAATTCTGATGACAAATTTAGCAATGTTTACTATAAAAGCCTTAAAGATTAGAGAAACCGTTTTATCAACGACTCCTGTGACATAAGAGGTTTAATTAATATCACAAATCTTGCTCCACTAAAGTTTTTGGGTTACTCTTAAATCCACTTGTTTGATTACTGTGCAGTATATACTTGTGTAACACCTATATCCGGGAAAAAACAATAATCATTACTTTCATGTATATTACGTCTCACAAATATGATGTTCTTCTGTTACGCACTATAAAATGAATTAATGTTAGAGTACTGTAATTCCACAAAATGATTATATTAAGTAAATGAATCGATCCCACATTAATCCTTGCATTCCATTGACACTTAACGGATGAACGATTCAACGTAACAATCTTTTTCTATAGAAAGTTATCATGCGATAGCAAGAATGGATTACAAGTCTTTTGAATGAATCATGTTATTTCGAAATTCATTCTGTATTGTTGGTGCATCAGTGAAATTGGGTTATTATTCGAAATATCTCTAACATTTATTCGGATTAGTTGGAGTTATTAGAATGGATACAAATTTTAGGAGTTTAGGAATACATTCATTATACCCCAAGCTACTTTTTGTGTTTCTTTCCCTCTCTATTTTCTGGAAAAAAGTAATATTTTCAATTTTTACAGAACGTGTTCGTTTCTCTCTTGTTAAGCAGTTTATTAACAGGCTACATTGATTTTTGCGCGTTAGGTCTGTGACATGGCTAGCTTTGAACGGTTTTGCCACCATCTTTGCATAGCTTTAGCCAGAATTAATTCATAGAGTGTTGACACATGTAAAGATTATAGGGGAAATAGTGAATATATTATCTAAGCTGGTTAAGACCGGTGAATATTGACCATAATAAACTACATTATACTAATGGGATTTAAAAAAATAAAGTATGTAATTATTTTATCTATTGCCTACATGTTACAAGTCTATGCTCCTAAAATATGTAACAGAAAAGAGTGAAAAGCATCAAGCTTTGTCAAATTCAACAAATAATTTATTTCCCTCGAATACAAATTGAAAATTAAAAACAGCTTACGGTATTGCGAATGAAATTCCCCAAAATCGTAGATTTACAGACCCAAGTCCTTATAATATATGTTCTGAACCTATTTACTTCTATTAATAATGATTTTAATAATATAATCATGCACATAGAGAATTCGTTTAGTTATGTATTAGTTGTTTACAGAAAAAAAGTCAGTAATTCAGGTCAAGTAAAATAATCTAATTTTTGGACAAAAATCCAACCAACAGTGTTACATTACAATATCATACAATGAAATACAAAACTTAAAGACAAACTAAATAACAAACAAAACAAATTAAATATTCATAACATACACTATATGATTATAATTCAATAGATGACGCAGTTTCAAGTCAATATCTTTTCAATTTTGTTTGCTGTCAAATATTTTAAACAGTGAAAGTAATTCACGTGACCAAATTGCTCCTCATCAGTAAGGTTCTCTAGGGTACAGTTCACATATCGTACAAAGCGTAGAGTTACATTTATGTCTTTTTTAAATATCAATTGTTGCAACGTTAAAAAACAAATGAATACAAAATTAAATCAATCCATAGCTTCATATTTAGTTTGAAAACTTGGCATGATAACATGGGTCTCAGACAGAATTCGAAACTAATATTTGCACTCCTCTTAAATTTAGGATGACATATATAAATAGGTATCATTTAGAACAAAAATGTAATAGCCAAATATGTCTCACGTCAAATTCTTTTACTGCACAATATAGAACAGTAACTCTGGTCTCATGTGCAATTGAATCAAGCAGGGCATCGAGTACGTTAAAGGTCTCTCAGTGCAACGGTTGGCATATTTGCAAGATTTGTCACCTGAATTGATGAAGGAAAATTGGTCAGGCTTGATACTCTGTATGATTGAAATGCAACTTGCTGCCAGTGACATAGTTATACAAGTTTAATGTAATCTAGCAAGCAGAACAAAACATGTTTATGGTGAAGTTAAGAACAAAAAAATAGACAAAAAAAAAATAAAAAATAAAAAAAAAACAAAAACAAACAGCAATATACAACAAATATTGAACAAACAGCAAAACTGTACAAAATACTTATTATACGTATGGCTGACTGTTGCTGATTATTATCCATGTGGCCCTATGTACTGGTGACAATGGAATCCAGAATGGCTCTATGGCTGCCCTGCATGCCTGTATGGACTTAGAATAGAGATTGGCAGACAAATCGGAAAACGTTCGCAAGAAAAAAAAGCATACAAATCTGAAGATTTACGGAAATAACAAGAACATTTAAAAAGCACAGGATCCATATATCATATTTAATTTTTGAAAAAAGAACGAACAAGGCTGTGTATCATCTGTGAACTACATACGCATTAAGCTTATTAGATTTTGGCACCTTTATTTTGATTTGGACTTTAATGTGGATTTAAACAATCATCGTGTTGTTTATTTATTAGATGTTAACGAAAGAGTTCATCGTAGACGAAGTACTATTTCAGTGTATATATTATCTAAAAGAGAACAACAGTTTGATAATCGGGCTGAAAAACAAAGAACACATACACGGATTTATAATTAAAAAACTGGCAACAGTGTGAAACACTGTTACTTTTGGATACAACAAAATAGCTGAGCTTGTATCAATAGATAAATACAAAATTGATGCTTTAGCACTGATGATTAGAGGAGAATTAGCTAATGCTCAGGCATCTGCAGGAAACAGCCGTTTGTTTAATTGATATCCAGATAGAGCTTAAAAAAGAAAGTATTAAACATGTGAAATGAATAAAAAGATTAAAGAGGAAAGGCTTTGAGTTCATCGAAAACAGAGAAATGACATTTGACTTTATGGACAAACGCCTGGAACAACAAGCTTTGGTGAATCAGTATTGAAATAACGTGGGTGATGTTTTGTCCTTTATGAATCTACTTGTAGTGTTGATGGTAGATATTGTATATTGTCTAAACAATGGTACAAAACACGACAGCCGTGACTGAATGATTTATTTCACCTTTCTGGTAAGTACACACACATTTTCGTTTCTCTGCGTAATAGGTGTTGCCTGTCAGCCGCTTGCCTCCGCGGAAATGTTTGTTGCAGAATATTTATGCATTATATATGAACGCAAATGTACCTGGGTTTCGTCGCCCCATACGGCGTGGCTTGAGACTGGTTTGATTTGAACTATTTACTCCATTTGGTATTGTAGGTATTTTACTTTCAACCTTGTGCCAACTTCGTATGTAGTTCTGATGCCTCTTAGAGTTGTCTTCTAATAAATTTGATCATTACTCTTATTGAGGTTTCACAAAACCAAACTTTTTGAATATTTGAATGAGGCGTTACTTTAAATACGACCCAAAAATACTAAATAACTAGTACAATTAAATTATTCAAATGTCTTAATTACGTCTAGTTTGAAGACTTATAAAAAAACTTGCAATTTTGTGTAATTTTTTATATTGGCATTTTAATCAGGTGATTGTTCTTTTCGATTGATTTAAGGATAAATATTTTAAATATATTGAACTATTTTGAACGTGTGCTAGAAGTCTAAAAAGATATATATCAGCAGTGTTTGCATTTGCTTCTGTTGCAAACTAACAAGATTAAAAAGCATGATTGTCATCTTTGTACTGAGAAAAGTACTAGGTGAATGCATATACATCCTATACTGTTCAGGTCCATAACCTAAGTTAAAACCAGGTATTCAGTCTAAAAATGTTTGTTATGAGCAGGCGTTGCCTAAAAATGTATCTTGCTAGGGTAAATGTCAATTTTTTGCAATTATGAACATGCGCCTGCCGCCGCTACAGGGGTTCTTCTAATACCCCGGATGGGAATTTTCATATTGAATGCAAATCTCGACTATCGAGGACGAAGTCTTAGCTGCAATAGGTTAAAATGATTTAAATTATCATTTCAGTTTTTGGAGCCAATACTAAGCCTATAAGAGCGACAACAAAGGTCCTTTGTAAAAGATCAGTGCCGTTTATTTACAGACCGTGCACATTATCGACGAGATATTATTGCAGCAATATCAATAAGTGAGAAAAGTAGAATTATCAGGCACAAATTATTCATAGAACTCTACGTACAAAATCCGAAAATAAATATGGTTCTATTTTGAATTTTTTTGCGTATTGATAATTATATATTCTTTTAAACAGCTACGTCTTTAGGTGTTCGATGTTATTTTACAATGCCATGTCATTTACTATGGCGGGAAAACTCTATTAGGGGCAGGCTAAAATTTTAAAAACGCTAACACCAGAAATGCCTCAAGATATTTATAGATTGCAATCAATAGCGTCAATTTTCCTAAAATATTTTTTTTCGTAAATTTCTCCTTTTCTTGTTATTTAACGTTAGCGATCCAGACTGATTAACACACACGAACACCCGTTTCGCTTTATAAGAGGTATAACTATGGAAAACAGCATCGCGAACTAGTTCTTAGACCATTCCATTCTTGCTAAATATAATATGAAACCTGCTCTTTGCCGGGTACTTTACTAGAAAAACAATCTTTAACAATCTCTATCGCTAATAATGCAGTCCTAACGTACTCCAGTTTCACATTTGCGAGCAAGAGTTTCAATGAGTGTGCTGGGTCATGCCATATTGTGTTCGTCATTAAAAATCTGTGGTTTCGTCCAATTTGCCGGGTTTTATCCACTTTAAAAACACCAACATATAACGTCACCATCCGATCGGTGAAAACTATGTATGTACAGGTCAAATGAAAATCTCGTGTAACAATAAAATCAAGTTTAGAAACAGTTTAGTTTTTAATATATAAGCGAAGGGAGACAATTATTATAGTCTGGAATGAAAATGCAGAAACGTTTGGTCTATAAATATTTGGAACTTTGAATTTTCTCGTGGAATCTTCAGTTTTAATAAATGCTTCAAATTGCTGAATACCCTATTTGTTTAGGAAAAACAGCTTGGAAATAATTGTTTCTTCAAAATTATTGCTTGTATTCTACTGAATCTACAATCAATATCATATTTTAGCTTTTTTATAATTAAGAGGATTTAATGCAATTGTTAAAGTTTCATCAGATGTGTAAATATATTTAGACTAATTTAATTTATAATAGCGTGTGTTTGTTACAATTCAGTAGAAGTGCATTTAGGAAGTAAACATCTCTGATTCTTTGTTATTCAAAGGGTCATTTGTTTCACTTCATCTGAAATTGTTGACAATTTACAATCTCGCTAATTGCGTATTTGAAAACTCTGGCACGCGTATAATTAGCAATTTTATTCTATCAAAATGTCAAATCTGGCTATAATTGTCGTGTAATAATTCATGCTAATTTGTGTGCTATATATGGTCGTTAACGGATTACTCGTAAAATGATGTATTTAACTGTGGGCATTTTCTTTCTTAAATAACTAAACTTCATAGAACCAATCACCCCCTTCGGCCTTCCTATTGTAGAATAGGTCCGATGCGCCTGACTTGGTATCTCACAAGCAGTAGCTTTCCAACATATCATTCTACTGCAATAGTGAATTGTGAATGGCTAAAATCGCGTCAGAACTACATTTTTTAGACGGCACGCTGGACACGGATATAAAAATTTAACTCCTTTCATCTATTCACTGCTTCCTGTAGTCAGTCTTAAACTGCGTTGGAACATAAGTATTTCTATATGGTGTAAATGAGAAGTATTTATAGCATGTACACCATATCTTTGATGTACAACTTGTTGCATAAAGTTTCCATTAAAAGGAAACGTGTCAAACTTCCTTTCTATTCAATAAAATATTTATACAATTCATTGTATATCACAGATACAGCACACATGACATACATATATTCTATATTTATACGACAGTAGTCATTTCTAGTGCACAGGACCCAACAAGGGATCGCGTGTGTCAAGAACTGAATAAAAAACATGTACAAAAATCTGACAGCGAACAATGTGAAACTAGTTTTAAACTTCTCTCTTTACTATAGACTGCAAGTTGTCTTTGTCTAAGGCACGTACAGAACAGAGACACACAAGCAAAATATTAAACACTTAGGAACGTTCGGAATCTACACAACCTGAAATGATTGTATGTCTAATGGAAGTGCTGCTGGGTAATTTCAGATGCCAAACGTGATGGAGTTGAACTTCAATTCAGCGTCAATGATTAATGTACAACCTGTTTGTGAGCATTAGCACTCGAACCCATGTGGACAGAAGGGAAACGGGAATGATCTATAACGATGAGCGCCTTTGACCACCACCGTTTGTCCCGCAGACTTATAGGATAAGCCATATACCACTTTGATAATGATATTTAAAAACATTAGCCTTATATCTTTTCACTTTGGAATTGAAAAATACATTTACTGCCTTCATTCGCTTACACCCAGGTAACGTTTGTCCATTAACACTGCACACTGTCTGATCTTCTTCAAGATTTGAATGTCAACTCAGATAATATATGTACTTCGGTCGTTGGCCTTGACCTTAGAGGTTGATTTGACTTCGGGTGCATTAGCTTACTGACTGTTAATGCTTCAAACAGTTTTCTACTATTCATAATTGAAAAGGACATATCAAAGGTCTAATCACTTAAGATAATTAGTGTTATTGAACATAAAAAGGTCACCACATCGTGTAGGATGGCAAGAGTGGGGTATTTGTCACTACACACGTTGTGTTGCTGGTATAGTTTAGAGCGTTTGATAACATTTGACTGGTCACTACAGGCGTCTTGTGGTGGCACAATGTGCAGTGAGGCATAGTATTTGACTGGGTGCTGGCCGCTAAATACGTAATGTTGGACAGATTGTGTACCATTTCAGGTCATCCACCTCTAACCACGTAACAATGCATACAATGTGCTCCGATTCTAAACAGACACGCGGCATAATGTTAAATTACCATTTGATCCCAAGCTGACTCTTATTATGGAAGTCAACAAATTCAAACAATATGAGAATGTTGCGCCATTAGCGGTCAACAACTTCTAAAAGTGAATTAAGGTAGCTTCAGTGTCAAATTCCGGTTTGGGTCTTGATAGTCCCACAATGTTAGCGTAATGTTTATTCCCGTTTATGTTTCGTGTGCCCCTCATTACTACTGACATATCATGATGAGGGTATAGTCCACCTCACTCTGAATAGAACCAGCCATCTGGGCGCATGTTGTTCTCGAATTTTTCCGGATGCTCCAGCACTGTGTAAGTTGTTTCAGAAAAAGGATATTGATTACATAAGCAAATTGTAGGAGAAAGTTCTGGTAAAGTCTTGAAACGTGTAGTCGTTGTGATCAAACGATATTCGATAATAACGGATTATTTTTTTCCCTCTCCCAAACTCAGCCATTGAGATTTTGTTATTTCAGACGATGTCTTGGATTTATTGATGACATTTGGAATGAATTAAACCTAGCAAATGTTAAAATCTGAACTCAAGCTTTTAGTCTGGAAGCTGTATTGAAAAATGGACAAAACAAAAACGTTTTTGAGACATGGTATAGTTTTAATAAAAAGATGCTGGTTAGAAATAATTAAGTGGTCTAAGAAAGGTCTACGGAACAACTTATATAGCTAGTGAAAAATGTTAGTTTATTTTAAACACATATTCACCGATGAAATCCTTGTTCAGTTGAATGAAATCCACCGTTTTGCACCTAATCACTATTGTTTCTTATAATTTATGGTGGCTGTTTTGGTGGTTAGAAGCATGGTTGGGGTGGGCGGAGGGAAGATCTGTTTATTTGAATGTAGATTTGCGAGGACGAAATTCGGGTTGAAGATTCTAAAAGTTTAAGATTTGAATACATCGCTGAAGATGTTAACATGCTGAATTATTCAAAAGAAAGTGACACCAACCCTCTTGTTGAAACTCAAAGTCGCAGTACTTTTATAGCCTGTAATTTTAATTACAACAAACGTATCACAGAACGTTCTGAATGTCTTCAACATATGTTCATTACTTATATTGTTTAATTTTCACTGGCTTAGATTTATTAAAAGTATAATATTATATTTTTGATTTCTGAACTTAAGTTTTAAGCTTGTGCTCAAATCGTATCCAGATAATAGCCAAAGTGCAGTTTAAACTGATGTAATCTCTATTTAATACTGACAGAGAGGATACCTACCTAAGATCCGGTGCATTTCACAGATAGCATATACGTAAACTGAGAAAAATCACTTGTGCAAGGAGTGTTCGTAGTCATAGGAGAGACAAATTATCGAAGAAATATTATTCCCAGCAGGAAAATTGTTAAGAGTAAGACAAGCAATTCATCACGTACAATTTGTGTCATTTAATGACATGTTAAAATTTACTTCACAGGAAGCTATCTAATTTATTTCCTAATAGTAGCACTATTTTGATGATCGATTATATCAGAGCTTAGAAAAAAAAGTTTTGAAAAGTATTGGTCCTGAAAGCTTTCTTGACACGAACATAACATTGTAATATCTGGCTTAAAAAGTAGATCATTATTTCCATTATAAACAATCTCTAATTTACGATCTCTCTCTCTAATTCTAAAGCACGAGATAGAGAAACAGAATATCACGCCATACACGGAAATAATCGTTAATGTATTAAGTTTTTCTGTTAAGAACTTGACCTTCTTCATACTGTCATTGATACTAGCTTTAGCGTGCCAGTATGTTTTTCGAGTTTCATATTATGATTTATCTTTCTTGTCATGTTCTGTTCTACATATTATAAACCCATTCTTGTCTTTACTTCGGTTTTATAATATTTGTTTTTAAAGAAAACTGTCAAATATTAAATGATTTTAGTATCCCCTGATACTACCAGCGCATACATGGTTGTTGTAATGGCCGTTTTCTGCATTATTAATGGCGTCTACACCAACCGATGATAGGATCTATTATCCTGTAGCGTGTTTTTAACTAATATTTTTAAGGCTCTTTCTGTTTCCGTTAAGTTTATCCACCTGAAAATTATTTTATCGGAAATAATTATCTTTTTTCAATAGGGAACTAATTTTTGAATCATATAAACAAATTGATGCATTAGTAATTTTTTTTGCCCAAAGAGTTTCTAGAAGCATCAACACGCTGAAATTTGTGGGCGTAAACGGAAAATAGATATGTCATTAGAAGTTGAGAAATAAATGTGAAAATCAAGGAATTTAGTCGTTTAATGTTACGCAGAATTCATGAATCGTGTCCAAGGAACTGTCCTTGAGAGTGATTTAAATCCATCCATTTGTCCATCTTTTTACCGGTCTATCTATCTTGACATACAATGCGAATTTAGCTGAGGCCTTATTTATTATTTAGTCTGTCAGAATTAATTAAGATTGATTAATTACTTATTGGTTATACATCTCTCATTTTCTGTGATCCTTGCATTTATGTGTTTATTCTGTTCATGGGTCAATTCTAAAAACATAAATAAATGTTCATACAACAACTAAGTTAACACTCCGAAAATCCTGAACACTTATTTGCTAAGCATTTCTTTAAAGAAACTTTATGTTTCCGTCATCTCTCTCTCTCATTTTCTCTCACTTGAATAGATCCTGCTCATTGAAACCCTTATAGTCCCTAATTTTACTCATCCCGTTCCGCTACCGACGTTGACTTGGGCCTTGCAAGAGAATTGTCTATATCTTCCCCTGTTTGAATCTCGCAAACAAAAGCTACGAAGGGCAAAACTTTATGCAAACTGTCATAAGGTAATTTTCCTTTTTCTGCGTATGATGATCTTTGACCTGCATTATTAGCCGATTACCCACATCTAGTATTTGTTTGTGCTTCTCTTTCACTTCATTCATAACAATATTGCTGGGGTTCCGAGTGGCCGAGTGGTATAAAGAGCTCTTCGTTACGGATCACTACCATCTCACCTCTGTCTTCGTGGGTTCTAGTCTAGGATTCGGCCAATGTGGGTATGTGAGAAAGCTTGCCAGTAGCTTCTCGTGGATCGGTGGTTCTTCCTGGGGTTTTCCGGGTTTTTCCTCCACCAATAATACTAGCCGTCATGCATAGCCTGTCATGTGCTGACAAATGGCGTTAAACCCCTCAACAACAAGAACCAATATTGCTTGGTATGATTTGCTATACGCACAAGTTTAAGCATAAGTTCAAAAAGGGTAATGAACGAAGTATATAATGGAGAACAAGACAGATATAAAGAATATGTAATAATAATAATAATAATAATAATAATAATGATAATAATAATAATAACACTTCTACTACTACTACTACTACTACTACTACTACTAGCACATCTCGCATTTTAAACGCTTCATGATGTATGAGTCATGAGACATCCTTGAATGATTGAAAATGACGATCAATTAGACTTCAAATAACAAAGTACCAGAATATCACAAAAACTATTCTATTTTATTTTTCAACCCAAGATGTGCCAGCGATAACCTTTTAACGAAAACAATAATGGATTATTGTCAGTTCTCAGCATGACCTGTATCGATGCCAATAATAGGGAACGGAACGGAGTCACGCCGGCACTCATTATCTTTCTTGGTTTTCTGTTAATCATAAAATGAGACGTGTTGTTTCCTATTCCAGTCCCCGCAGTAAACGGATAGACTTACCGCAGCTTGATATGCAACGGTTTGCACTGGATAATAGACATCGATATTACAATTAACATAGAGGGATTTCCAAAACAACTGAATATAAACGTATAGGTCAAAACAGGGAGACTCCACTTACAACTGAATATATATGTGTATGGTTAAAGATAGAGACTAAACGTACAAAGGAATATACGTTCCAAAAATAACAGGTCCATATAGATGCTCGCTTAACACCGCCAATGTCTCGGGTTGAATATACGATATGTCCTCATTTGCAGGCATTTTGTTTTCGTCCCTTTGTAGTTGGTGAAGTTGTTTCAGTACTTCTGTTTTCTTAACTATGATGACCCTGTGATACCACATTCAGAGTCATCTCATGCAAGTAGACATTTTGACCCCACATTCATTGGCAACTAATGCAGTAGTATGTATGTATGTATGTATGTATGTATGTATGTATGTATGTATGTAGCCAGCCAAGACACCTCTTGAGGCTGGGGAAGTAAAGGATCCAATTCGCAAACCGAATTAAACATTGAAACACGGTCACGTGCCTCTACCAAGAGATGCCCCCGACGTGCCAATGTCATCTGACTTTCAAGTCATTGGACCGGCCCTACACGTTTACAACTTAATGTTGAGGGTCTCACAGCAACTAAACGAACCATCATCAGTACTATAGCCAACCGTCATAATGTTGAAAAAATATGTCTGCAAGAGACTCACGCAGCACACTAGTTTGCTGGACAATACATCATTAGAGGCTTTGTCCTCATTTCAACAACGCCAGACTCCAAATTTGTCCGTACAACGTATCCATGCTGTGACATTACTAATGCCTCTCTTGTTTCCGCCATCAGATTCTGCGATATTGTCCAGGTTGGAGGGTACAAGATTGCTAATGTCTATAAACCGCCCAGTGACCATTGGGACACAAATATGCTTCTAACTCCCGAATGCCCACTAGTAAGAGTGGGCAATGAACAATTACCTCTTTCTCAAGCAGACTCAAAACAATGTGGTACCTTCCTTTCCACAAAAGGACTACTCACCTGACATCTGTTGGGTCATCTACATTGGTGACCATTCTTAGCCACTAAGCCAGAGCCGACCAATACATTTTCCCTATTTTACTTACCTGCAGATTATAAAAAATTCTTAACAGCGGCGCTGATACTTCCCGAAAGCAGATATTACGAAGTACAGTGAAATATTGGAGAATAGTATTGTCACTATACCATCTCACATCATACTAATCAAGGAATATTGATACCGCTTCAAACAGCTATATTCAAGGCAACCACTAAGTCTGTCCATGGCGGCCGTCGTCCAGTTTATACACCCTATTTGGATGAAGATTGTCAGGCTTTTTTCAAGGAGTATGAATTATTTGCAGACCCAGACACTGCCAGACGCACTACAGGATCACTAACCATCACGCGCTCCAGAAATGCTGAAGCTTGATTCGCGCATTGTCACCACGCAGCAACTGTTAGTTCAAATACACCCTGTTGTCAAACCAAACGTTGCTGCTAGGTATTTAATACAAGTGACAAAAGCACCCCTGGAGAAACAGAACCGACGGTAAAGAGCTGTGTATATCCGGCAGCTGAAGTCCAAAAGGATAAATATTGGTCTGTGCTGATTGTGTGGGAAGTCGTCTAGAACAGTTTGGTTTACCGACTGAAGATGGTCACCGATGAAGTTGACTCATCTTGGTGTGACTCTGGACAGATGACATACAGTCTACAACCACCTGAATAAAACTGCAGAAAAACTTAGCACTCGAAACAACCTACTCTGCAAACTGGCTGGCTCAACCTGGAGCGCTAGTGCTCAGACACTCAAGAATCAACACTGGCCCTCTGTTATTCAACAGCTGAGTATTGCGCTCCTGTCTGGGCTCCATCATTCCACACCAAGATAATTTATGACCAGTTCAACACAACAATGCGCAAAATCTCTGAAACAATACGTCCTACTCATTTACCATGATTCATGGCTGCCGGTACTCAGTAACATTCCTCCTCCACATCTACGTCGTCAGGAAACTTCCACTGTACAAGGACATCACTTCACATCCAGCAATCCGCTTGACTAATAGACACCCAGCCTGGTTGGGTTCGTTACCGGAGGATATGATAGATATTTCGGCATGGAATGTCGAGTGGTCTTCAACAGATGTTATAAACCATTCCCTCATAGCTGAGCTATCTGTCCTACTAGCTTCAACCTTCCACATCATCTTTCGCTCTTTCAGCTCATCATACAAAAGTATCATTGGTAGTCGCTCGTCTGACATTATGGTAACATGGCCTGTTCCAGCTGTGATTTCATCATCCAACATAGGGTGCTTGAAACGCCAACCGGTGTGAATACCTCAGTGTCTGGGACCTTGCAATGCCGCCATGTTATCTGCATCAATTTCCTCAGGCAGCCTTTCTCTACGCAGTCCTGTTTCATGTGCAAGTCAACACATTGATTACGTTCAACCTGATTTCCCCCAAAAATGTATATTCAGTTTCTGGCTCGAGGCAGGACGATTCAAGGATATTCTTGATAAGTTAATATTGTGTAGCTTAGGCTCTGAAATACCGAATGAGATAATGTACTTGTTTGGAACCACCACCATTGAACAATAAATAATCCATATTTACTTGCCTTGATCCATCATCATTAACAATATAGGATTTATATTCTCTTGCCAGAACCATCATTAGAAAACAATATATAGTTTTTATTTAGACAGTTATGTAGATGACCTGTCGCTAGATCATGTTATCCAAGGTCTATGCGACATCCTTTTTTTGTGACTACCCGAGTGACTATGTCACCTTGAGCATGACAAAATCAAACCTGTAACTAATGAATAAACAAACAGACCTATCAGTATATCAGATGCTACAGACCGAGTACACACAACATTTGTGGATACATATTATGATTTGGATATAGGGGCACGGAAAACTCGTCAATCTGAACCAGATTTACAAATTCACTGCAAAGGAATTCAGGTAATATTCTCGCTATCATTCTTTCGGTACTGTATACATTACCCTCGGAACCAATCATTTGGTTGACAGTTCTCTGGAGATTCTGTTTATGTAAACAACAATTAAACCAATTCATACTTTTTATTAGGCAATAAACAAAGTATAGTATCGGCGACACTTTGACATGGTTTTGGAGCTTGCCTACCCAAGTTAAATCTGCGAAGATAAAAGGTATAAACTCTCCTTGTACATCATAATCAGACTTATTTATCTATTGGACGAACTTTCGCGCAAATGAAGTATGTGTTCATGAAACTAAACTGAGAACGAAACACAATTATATTGATTTTGTACTAGAGGCATATTTCGATCTAGACTCCAGTTAGCTACATGTAATGGATTTCATTTTAAATACACACCCTTCGTGTAACAGAGGTTTGAATTGTATTTGTATATTTTGTTTAATTAAATGTTATTGCACATATAAAAAATATAGTCATAATACGCAGCAACTTTGTTGAATATTTTAATCAAAATAAACTCTCTTCTCTCTGTGCCGGACAATACAATATGAGCAGAAAATTCTCCGCTTAATTTTTTTCCGAAACAATTATTCATTATAAAACAGATAAGATAATTAATCAAACCACTTTCCCTACTTTTTCCTTTTACATATTGACGTTTGATCCTCACCAAGTTCAACCTTACTAAGACCAGTTTTCAGTACGACCAAGTCTTGCACACTATGTTATTTTCTGTTTAGGCCAGGAAATAAAACAGTCTGTTTAAGGTGTTAATATTTAGTCACAAGGAATCAGAAAATACACAGACCATTTCTAATTATAACACTTCGTTATTGTGTGATGGACACGCGACCAGTCTTAGTTTATTCTCCTAATGTTCGACCCCTGGGTTACATTTGTTCATTAGTGTCATTTCTCGCAAGTCAAGAGATTCCATCCTTCGAGCGTTGCTCTAATTGATCATCAACCAGATCTTGATAAAACAAATTTCGCACCCAAAGCTCTCATCGAAATAAATAACACTGCGATTTTGTTTTCAGATTTCGTCATCGTTAATATCGTTATATGAACCCTGATAATGCCATGTTAGCATCATAAAACTCACCCAATTCACCAAATATCCACGTAAAGGACACATTAATTATATTTTAGGTACGATGTAATTATTCTGGGTCCATCGTTTGATCTTACAAATATTTTCCCTTTAATTCTCGGAGTTGCAATTATATTACTTGATTAGACGGTACTCTCATTTTTCATTGTAACTTTGCTTAAGGAGCAATTTGTGATCATGGTGAGTACAGTTTGCTGTTTATAGCAGACAAGCTTTGCGTAATTTAAATGATAGTACATTACATCTGATTAATTACAAAGTTTTGAAGAATGTTTCCTTTTTGTAAAAAAAAATGATGAATTAATCTTGACATTTGCAAGTGGTTCAAAACTGAAGACACAAAAGGGATATTTTCATTTTAATTGGAAAACTAAGTGATTTGTCTGCATTTTAGATTTCACTCACGCATGCCAAAAAGATCCCACTTACGGCTTAACATCTAATAACTACAGTTAAAGATCCACATCCAAGACAAAAATAAAGACTGGAATGTGAGATCAAGCATTGTAGAAAAAGGTCAACAAAAGAATTCATTTTGAAAATACAGAACACAGTACAGTTTCCTGTGTCTTGCGTATCTCCATGTTGAAGTCGGATCAAGATTTTAATCACACTAGGTGTCCAAATGGCGTCAATTTAAACACAGTTTGTGATCATATATATATCGACTTTGCAATATTTCTTTCACAGGCTTTGAGCAAGATATGCATATATCAGGCCTGCAAGGCGTTAATTGAATACTAGAATCCTGTACACACACACACACACACACACACACACACTACGTAGGCCGTCTCATGATTGGTGCTTGTTTATGAAATTAATTTATATCATTTATAACATATTTAAAGCTGGCCCTAGGCTTGTGTAAATGGTACTTGAAACCCTGCGCCAGCACATTATTTCATCTGCTATCTTGAAAAGCGACAAAAATTAAAACTTGTACGTTTCAAGAAATGCCATGATCCATTTAACAAAGGTATGACGATTTCAAAAGACCAATTCCTATAAAAGGATGCAGAGTTATATTCCTATAGAACTTGACAGTGAAGTCAGCCGAAACAGGACTACAATTTATAACAATTCTGGTGCCGATAATCCTAAGAAAGAGGTGATTAGCTTAACATCTGAATGTTGTTTGGATGCTAGTATCAGAACGCAATGTTTAAAACTGGTATTAAATATCTTATTTTCAAAAGGAACACGACTATGGAACAACACTATAGTTGTGGCAAATGCCAAACTGATGACACAACTATACCACGAGGCCAATACAGGTTGTCACTAATGGAACCATGCATTAAACAAGATAAGTGGGACTTTGGATAAAAGCTAATTTTAAAATGTCTTAATTGTAACGTCGTCACCTACCAGTGTTGCATTTGATGCACGCTATAAAAGTCTGTTTGTATTGTTAGTACAGATAAGCCAGGGCAATCGTCTTCGGGAATGGCCTGCTAAACAACGATTTTCAGATGTACATTATTGATGTGAAAACAAATTGTGTTGGACTGGAACATAGCTTGTAGGATTAAGATATAATATATTGCCAATCTTCCAAATGTAATACAAGGGCGTTTAAAATGATTTCTGATGTGCGATTTAAGAAGTTCTTTTTAAGTTTGTCACTTAAGACTATTTTCAAAACAGCCCTTTTAAATGCAAGAATTATACAAACATTGTATCCCCATGTGTTAAGTGGAATATTGGGCCGATTCAACGCAGGTGTAAAAGTCTGAATTTGATTAAATGTTATATTAGTGAAGCGATGTTTCTAGGAGCATTAACAAGACAAATTAGGAAGCAGACCAAACGTCCTCGTCGAAATATAAAGACTCATTGCAACCTCTTATTAAAAACAATGGAGGAAGATGGAGGCAAGTTACAGAAAATCAAAAGGTGTTACCCAAAGTTCTAGATGCAACGTTGCGCTTCTAAAACAGCTACTTTTGAGGATGCTTTGTGGTCTACGATGGCGGTCACATAAATATTCAATTCTAAATGTCTAGGTTCAAGCGAAACAACTAGTCTTCAAAAGGATGAAAATTACAACCAAATCCTGCAATAAATCTTGCAAAGAAAGTTATATTAAGGCGTTAACGACAATGAGGATTAACACAAAAACACATTAGTAATGGGCTGTGTACATATCACATGTTTCTTTACTTAAGAATGTTCAGTAAGTAAGGAGCTTTGAATGGAGATATGAATGACCAGTCATACAATCAACAACAAATTAGGCAACTTTTTGGCAAAGAAGTTGGACAATATGTGTATAGTAACATCTCTACAAAATAATGTTAAACCTTTGAATGTATTTGGAAATAAATATGTACATTACAAAGCCAGACCGGAAGTCAAGTGCCACACTCTCAAGAGACAAAATGATATCATACATGCTTATAACAAATATTTAAACATTGATGAAATATAAAAATGTGACTACAGGAAAGGAGATATAGAAATACCAAAGCAAAACGAGGAACCCCAATATAGCTGGAACAGACTGAAATATTTGTAATAACAAGAACAAACACACAAAAACACATAAATAATAATAATAATAATAATAATAATAATAATAATGATAATGAGGACTTTGCATAGCGCCTAATCTTTAAGCGCTTTACAACATTAGACAACACCTATAAGATAAAAAAACATATAATGATATGATTACAAAAACAAACACCATGAAATTAGAAAACATTAAAAAAACATGCTGAGAATATTTAAGGTAGGAAACATTACTAGGTCTTTAAGTTTGTTCTTGCAGTCGAAATAAGTGAGTTTTGAGAGCCCTCGTGAATGTGATCACCGTGTCCTTATGTCTAAGTTCAGTGGGCAATTCATTCCAGGTTGCTGGGCCCTGGTATGCAAAAGAACGCTGTCCATATGACTTTGTTTTCTTAGTGGGAATAATGAGTATACGATTGTCAGAAGAGGAGCGTAAGTATCTTGCTGGTGTATACACATGGGTGAGGTCGGATAGGTATGTTGGATTAGAGTCCGACAGTGAAACGTAGCACAGAGAACAAATTTTGTGTTTGATTCTGGATCGAATGGATAGCCAGTGTAGGGTACAGAGCAGCGGGGAGGTGTGCTCTTGTCGTGGTACTCTAAGTATGATCCGAGCAGCTGTGTTTTGAACTTTTTGAAGTTTCTGGAGTAGATATTGAGATGAACCAGACATAATTGAGTTACAATAGTCCAGTCTTGAAAGTACTAATGAACACACAAGTCTTTTAGTGGCATCAACTGAAAGATATTTGCGAACTGAGCTGATGCGTATCAGCTCAAGATATGCAGCCTTGCATATGTTCATGACATGTTGGTGCAGTGTGAGAGTACTGTCCAGAGTGACACCTAGGTTTCGTATTGATTATGTGAATTTAATGTTGGTGTTGCTGATATTTATTGTTTGAGGTAAAGGATGTGAATGAGAAAGTCTTTGTGTTGTGATCAGAATGGCCTCAGTTTTATAATCATTTATCTGCAGCTTGTTACATGTCATCCATGACTTCACATCAGAAATGCACCTCTCTACACATTGGATAGTAGCATCAACTTCAGTTGGGTGGCTAGATTTGTATATTTGGGTGTCATCAGCGTACAATTGGTGAGACACTGGATGATGATCTATGACACTTGAGAACGACTGAGTGTACATAATGAAGAGAACAGGTCCAAGAACAGATCCCTGTGGAACACCACAACATAGATCAACTGGGCTGGAGTGTATTCCATTTGCAGAGACAATTTGTGTTCTGTTGACCAAGTAGGACTTGAACCACAGTAAGGCTGTATCATGAATGCCAAATACATGCTGGAGACGGTGAAGTAATATATCATGGTCTATTTTGTCAAATGCGGCAGACAAATCAAGGAGGGTGAGGACTGTAATCTTTCCGCTATCCAACGCAGAGATAATGTCATTAACTACTTTTAGAAGAGCAGTTTCAGTACTGTGGCAAAGGCGATATGCAGATTGTACATTGCTAAAAAGACTGTTTGAATTTAGATGAGATACAAGCTGGGATAGAACAACCTTTTCTAAGATTTCTTTTATATGAATGGGAGATTAGAAACTGGGCGGTAGCTCTTTAAATCGTTATGGTCTAGTGTTGGTTTATTCAGCAAAGGCTTTACAATGGCAGTTTTGAAAAATGATGGGAATTCCCCGGATGAGAGAGAGGCATTAGTAACATCAGTGAAGGCAATACTGGATCTAAGCACTCAAGCAGCACTGATGTTGGAATTGGATCAAGTTCACATGAGTTTGGTGCACTCTTCATCAGGATTGTACGTACAAAATCCATAGAGACATGTTCAAATGTTACTACTGCTTACCGCTCAAATTCTGTATCCCAACTGTATGGTGACGACGAGTCAATTGAAATTGCGGTGTCAAGCTTATCTCTGATGGTTTGTACTTTGTACTTTGTCACGGAAGAAATTTGCAAACATGTCCGGAATGGTCGACGGAGAGAAGGTAGTTGGAAGTGGTGTTGATTTGTTCCTTGACATTAGCTTGTTAGTAATCTCGTAGAGCTCTTTGCAGCTGGAACTTTCCATGATCTTAGTAGTGTAGTGGGCTGATTTCGCTGCATGGACTATATTTGGGACATTCTTCTTAGCGGCTTCATAGATTTGCTTATGAATAGCGCGTCTGGTGGTAACCCAAAGCCTCTCAGCTTTAGCGGTCTCTTTTAGAATTGCGAAGCTTTTCCCTGACACTGCTTTACCATGGAGAACACTTTTGAATTGATACTCTGCACTTGGTAGCTGAGGCATGTTTGTCAAGCAATGAACGCAGGCAGTTATCAAGTTGTTCTGCGGTAGGAGGTAAGCAAGTTGTTAGGTTAGCTTGGATGTTGTGCATTAGTTGGGTTCTATATATCATACGGAGATTTCTCTTAGTAGCACATAAAGGTGGAGGGTTAGGGACTGATACGTCAAGATGGCATATAATGCAGATATATGGAAATGTCAAAGGAAAACGAGGAACCGCAATATAGCTGAAACAGACTGAAATACTTGTAATAACAAGAACAAACACACAAAAACACATACATACATACATACATACATACATACATACATACATACATACATACATATCTACATACATGCTACAGTACAAGTAAGATAAATATTTTTACACATTATGCATTATTGGTATATTGATAGTCTATATTCAAAAATGCTTTCCGAATTCGCATCATGACTAAAACATTTCCCTTCACTAAGACAGGAATTTCTAAAAACAATCTGCCGCCGAATGGCTTTCCAAAGGTAAATGAAACATATAGGTACACAAATCGTTAAAGGATAGCGGACTGAATTCAAGAGGATCGGGTATATTTAAATCCTTTATAAAACCAAGTACACAATTCGGTAGACGTGTTTCTTTTCCATTTTTGCTCATTAACATCTTTATACAAAAAGTTAGTCATAATTCCCATTTAGTGTCTGGCCTCCATTCCAAATGCGGTATTGCCCGTTCCGAGAGGGCAAACATTTACATTAAGTTTGAAACATCCTTCCATAATGACATTCAAAACAGGTCTTATTTTTCGTGTTTAGTCTTGAACAAACAGTAACACAAGAAAGAGTGAAAACAACAAGCTTTGAAAAATACAATAATTTATTTCCCTGGAAAAATTTTGTAAAAATGAAAAAGATATGAACTTACGGGTTTTAAGATTCAAATCCAAAAATAATCCAAGAATAATCCACGAATACAATTTTAGTAGTCCTAATAATAAAATATTGCAATGATTTCAAGTTCGAGCCCCGACGAAAAGTCCAAGATGGACATTTTCTTGCAGAAGGAAGAAATATCACTCCGGTTTTGGAAATCATAATAATGTTTTATAAGAGCTGTCTTTGTTCAAGAATTTCACATGAGCACACGTATTTTGCAGGAAAAAAAAGAACTAATGCTTTTGAATCCAAGTAATTTGAAATAACTCCAAATGATACAACACCGTCCAGTGTAAAGAAAATGCCCAACTGCTTGAGAATATCTCTCCAAAACAAAGTTTATATGGTATTCTAAAACGAAAAAGGGGGATCATGTGATCATGTTCCAGAACCTCGTCGAAATTATTTACTTGTTAAAAATCATTTACACCCAGTGTGGCCCTGACGAAAACCAATCATTTTACTCTAAGAAATCAATCAAAACAATTGTTTACATTTTAAATATGTAGTCCCATTATGACCTCGACAACAACCAATCATTTTAAAATAAAAATAGAACTTATTTACATGGTTGCTACTAATACTAATTTTGAATCAAGGTCAGGTCAGTATCCAGGTCAACACCTGGTGTTTACTAAAACGAACATTCAAGGTCAAACTATTTTCTGAAAAAATGTAAGTTCTTAACAAACAGAACAACATTAGTTTGACATATAATGAAAAAAAGATGTAAAACTTACAAACAGTTAAATCAGATATAATTAAATCAAATATACATAACACATGAAATTGATGAAGTTATAAAATAAAACCATCTCATTGAATATATTTGGACAAAGCACAAAAGGGTCCATATCTTAAAATGCAGACATTTTCTGACTTTTTACTTTTAAAGAATTATAAAATGTTTTATTGAGATTCAGAATTGAACCACGATGGTTCTTTTGTGGGTTTTGTCATTTCTATAAGGAACCAATATGCCAAGTTTCATGCAGCTTTGTATCAGACAGGTGTCAGGCCCCCATCAATTTATATATATTTTCTAACACACATATCTGCAAGCTGAAGTCGGAATGACATTCCAAACGCGCTAGGATTCCAAAGAGTGACAATGTCGTGAAAGACCACATAATACACTGAGATTTGGCTGCACTTGTCTGCATATGTACTGTCAACAGCAGACCAAAAGTGATCTGTGTCAAGGGTTCCATTTCCATGTCAATTAAAACGTAGTTTGTGACCATATCACTAACGTAGCATGTGCAATTTTGTCACGCTATTTTCACATCCACTATGAAATGCATGACAAACTAATGAATGTTTCTCAATTATTCGATGACATATGGTTCCAAAATATAAAATTAATTTCAGTAAAGTATAAAATCAAACAATACACATCCTTTCAAAATCGTCTCCATCAATTTATGTTTCACCCACTCGCCATGTTCTTCACGTTTCAGTTTCATTTTAGTATAGTTATAAATTTAACATCAATCAGAATGCAGTTACCTTTTCCAAACTAATATTTTAATTAGATGCTTCCAAAGCTTCTTAGAATAGTGTAATCTCCTGTCGCTGTTATTGCTCATGACTACATCTTCTTGTGAAGTGCCCATAAAATTAAGTGTCGACGACTTTTGGGGTTCTATTCAGGTTGTTATTTAGCGACATCAAGAAGATACGAACCTTGATCTATTTTTGGTACTGATAATTTCCTGTCCTTCGATGGAGAGTAAAATGACCTCATTTATTTTCGCTATGCTTCCGTATGGATGAACGATTCAGCATTTGCGAAGTGATTTGATTCAATATCATGCTTTGCCACATAAAACCTAAACGGTAAAACATTACACCGATATGACTTTCGCATATGAGTGTGAATACAAGTATTCAGATTTTATTCATTAAAAATTGTAACGGTTTATTGTTGAAGTAATTATTTATTAAAAATTTAATTTAGCATATTGCCCGGGGACATCACTTGACATGAAATTATCTGGAGATAGGTCACCAGCAGTGACTCAAAGACCTTACTACTTGTTTCAAATATGCGTGTTACGAGTTGGCCTCTTGTCTTGTTACAAAAATCAAGTTGGCCTGTTCTCCCAGACGAAACATGCATTCGTGTTATGCATGTTACAAGTTTGTAACAAGTTCGTACCTTGTCTCACACATAAAGCCTGCCTTCATGTTATGAGTGTTACAAGTTGGCCCTTTATCTCCCAGATGAAGCGTGCCTCTATGTCTTGCATGTACAAATTTTTACCATGTCGCAGATGAAACATAGCTGCATGTCATACGTGTTACAAGTTTCAAGCAATTCCGGCAAATGCACTTGAGTCTTTGGTGCATAATGTTTTTGAACCGTTTGGTAAATGGTGTAAGAACGGCAACATCTTGAGAAAGTACTATGCTTTTGGCTTTCTTTTGCAACCTTTGTGCTCATTGAAATATTAAAGCCACATATACGCATGCAGTCACTGTGCATTAACCAGTACGTATTTATCGGGGTGTATTAAACAGTGTGCATTAATCAGAAAGTTTTTAGTGTGCATTATACAGGGTGCATTTACCAAGTCTGTATATGAATTTAAACAGTTGTGCAATAAAAAATAACTATTTTTTAAAAATGGGAATCATTACGATTAATTTTTTCAAAGTCTGGGTCTTGCCCTTTGCATTTTTTAAAACACATAGCACGTATTCATGTTTATGCAATATGACCGTACTGTATAAAGCAGAGAGAGAGAGAGAGAGAGAGAGAGAGAGAGAGAGAGAGATTGGATATGAGATTCGAAAGATTTTATATGATCTATTTGTTTTGGTCGATATATAACTTGCTTGGTAATTTAATTCTGCAAGGGCCCTGTGATGCAATGGAGACTCAATATGAGTCTGAACAGGAATCAGACCACAGTCTAACTCATTAGCACCTCTCAGGAACTCTTCAGACAAAACGTAGAGCGTGTATACGTTAGCAGAGTGTGTTAACACTAACAAAGAAAGTGTTATCTATCACGATTGTACCGAAAAATTATCATTTACATTTATGGTCTAGTTTAGATGCAACGTCAAGAAATAAGTGATTATTTGGGATCCAAATAACATGCATTTACTTTCACAACGAATACACGGACTGCAATACTGGTATTTATTAATCATTGGCATTAGGCATCTGTATATGAATTGGACGGATGTTTTCTAATATGGAGCAATGCCATATAAACCAATTCCATAAAATTTGTTTATTGTACGGAACATGCTTTGATATATAGAAGGCTATGAACAAAAACACCTTGACGCAAAGTTTTATAAATATTTGATGTGATTTGGATTTATAACGCAGCTTTAACAATTTTCAGTCATGTCGCTACGATGAGTGAAATATGGAAGTTGTCTAGCACTTAGGCATCATGCCACAGACATGTAGCATCATGTCCCACCTATCCACAGTATCCCAACACCTGGTCGACCAGTCCTAACACTAACCTCTTAATGCTGAACGACAAGCGAGCCAGCTGTTAGTACCATTTTTAGAAGTCTCTGGTATGATTCGGCCGGGGTTCCATCCCGCGACTTCCTGCATCCGAGGCGGACGTTCTAACCACTTTAGAAGAAGGTACTTAGTTCAAGAAGAATGTACTTGGCTCGGTCTGGGATCGAACTCACGACCTCCCGCATCCGAGGCGGACGCTCTAACCACTAGGCCACCGGATCCTAAAATTGTCATGCACGCCATGCTTCTTCCACTAGGCCAGACGGAGACAAGACGACGAGCATTCTTCGTTCAAGAAAGATGAAGAATGATCTGTTTTGAATTGATCTAAGAGAATGCTGAAATTAAACGCCTTTTCCCAACTAAATCATGTCGACAACTGTGTTCTCAGTGCGTTGTGACAAAACCGATGTATTACATTTGTTGTATATCGCTGTGATGTCTGCAGTGTAGCACTGAGTCATCATGCCGCAGGCATGTAGCATCATGTCCCACCCAATCAGTGTTTTTTTCGACATATGTCAGCAGCACGCCCGCTGATAGCGCTTACTACTCCTAGATTTTATTTAGAAACAACATTGTGTTGCACTTTCTCAGGCTTGATCAACAAAATCACCGACTGTTTCTTCTTACGTTTGCGCCAGATTAGTCTTTCACATGCATTGGTACAGGATATGAAAATTCAGTCTGAAGGTCAGACGTCTGCGTTAGACGCGAGGCTTTGCCGAATGCATGGCAAAAGGTTTGATTGCGAAGTTGGAAAGTTCTTATGCTATGGTGAAGTACATTTACGGATTATTTCTCTCATATTTCTGAATGAAAAATGAAGCTCGAAGTTAAAATGGCGTATTTTGGATACTGAATATATTGCGTGCTGCTTTGTAAAGTCTAAATGAAGACTTAACATAACTAAGCTTTCAAAGTGGTTGTGTCGGTCATGGTAATGACAGTAAATAGCGTCCGAATTGTGTACTGTAGAAAACTTATGCAATGATATGAATGTGAACAGTTCAAAAAGTAAAAAGTAATGTTCACTTGCAACCGACTTACAAACTACTCCATGAGTGAAGGTAAGGCTCAAGTGATATGTAGGATTGAGCTTTCATGCACCAGTGTTACAAACTGGAAGACATGATCAGACACATAGGAATGTGATAATTATATTTTGTGATTGTTAGTTAAATTAAAAGCAGTTATGTTGCGAACTTCCTATTCCACAGTCATTTATGATTATAGTAAATCGGATTATCGCTTACAGATTTATAATATGCTATTGTCCAAAACACTGATTGTCTTCGAAGATAAATTTAGTCTGTTAGTACTATTACGAGAGAGAGAGAGAGAGCGAGAGAGAGAGAGAGAGAGAGAGAGAGAGAGAGAGAGAGAGAATTTAAGGCTGGGATCGTCAAACAAAAAATCTGACTTCGTATCGAAACGAAAGAGTGGAGCCAGTTAAAATTACTCCATCGGACAAATAGTTGGGACAGTTTAAACTTCAATATGTTTATGGGTTTGAAATAATATAACCATATAAATTATACTACGTTAGGACGAAGGAGCCACTTGGCATTTTAGCAACATTTTGTTTCGCTCAAGAATATATCCGTAAGTTGATTAATTCCGATTAAACCTTCTTTCTTGGAAGGTCGATATATTAAGGGTCTGGACGTTGTTCGAAATCCTAATACACTTAGATCTAGACTGAAATCAATCAAACACCTCAGCATCTCATCAGACACAAATGAGAATGTGATTATGTTAGCAGAACATCTTTTAATGCCGGATTCCAATTTTGTTCGTACTTGCAAGTCACTCTTAAAATATAATGCTGTTCACAGTAGGATGACATGATTCATGTTATTATCTATTTCCACTAAAAATAACATGTTTATGCTCTCATTTATTTCCACTAGACAATAAAAGCCAACTTAATTTGTCCTCCGCTTGGCTAATGACGTAGAAAAGCTGGAAATAATGTAGCCGAATGCATTCTTTTACACATACAGTCTCATCAAATTCACTGAACAGCACTGTGGACACATTGCAATTCTCTATACCTCCTTCAGATGGCACATGCGTAATACCAACCTGATACTTTCATTTTCCAGAACTTTGCTAAGGAGAAAAGTCTGATTAAACAGAACTAGTCAAAGATATCACACAGTGCCCTTCCTTCATCTAGAGACAGACAAGAATAATGAGTGAGTTCCATTAAAAGCGCAGGAAATATTTTAAAGGCACAGATTCTTCTTTAACCAACTTTAACAACTTTACTAACTATAGCAATTGCAGTTTTCATTTTTCGATCTTGTAACATACAAAAAAAACTAGTTGTGTGCTTCTTGTTTGTTTTCTTAATGCTGTTTTGTTGTAGATTGTTTAATCTAGTTTACATAAACGGCATTAGTAAGAATTCCTGCAATATTGTTTTTCTTTAAAACAATCGACGTAAACACACTTTGCTTTAAATGGTCATTTTAACCCTGACACCCCATCTCAGATTTTGTGTTTGTCAGCAGTCCTCACAGATGTTTGCGAAAAGAAAACCAAAGCAAACAAAAATCATAACAAAAACAATGGCACAAAAATATGCAAATATCTGGGTAACAATTCTTGCAGATGATTTAATAGCATTTGCATATGTAATGCATTAATGTGTTTTGGAATGCATTGGATGACAACATATCCTTAAATTAATTTGCCGCTTACATATCAGAAGTAAAAAATATATTTAAACGCGTACAAGAGAATATATACATACAGTATATGCTAAATTTAATTCGAAGTGTCATATATTCAGTATATTATTTTATACAAAAAGACATATTTTTAATCAATATACCTTGAAAATGTCATTTTCGGTACATGCTCGGTTAAATGTTGTGCTCATGGGTTTTGATGCAGATGGAGCACATAAGTTGAAAACGCTTACGTAGCCTATCGAGTATTAAATTCCTTGTGCTTTTGACATATAGGCTATCATTAGTTATCAGGTAATATTTCACGAGTGAAGTGGTAAGTTTGTACTGTTACAAGTGGCGACGACATTTGTGATAATACAAAAATGTCACTTTTTAAATATTCCACCTATCAATTTAAGAAAAAAGGTATCCTTGTTTATTATATATTTTTGAACACACAACTACATCGACTTTTTAATTCAATGCAAATGACGTTTGCAGTTGTAATACTAAATTAATCTTTAATAAGTTGATGTACTACAGATACGTCATCAAATGTGTATTTTGTCAAATTAATGGCAGTTTTCACACACAAAATGTAGTTTCTTTAACACATTTCTTGCGCAGAATGATACAGTGAATGTGAAAAGGTGGAGGTAAGATCATCACAGAGTGGTTGATCAGAGAGACTTTAGTGCACAATATCTTTTAACTAAGTAGTTTGGTAATTGTTAATCGATGTATTATGAGGCGCTGACTATGGACGCATTTAAAACGAGGTTTTGCTGTCGAGTTCGTTAACATGTACCCTAACAAAGTTAGATAAGGTAAAATATCGAGGAAAATGTTTAATACGTGACAGACAATAGTGAATTTAGAGAGTGTGCTCTAGATCATTAAAAATGCAAGCCTAATCAATTGTATGTTCTGAAACAAACACTAGGCGAATTATACTGTTAAATGCAAGGGGTCTCATACCGATTGAATCAAACACCTGTGTGAACGTAACTCGATAGTCCAAGCTTCACATATTTCCAAAGACCTGTTGGCAACAGTTGTTGTCAACTGAAAGTTTCTTAAATGCGCAAATGCTACATTCTTTTTTCCTAATCGCCTAATGATCACACATCACCAAACTCTAATTTCACATTTATTGGTTTTGCATGTTTCTTATTTGTATGCTTACTCAGTAAGGGTATCCCAGCAGAATATTGGTACGTTATGTCCTGCACTACTAAACACGACATAAACACTCATAAGAAAGAATTACTCCTATCTCAGTACTAAACACGTATACCTAAAAATAAAATTATCATAAGGATTCCCTGTGTAAAGTAATTAGGGAGAGTCTACTGTGCGAAAGTAATTTAAGCTGTCAGAAGGTCTAGTGAATATTTTATATTATGACGCCTGCTCATGGAAATTGGATAATTACTCAGTCTGAGAGATACTTTTCCAACATGAAATCCCCATTATCAACAAGTAATCACTAACATCTAGCAAAACTATTAACAAAGCACATAGAAAAAAGCACGTACAATATAATAATGCTAATGCACGTCTCCGAATGTTTTTCTTCTAATAATGCAGTGCTAAACAATTTGCTCTGAAACTCTATCTCTTTGGCAGATATTCTTTGATGGTACATAAAATAAATTATGAAGCACTTCTAAGCAACAGTAATGCAGTTTTGGAAGTCAAGGTATAGATGTACATGTCTCATCTGCACACTATGAGCAACGCATCTCTAAATGGCAAGGTATTCGTTCACATATTCTTACATGTCAGAAGGTACCAAAAGTCTTCAGCTCTGGCATTATTGTCATGAAAATAGAAACAAGAAATAAGAAAAAATACAAATAAAATAAAATGGGGCGGGGGGAAGGTAATAGTCTATCTCCTTCATATCAGTTTTAATATTTGTCAAATATATCTGCTGATGTATCAGATTTTGTGATTTAATTCACGGCAATAGAAGACTATCTTTTTCTGTTCTGATCAATAGCTGTATAATTAAATTAAATCATAATAAGAGCACACATGGAAATTAATGTTCGAAGATAGAACATTCAAGTAGAACCAGGCAGTATTTTCTCATTTAAAATGTTTTCCGAACTCACGCACACGTATAAATTGCTTAAAAGTGACGCAAAATATCCCTATACCGCTAGCAGAGTTCATTACACCACACTCGATGTATTGGAATGGTCTACAATACATGATCAAAATTTTTCCGAACAACAGTATGATATAAGATTGTACTAAATGGCAGGCAGCAGATCGATGTCTAATTGGCAAGCGACTCTAATGATCCAATATTGTGAGTTCTGAACTTAAGCTTTCGTGTGATTGCAGCAAATATACGGCATGTTTGCTGGAAGAGTACCATGAAGTAAACTAGCGGTATATAGTAGTATCGTGCTGTATATGCATCTACGCTATTAAATCTATAACTAAAAATCACTAATCCGTTCTTCGTGTCCGGATTTCCTTCAAATGCAAACATACGATAGGATTCACATCTTCGATTCAAACTGCTTACCAAAAAAACGTATCTCGCCTCCTTTGTAGTCCGACGTGCATCATTATTTCGTTTGTTTTTCAAGTTGTCTGTTTAATTTTTTACGCAATATTGTTCTTCTGTGGTTCGAGATTATATTTCATGTTGTTCCTATCTTCTTAGTGTTGGTATTTGTATGTTTTTATGAGTACATCAGCATTATGTTCTTTAATCAACACCGCTTTCTATTCAGACACAGGCCCGGTGTTGCACCTAATATAAAAGTATGTACAATTTTGTGCATTGGCGTACTAACGGGGGTAGGGGGTTGCCCGGGCACCAGAGGTGTGGGGAGTCAAAACAGCTGATAAAAGATTTTCTTCGAAAATTACCAAAATTGCGTGTTTTTAAATTTGTTTCTCTTGAATCCAGACATAACAGCAAATTACTTAACGCATCCTTATTACAAGAATTTTCAACCCCTTTTCTGCGGCCAGCGAGTGCTTGATGAACAAACTGCTAATCTATCCATTGGTGCCCCCTAACACTCAGCTAATCCTCTTTCGCATCATAGCAAGTGAGAGGGATCCAGGCTAAGGCCTGGGCAAAAATCAGTTAAAGTAGACGAGAATCTTTGTATCGGTCAGATAACCACTAGTAGGTAGATTCATGGGTAGTGATTTAGGAGGGACTACATTTTGTAAACGCCTGTAGATGTCATTAATTTTAAATTACGCCAATGTTTTCAATATCGTCATTTTAATTTTGTCAGTGTTGATTTGGTTTGAATCGTGTGTGTATTGACAGCTGTGAATTGTGAATTGTGTCGTTAGTGACAGACGAATTCAAACTTCAAAACGTTGACATCGATTGTTGCTGAAGAATTGTTTCACGAGTCAATATTATTTGCATGGTGTTTTATTAATATAAAGAAAACTACTGGATACGCTGTGAAACGTTGTTTTGGATGTTTTTAAAAAATGTTACTGTTGTAGAACAAAATGCGTTAAATATTGTTTTGTTTTAAACATTCGAAATTTATATTGTCTTGCTATAACGGCTTCATTCCATTAGAAAACCAACTGGTATGTCGTTGATAATGAGACCAATGAATCAAATACATCCTCGTACATTCCTATAATGCTAAATCATTGCATAAAGGTCGTAGTCTATTCAGAATATTTTTTGTTGCTAGCACCATTTAGACAAAATTGTTTATCTACTTTTTCATCGCATTTTCCATCGGATAAAAGTATGTAAACACGGGTTATTTAGCCAAGAGATCGGATCAATTAGGGTTCCTGTTTTATAATTATGTCATACCATTACATTGAACAAACTATTAGAACACATTATACAGTGGTTGACTTTTCAAAGTTTCATCAACATTTTTTAAACGTGCAATACTATCAATCTACTTGCGTTAATGTTTGTTTTGTCAGAAAGGTCAAGCGTATAATATGTTCTATCAGCTAATGCTTTCTAGCATTGGTAAATACATATCGTCATTGACCCTGGAGAACAATGAACTCATCTAAAGCTATAATATTCCATGTAGGAAATGTCATGATATTATTTGTTTGTAGGGAAATATGAAGCTATTGTTCTATTGTTGCATCGCTGATTACCATTTCTTTATTTGTAGAAAAGCAATCAGCACTTTAGTATTCTTCAGTTTGAATAGTGTATACATCTTTACCAGAATGGACAAGTACTTCCCTAGATTTCAGGAGAGGAAAATATGCTAAGTCTTCTTTGATGTATTTTACAGGATACACTGTTCAAAAGTAAAGTTAATATATTATGAAAATAGATAATAAGATTCATACATGACTTGTGCAGATCTTTGTTTTGTGTGACTCCTACACAGGGCAGTTTGCCTGTTTTTGCGCATGCATATAGATGCTTTTCTTTCCAAAGATATATTTAGGTTACGAAACCTTAACAAAGCAAGATATTTTGCTTCCTTAAAGACCGAAAACAGCATAGAAATTAGATATCAATTCCAAAACAATTTAGTGTGGTTGAAAAGATTGCCAAAGACCAGACTTGCAGCGGAATATACTTTATAATACAATCCCAGCAACAATAAAATATAATGGTGATATTAATTGTGTTTGCACGCGCTGACATTTCGAGTCTTTTCCCATTTTAAACTGTGTGTTCCTATGCATGCGTAGTATTTCCCAAATAGCAATTTGAAAGCTACTCTATGACATTACAAAAGGAAAAGCCATTACAGGCTAGTCGCTCTTAAACAGTTGCCATAACAAAAATTGAGACCTGAAAGCAAGAAATTACCTTTTATGGGAAGGTTTGTATATCTAATAATCATCCGTTTCTATCATTCTAAAAATATAAGTTAATTTCCTTTCATTGAAAGCGATTTGAATGCAAAGCATCGGATATCATCCTAATGTATATATCACAAATAATGAAGTAGTTAATCTCCCACTACCATGGTTGTATTATGGCAAATACATATTTTATGAGCTTGGAGTCTTACAACCTGTGTGTGATGTATGCAAAGGAATGATGTTGGTTGATTGACAATATTAAACGAGACAATAAGAAAGTATTGTATTATTTAAAAGCCTAAGTAAGGATAAAGATGACACAAGATGAATCTTGGAAATAATTCATATCATTTATCTCTATTGCATCGCAAGATTTTCCCAGATGCAAACGTGGAGCTCTCGTCGGACGGGATTTAGACAGTGAGCACACATAAAGAAAGTCTACTCGAAATAAGTTGAGAAGCATATAATTATGACAGTTCTAAGCATTTACCTTTGCATTGACCTTTCAGAGTTTGTAAAAAATTTTGACGTGGTTAGTACTGAAGTATAATAATTAAGAGAGACATATAACATTGCAGTCTGTGGAAATTTGTAACGTTGGATTTTAAAAACAGGTAGCCTTTGAGAGTTTTATAAAATGATGTGTAATTCATTTTGTAAGCAACGTTATTAGTTAAAACAATTCTTTGATACAAAGTACAAATGTGACTTTCGAATATGGGCGTAAGAGAAAGTTGTACTTATATATGTACATTTCCTAAGCAAAGTAAATACAATACATGTGCACTCACCATGTAACTATCCAAAGGTGTGTAGCACACGGCTTGCATAGGTGAACCAGATAAATGACGTAATTTTGAAGTTATATCCAGTAAAATATACAATAGTGTATGAAATTAAAAAAATGCATTTGGAACAATATGCATGTTGATAAGTATGAATAGGTAATACAATACTAATTTTAAGGAAATGAAATAAACTAATATTAGCACTTTCTCCAAAATTGACATTGGCGAGTATATTTAGCACATGTTTTGATTGTATGTTTATCAATTATATGATCAGAAACGATAGCATTATAATTCAACAAGACAATATCACATGCTATTGGAGTGCATGTATCTATATATCTAACTTACACTCTTGTCATAATTTTAAATGATGAGATCAAAAATATATGGACTTCGTGTACATTGTGTTATGATAAAATATATGGACTTCGTGTACATTGTGTTATGATAAAATAGAGCTCTGTGTTTCATACCAATTCAATAATAAATGTCTGAAGTGTTTAGTCGTTAAAATTAAGAGAACCATTTTTTGTCTAATATTGAATCTCTTGTTGTGGATAGAAAAATGTTGCACAGACTGAAAGATTATCTTCATTTTCTTTGCTGGTAATTTGGAGGTGGGGGTGGACTTCCATTCAGGAGAGTATTCAGTTGCAACGGGCGGAAATGCAATGTAGAGTGCGTTACTTCATGTCAGCGTATTTTAAACTATATTGTAGAATGTTCATGTACTGTCTAATTTAAACTGTATAGCAGAATATGTCTATGTATTGTCTAATTTAAACTGTATAGGAGAATATGTCTATGCATTGTCTAATTTAAACTGTATAGTAGAATATGTCTATGTATTGTCTAATTTATACTGTATAGTAGAATATCTCTATGTACTGTCTAATTTAAACTGTGTAGTAGAATATCTCTATGTACTGTCTAATTTATACTGTATAGTAGAATATCTCTATGTACTGTATAATTTAATCTGTGTAGTAGAATATGTCTATGTACTGTCTAATCTAATCTGTGTAGTAGAATATGTCTATGTACTGTCTATTTTATACTGTATAGTAGAATATGTCTATGTACTGTCTAATTTATACTGTATAGTAGAATATGTCTATGTACTGACTAATTTATACTGTATAGTAGAATATGTCTATGTACTAATTTATACTGTATAGTAGAATATGTATATGTACTAATTTATACTGTATAGTAGAATATGTCTATGTACTGTCTAATTTAAACTGTATAGTAGAACATGTCTATGTACTGACTAATTTAAACTGCATAGTAGAATATGTCTATGGATTGTCTAATTTATACTGTATAGTAGAATATGTCTATGCATTGTCTAATTTAAACTGTGTAGTAGAATATGTCTATGCATTGTCTAATTTATACTGTATAGTAGAATATGTCTATGTACTGTCTAATTTATACTGTATAGTAGACTATGTCTATGTACTGTCTAATTTAATCTGTGTAGTAGAATATGTCTATGTACTGTCTAATTTATACTGTATAGTAGAATATGTCTATGTACTGTCTAATTTAATCTGTATAGTAGAACATGTCTATGTACTGTCTAATTTAAGCTGTATATTATAAGGTGTTATGTAATGTCTATTTTAACTGTATAGTAGAATATATAAATATGTACTAATTTAAACTGTATTGTATAAGGTGTTCTGTAATGTCTGTTTTAAACTGTATAGTAGAATATATCGATGTACTGTCTAATGTAAACCGTATAGTAGAATATGTCTATGTACTGTCTATTTTAGACTGTATTGTAGAATGTATTAAGTACTGTCTATTGGTCCACAAGAATATAATAAAATAATCAATAATGTTTATATTAACCAGGTGCTCGATTAATGCGACGTAGCCCAGTCTTAGATGCGAATATAGGATCTCCTTCCAATTACTTGTATTAAAATATTTTGGAATTAAGATTCTATTTATTTTTAAGAATCTCTTAAAGTCGGTAAAAGAAGTACTATTTCTCATGCCAATGAGTATAGAATCCCAGCTTATAAAAGACGCAGAGTAGAAAAGATAGATTGTATAATTGTGTTTTTCTATTCAAAGGCAAATTGTATAATTGTATTCCTCTCTTCAAAGATAAATTGCATAATTGAGTTCCTGTATTCAAAGAAAAATTTTATAATTGTGTTCCCCTATTCAAAGATAAATTCTATAACTGTATTCCTCACTTCAAAGATAAACTGTATAATTGTGTTCCTTTATTCAAAGATAAATTGTACTATTATGTTCCTCTATTCAAAGATACATTATTACATAGAGTTTGCTCAGCTACATTTCCTCCTTTACTAGGTTAAAACATTGTTTCAAGACAACTTTAAAAGTGCCTAAGAGTCTGTATTGTTCAGTCTGTTTCCAGTTGAAACCAACTTAGTTATATAATATTGAGATAGTATTTGCGAGGCTAGTTGACCTCCATACAATTCTCGCGTTCTCTGTTTTTCATTTTATTTGTATTCGGATCAGTATTGTGTTAAGTTCACATTAGACTTTCGCACCTTATTCAGATAAGGGGAAACTTTGCGAATGATATTAAATGTAAGATTGTGTTAGGTACCATAGTGAGAACAAAATGAAATCGAACCGGAAGTGAATGTCGACTTCATCTATTAAACTATTAATAAGATACAACGCACCATGATACGGTTAATTTTATTTTCTAGAGATCAAAATCATTTTGGTTTTATCGGGATTAAACTTTACTAGCTAGTTTGTACATCAAGCACTTATTTTATGAAGATCTGAATTCGTAACTTCGGCAACTATATCAGGATATTCTACTAGTGTATGTTACTTACAGTCATCTTCAAATATTTGTTTATTAGATGGATTTTGTGTATAATGTCATTGATGAAGATCCTTGAATTTACCCCTGTGGTACTCCTGCACTAATGCTTCATCAATCAGATTGTCGTTCAAGAATACCTACTGGCTGTTTCATATAATAGAGATAACTGTAACATGATGTCAAACGTTTTTGGGAAATCCCCGCCCTGCGTAGTTTATGAACAAGTGCAAGGTGCCAGACCTCATCGAATGCCTTGCTGATATCTCAGAAAACTGTACAGTGGTAGTTTAGATCATCTAGGTCTTTCTCAGAAATAATGATACGTTTGAAGCAGCGGATTAAAGTTGAACCACCAGGTACAAACAAAAACTTTCTAACAGTTTAACACTGCGACTTAATTTCTATCAAGGGTTGAAAATAGCTTACTGATTTCATCCACGGTTATAAACTACGAAAAATGGAACACAAATTAATTCGTACTAAACTCATTGCTTACAATGATAAATCTAAGGCACTTAACTCTGTCTGAAGAAAGAAAGAATAATGTACGCATCGAATAAAGATTACTAGAAATTTAAAAAAAATTGCTTGTAAAATATCTGCTATTTGTTGAGTTTTCCTAAAACGACAATTGTTTTAGAACTCAGAAATTCTTTAGACCTAGCTACATTTCGTATGATATGGAAATGTTTAGGATAGAAGTAGTAACAGATTGTTTCCCGGAAATAGCTGCAATGAAGAAGATACTGAAATTCATCATAACGCAGTTGTGCACACAAGGGTTCCACATTCTTTCATGTCTAAGCAAGTGTTTCTATCTTCCCTTCTCAATAAGTAAACATCCGTTAGATGTTTGAAATTTTCTTGATAGTTTCCATATATTTTTGCACAAGTCTTTCAATGTTCTCAATGCCTACACCATCAGTATACTCCTGCCTACACCATCAGTATACTCCTGTCTACACCATCAATATACTCCTGTCTACACCATCAATATACTCCAGCCTACACCATTAGTATAATCCTGTCTACACCATCAGTATACTACTGTCTACACCATCAGTATCCTCATGTCTACACCATCAGTATAATCCTGTCTACACCAACAGCATAATCCTGTCTACACCATCAGTATCCTCATGTCTACACCATCAGTATCCTCATGTCTACACCATCAGTATAATCCTGCCTACACCATTAGTATAATCCTGTCTACACCATCAGTATCCTCATGTCTAGACCATTAATATACTCCTGCCTACACCATTAGTATAATCATGTCTACACCATCAGTATCCTCATGTCTACACCATCAGTATAATCCTGCCTAGACCATCAGTATAATCCTGTCTAGACCATCAGTATAATCCTGCCTAGACCATCACTATACTCCTGGCTAGACCATCAATAATATACTCCTGGCTAGACCATCAATAATATACTCCTGGCTAGACCATCAATACACTCCTGGCTAGACCATCAATAATATACTCCTGGCTAGACCATCAATATACTCCTGGTAAGACCATCAATATACTCCTGGCTAGACCTTCAATATACTCCTGCATACACCATCAGCATAATCCTGCCTAGACCATTGTTATAGTCCTGCCTGGATCATATTATAAGCATTATTAGACTAGTATTATAGTCCTGCCCACACAATTGTCATAATCATGTCTACACTATGATCATATTTATGTCAGGACCACTATTATAATTATATTACTATGATTTAATACAAAACTGTTGACACATCAACACTCTATAAACCATAACAGACACGTCATCGCCTTCAGTGTTTGGATTTTGTCAGGACTTGTACTGAGTTTTATACGGGAGTTTAAATTACTGGGAATTGTGTTTGTAATTCTTGGATTATTTTGTGATTTAATTCGCACTACTGTAAGTTCCTTTTTTCTAATTTTTACTTTTGAATTCTAAGGAAACAAATTCAATATTAAATTTTACAAAGTTCGTTGTCTTTCACTCTTTTGAGTTACTTATTGTAAGAGCAAAGACTTGTAACACCATTAACTATGTATCACTATACTCATGGTCTTAGACTACATAACAATTAATACATTCTACAATGGTAACTTAGTAGGTATTAATCACACATTTTCCTTTGCTTCTTCTTGTGTGAAATATAATATTTTAGTAGACTGTAAACACGTTGATATTGATAGATAGTTATTCCGTGCAATTGGGGGCCCAGCTCGTCTAGTGGTTTAAGGTGCTCACATCTTATCTGTCTGCGTGAGTTTGACTCTAGGCTCGACCAACTTGAGTATGGCAGAAAGCTTGCCATCAGATTCCCTGGGGCCGGTGATTTCTATCCCTAGGTATTTTTCTTGGTCTTCCTCCACCGAATATAATGGCCACCGTGTATAACCTATCATGTGATGATAAAAGGCGTTAAAACCATCATATTCAAAACCAGACTGGCGAATGTGATAGGTATTTTACTTCTTTTTATCACAGGTTTGTTTTCCATTGGATATCATTATTAATAAGACGCTGAAGGTCGTTAAAGTAATCCGAGGCAAATTGATATGTTATCGGTGCTGTCTATAATCGTTGATAATGTAATGAAAAGATCAATACCTGAAGTCCAGCTGTTCCAATCGTCTAATAAGAATACATGCTGAGTTTCATGAAGTTTGACCAGTAGAGCATACTCCATTTGATTTGAATAATAACTGAAAATAAACTCAGCCCTCAAGAGGTATAAACATAATTCCAAATATGAACCTTATTTCATTTGGAGCATTTTAATTAACATTTGAACCAAAATAAATAGTCGGATCTGCTGCATAACAGTTGAATATATTTACTAATTGATTTCATCACAAGTAGAGCGCTACAATCCAATATGCATTTGGCAGCGTGTATGATGTTCAGTCCCTTAATCCCATAATTTCCTAAAAAGTACAGCATCGCTCCTGTTCAGTTTCTGGAGTCACCAGTCTCACTAGGACTACATGGCAGGGTAGATGTGGTTCATTTTAGGTCCAGCATCACTAGGGCTACATGGCGAGGTAGCTGTTTTCAATTTTACGTCCAGTCTCACTAGAGATACATGGTGGGACAGCTAAGGTTCATTTTAGGTCCAGTCTCACTAGGACTATATGGCTCGACAGCTGTGGTCTATTTTAGGTCCAGTCTCACAAGGGCTACATGGCACACTGATGTGGTCCATTTTAGGTCCAGTCTCACTAAGGATACATGACACACTGATGTGGTCCATTTTAGGTCCAGTCTCACTAGGGATACATGGCACACTGATGTGGTCCATTGTTGGCCCAGTCTTGCTAGGAGTACATGGCTGGACAGCTGTGGTCCATTTTAGGTCCAGTCTCACTAGGGATACATGGCGGGGTAGCTGTGGTCCATTTTAGGTCCAGTCTCATTAGGGCTACATGGCGGGGTAGTTGTGGTCTATTTAGGTCACTAGGGCTACATGGCGGGACAGCCGTGGTCCATTTTAGATCCAGTCTCGCTAGGGCTATATGGCGAGACAGTTGTGGTCCATTCTAGGTCCCGTCTCACTAGGGCTACATGGCGTGACAGCTATGCTCAATGTTAGGTCCAGTCTCACCATCGCTACATGGCTGGACAGCTGTGGTCCAGTTTAGGTCCAGTCTCATTAGGGCTACATAGTGGAGTAGCGGTGGGACGTTTTAGGTCCGGTGTCACTTGGGCTGCATGATGGCTTAGATGTGGTCGATTTTAGGTCGATTATCACTAGCGCTATATGGTCTATTTTAGGTCCGGTATCACTAGGGATACATGGCGGGACAGCTTTGGTAGATTTTAGGTAAACTTTTCACCAAGATTGCATGGCAGGGTTACTGTAGGTTACATGGCTGGACAGTTGTGGTCCATATTAGGTTCAGTCTCACTAGGGCTGCATGGCGGCATAGCTGTGGTCCATTTTTTCCAGGGCTACATGGCCGGACCGCTGTAGTGTATTTTGAGTCGAGTACCACTAGGACTACATAGCGGGACAGCTTTGGTTCATTTTAGGTCTAGTCTCACCTGGGTTACATGGCAGGGTAGCTGTGGTCCATTGTAGTTCCAGTCTCACTAGGTCCACATGGTGGGGTAGGTGTAGTCCATTTTAATTCCAGTCTCACTACGACTACGTGCTTGACAGTTGTGGTCCATTTTAGGTCCAGTCTCACTGGGGATACATGGCGGGACAGCTGTTGACCATTTTAGGTCCAGTCTCACTACGGCTACATGGTATAGTAGTTGCGGGCCTTCATAGGTCCAGTTTCACTAGGGCTGCATGGCCGGACAGCTGCGGTCTATTTTGGGTCCATTCTCACGTGGCGGCACAGCCTTGGTCCATTTTAGGTCGTCTCACCAGGGCTACATGGCAAGGTAACTGTGGTCCATTGTAGGTCCCATCTCACTAGGTCCACATGGCGGGGTAGCTGTGGTGCATGTTAGGTCCAGTCTCACTAGGGATACATGGCGGGACAACTGTGGTCCATTTTAGGTTCAGTTTTACTAGGGCTATATGGTGGTGTAGCTGTGGTTCAATTTAGATCCAGTCTAGCTGGGGCTATATGCCGGACAGTTCTAGTCCATTTTAGGTCCAGTCTCACTACGGCTACATGGTGGAGTAGCTGTGGGCCGTTTTAGGCCCAGTCTTACTATGGATACATGGCGGCACAGCTGTGGTCCATTCTAGGTCCAGTCTCACTAGGGCGACACAGCGGGACAGCTGCGGTCTATGTTAGGTCCAATCTCGCTAGGGCTACATGGTGGGACAGCTATGGTCTATTTTAGGTCCAATCTCATTCGGGCTGAATGGCGGCAAAAATGTGGCCCATTTTCGGTCCAGTCTCACTAGGGCTGCATGGCCGAACAGCTGTGGTCCATTTTAAGTCCTGTGTCACCAGGGATACATGGAAGGGTAACTGGTCTGTTGTAGGTCCCGTCTCACTAGGTCTACATGGCGGGAGAGCTGTGGTGCATTTTAGGTCCAGTCTCACTAGCGATAGATGGTGGGACAACTATGGTCTTTTTAAGGTCCAGTCTCACTAGGGCTATATAGCGGGGTAGCTGTGGTCCATTATAGGTCTAGTCTTGCTAGGGCTATATGCGGGACAGTTCTAATCCATTTTAGGTCAAGTCACGCTAAGGCTACATGGTGAGGTAGCTGTGATCTATTTAAGGCCCACTCTCACTAGGGCTACATACAGCTCTGGCCCATGATAGGTCCAGTCTCACTAGGGCTACATGGCGGGAAAGCTGTGGACCATTTTAGGTCCAGTCCCACTACGGCTACATGGTGGAGTAGCTGTGGACCGTTTTAGGTCCATTCTCACTAGGACTGCATGGCGGCGTAGCTATAGTCTATTTTAGGTCCAGACTAACTAGGGATACATGGCGGCACAGCTGTGATCCATTCTAGGTCCAGTTTTACCAGGGCTACACAGCGGGACAACTTTGGTCCATTTTAGGTCCAGCCTCAGTAGGACTACATGGCTAGATAGCTATTGTCCATGTTAGGTCCAATCTCACTAGAGCTACATGGCTTGACAGCTATGGTCAAGTTTAGGTCCAATCTCACTAGAACTACATGGTTGGAGAGCTGTGGTCCATTTTAGGTCCAGTCGCACTAGGTCTCCATATTGGAGTAGCTGTGGGCCATTTTAGGTCCAGTCTCACTACGGCTGAATGGCGGCATAGCTGTGGTCCATTGTAGGCCCAGTCCCACTAGGGCTACATGGTAGGGTTGTTGTGGTCATTGCAGGTCCAGTGTCACTAGGGCTACATGGTGGGTTAGCTGTGGTCTATTTTAGGTTTAGTCTTACTAGGGCTACAATACGGGAGAGCTTTAGTAGGGCAAAATGGTGGGGTAGCTGTGGTCCATTTTAGGTCCAGTCTCACTAGGGATACATGGCGGGGTAGCTGTGGTCCTATTTAGGTCCAGTCTCATTAAGGTTGCAAGCTGCATGGCGGGGTAGCAGTAGTCCATGTTAGGTCCAGTCTCATTAGGGCTACATGGCAGAGTAGCTGTGGTCCATTTTAGGTCCAGTCTCACTAGGTATACATTGCGAGACAGCTATGACCCATTTTAGTGAATGTTAATATACATCACATCATAAAATAATAATTTCGTTTAAACCAAAATGTTGTAATTAAAAAATTTAATTAGATTTTGAATAACGAAATAATTATCTGAATAATAATATAAATGTTTATCAGATTATACACTTAGGTCAATTTAATGTTGGTATTCCGTATACATATCGTTTGAGGTTAACGATGTGAATGAGATGTCCTTGGCGTGGTGATCCGTTTTTTGATCATTCATCTGCAACATGATACATGTCAGTCACTATTTATTGTGATACATCAAACGAAATATATGTAATCTCAGCAATGAGTTATCTTCATTTAATTTGTAATTTATATTGCATTATTTATTGGCTTTTCAAATTTATTATATGTTAAGTAAGTCCATATATTGTGCTGGACCTTTGTACAAAATACAGGGTCATAGTTTTCTAGAATTTGAGTCTAGGACATTACGTTTTCCACATGAAAACGCCTAAACTTGTTAACGGCTTTGCATGTTTTATTGAGGAGACTGGCCTGCATCCTGGCTCAGTTATTGTGTATTAGCTTTTAATATAGTTTTGTTTACTTGAAATATTACCCATTCTTGCCTTAGCCCAATTGATCTATGTTGTGGTGTTCTTTTCATTCTGTACACTCGGTCGCTTTCAAGTGTCATGGATCATTATCCAGTGTCTCACGAATTGTAGGGGCTCCAAGTGGCCGAGTGGTCTAAAGCGCTCTCCTTTACGGATCACTGCCATCTCACCTCTGTCTGCGTGGGTTCGAGTCTCGGATTCAGCCAATGTGGGTATGTGAGAAAGCTTGCCATTAGCTTCTCGTGGGTCGGTGGTTCTTTCCGGGGTTTTCAGGGTTCTTCCTCCACCATTAATACTGGCCGCCATGTATAGCCTATCGTGTGCTGAAAAATGGCGTTAAACCCTACAACAACAACAACAACTCACCAATTGTACGTTGATGACACCCAAATATACAAATCTATCCACCCAACTGAAGCTGATGCTACCATCCAAGGTGTAGAGAGGTGCATTTCTGATGTGAAATCATGGATGACATGTAACAAGCTGTAGATGAGTGATGATAAAACTGAGGCCATTCTGATCACAACACAAAGACTTTCTCATTCACATCTTTTACCTCAAACAATAAATATCAGCAACGCCAACATTAAATTCACACAATCCGTACGAAATCTAGGTGTTACTCTGGACAGTACTCTCACATTGCATCAAAATGTCATGAACATATGCAAGGCTGCATATCTTGAGCTGAGACGTATCAGCTCAATTCGCAAATATCTTTCAGTTGATGCCACTAAAACACTCGTGTGTTCATTAGTACTTTCAAGACTGGACTATTGTAACTCAATTCTGTCTGGTTCATCTCAATATCTACTCCAGAAACTTCAAAAAGTTCAAAACACAGCTGCTCGGATCATACTTAGAGTACCACGATCAGAGCACACCTCCCCGCTGCTCTGTACCCTACACTGGCTATCCATTTAATCCAGAATCAAACACAAAATTTGTTCTCTGTGCTACGTTTCACTGTCGGACTCTAGTCCAACATACCTATTCGACCTCACCCATGTGTACACACCACCAAGATACTTACGCTCCTCTTCTGACAATCGTATACTCACTATTCCCACTATGAAAACAAATATGGACAGCGTTCTTTTGCTTACCAGGGCCCAGCAACGTGGAACGAATTGCCCACTGCGCTTAGACACAAAGACACAGTGATCACATTCAAGAGGGCTCTCAAAACTCACTTATTTCGACTGCAAGAACAAACTTAAAGACCTAATAAGGTTTCCTACCTGAAATATTCTCAGCATGTTTTTTATTTTTTTAATGTTTTTCTAATTTCATGGTGTTTGTTTTTTAATCATATCATCATGTATGTTTTTTTTATCTTATAGGTGTTGTCTAATGTTGTAGAGCGCTTAGAGCTTCTAAAGATTAGGCGCTATACAAAGTCCTCATTATTATTATTATTATTATTATTATTATTAACATAGAAAGCAGATTCAGTCATTATATTATGTTCAGTTTTTAGTTTGGCTGGAATTCAATTGGAAATCAATACATTTGGACTTGTGATAGAACTTGAACAACTATTTGGGATTTAATTCACAATACTGAAAGTTCTTTTTAAAATCTCACTTTGTATTCTAGGAAATATATTATTTGTTGAATTTTAAAAACTTGTTGGTTTCGATTTTTACGACCAGTCCTGAATGTTTTAAGGAACACACAAGTTTGTCAGCTGAAAGGAGGTTGCTAATGGAGCTGATGAGTCACAGCGCCAGATATGCAGCCTTGCATATGTTCATGCTATGTTGGTGTAACGGGAGAGAACTGTTGAGTGACACTTAGGTTTCGTACTGAGTGTTTCAATTTAATGTTGGTATTCCATATATTTATCGTTTGAGGTAAAGGATGCGAATGAGATATTCTTGGCGTGGAGATCAGTTCTTTGATCATTCATCTGCAACATGTTACATGCCAGTCGTGATTTAATATAAAACGCACCCCTCTACGCCTTGGATGGTCGCCGGAACTTCAGGTATCAGCTAGTTATTTTTATCTGAGCGTCGTTCGTGTAAAAAGGAGATACTTGATGTCGAACTTTGACACTTAAGATCAACTGTGTCTATAGAAGGAAGAGAACAGGAACAAGAAGAAAGCCTTGTGGATCACCAAAAAGTAGATCAACTTGGTTTGAATGTTTTCAATTACGGACACAGTTTGGTTCTGTTGAATAAGTATGACTTGAGCCATAGTAAGGCTGCATCGCGAAAACCAAAATACATAATAAGTAAAATATCATGATGCATTGTGTCAAAGGCCACAGACAAGTCAAGGAGGGCGAAGGCTATAATTTTTCCACAGTCTAAAACAGATAGAGAATCTTTAACTATGCTCAAAAGGGTAGTTCGTTACTACGTCGAGGACGATATACAGACTATATTTTGCTAACAAGACTGAAATCGGATGAAATGCAAATTAGAATAGAAGACCTTTTTCAAAGATTTAATAAATAAATGAGAGATTAGAAATGAGGAGGTAGTACATTAAATCATGATGGTCAATTGTCGGTTTCTTCAACAGAGGCTTTTCAATGGCAGTTTTGAA